>CM045451.1:8986765-9360686 GCA_024666655.1 Dascyllus trimaculatus | reverse complement strand
ATAACTTTATTTAAAATATAGTATAATATTCATTTAAAATTATTATGTTATTGGTTGCTACAGTCCCCTTTGTCACACCGTTTGTAAATTAAACAGGTGTGTAACACAACAATCAATGTAACATGTCACAATTGTTGCACTATTTTCTTTTCCAGTTTCATATACTGAATCAATGCAACACGCTAAACAAGAAGTGAGTTTAGTGGAAACGCTGAAGAATGACTCAAATTAGATTTTCCACATGGGCCAAATTGTACCATGGAACTTGTGTTTGTGTCACATGATAGCTAATTGAATCAACAGTTTCCTATTTACCAGGAAGTTAGATTTCCCACTGAGATGGAATACAGTAAACTGGCAAATCTATAATGTGTATGAAATGTGAGAATCATTAAAGGTTAAATTTTTACTATTCAGTACAACTAGCTTGGAAAAATGCTAATAGAAATGCATGCAGTAATACTGTGTGCACTTTGTACAGCACATAATGGCTTTTGTGAATAAATGTTTCCAACAAAAGAATAAATTGCAGTGTGCCGCAAAAGGTTTTTCCTAAAAACATACTTTTGCCGTATCTTTTTCCAGCGTTCCATGTGGTCACATATAAGAGATCCTGGTACAGCAACATCTGTTAACTGTGGAAACAGAGTTAGTTGTAATTCATTAGTTGATTTATTAACTGATCAATTTGATGTACAAATAGATTAATGACATTACAAGGCAAATCGAAAAATAATAATGGCCAACCACATATAATGCAATAACCTTGGTAACAGTAGGTTTTTCATTCTGTGGGATCCTGAGATTGATGGGTTCACCAGTAGTGCTAACTGGACAGGAGGTTGGAGGAGGAAGTCGGTACACGTTCTGACCTTTACCGTTGATCATGTCTGTAACCTAGCGAAACAAAGAAATTCAGAAAAAAGAATGCCGCTGAACAGGTGTTGATCTTTAGCACTAAGCAATTACTAGTACTTTTAGGAAATACTATTGTGAATCGTTTCTTAAAGTTAATTACACTGTTTCAAAGACAGTTTCACACAAAATTACTGATCTTACTAATGCAAATGTTAAGATTACAGTTCTGAACAGTCACTTCAAACAAATTGCAAAATCAAAACTCAAAAAACTCTCATTTCACACAAGGGTGCAAGAAATGAGTGCACAGAAATAGTTTCATTGTTTTTGCAAGGAGACACTGACTGTCATCAAAACTAACTTCATCAGCGATGTGACATTTGCAACTCAGTGGGCAAAGGGCATGAGTCAGTGGTGTAGTTAAAATAGTTTAAAAAAAAGTTCATCTTCCTTTTTATTGAATGCATTTTTTAAAACAAGAATAATTTCTGAACAATTCAAACTGTGTGACTACAACAGAAAAACACCTCTAGTCCCTAGTCTATGACGGAACAAGCTCACAGCTCCATTTAAGTTTAGTTTAAGGGTTTCACACTTAAAAGACAGAATGTCAGTGAAGTACGACCTTAAAGCTGTACCAATGTATTTTTGATTACTTTTGTATATATATATTAGTGGTCTCACCTCGTCCTCTACCATGCTGTGTGGAGGACTTGGGGAAGCAGCTGGCTCTCGAACAGAAGGGTTGTTTCTCATCCAGGCACGGCAGATAGGATACAGTGGGGTGCTGGTGTTGAACTGAGCCAGATCAACACTGCGATCAAATAACTTAATAATATAAGCATCTAGCAAAAGGAGGAAGAAAGAAAATAAGATAATGAAAATCAAATAATTGTGCAGTGAAGAAAAGGGCCAAGTGGTAACTGAAGTATAACAAGGAATAAGTCTGAAATATAATTTCTTGCTGAGGTATTTCCTCATCATTTTCATTAAGTTTACTTTGTTTATGCTGATTGCTCTCTGGTATGCCCTCCTCCATCTCTTTTCGCTTCTTCCTCCGATGCTGTGGAAATCGGGCTGAAGGTCTGAAAAAAAATAATTAAATACTAAAGGATGTGGACCTGAAGCATGTCCAAACAATTCACAAAAGTTATCACTTCTTGTAGGTTTGCAATTCAGAGTAATAATCTATTATTGTGCTCAACTCCTTAATGTAAAAAAAAATAAATCGATAAAAGGGCAGAAAAACAGTGAAAGGTTTCTTCAGCCACACAAGAAAGACAAAAATGGAATAAATATATTTAAGTTGCTGTCAGCTCAGAGTGAAAACTACAGACACTTACCTTTTTCCAGCAGATGATGGAGACAAATCCCTAAAGAGAGCAAGTGTAAGAGACAATCTTATAAACATATAACATCCATGCTTTGATTTACATTGAAATAGCACCACAGACATTAAATGACTTCACAGCACCGTTCAGTCTACAGAATTTAAAAAAAAAAAAAAAATTTGCAAATTAAATCAGTGGTCCATACTTGCTTAAAGAGTCAGCTGATATTTTTCCTGGATCACCCTCATTCTGCTCTCTGTGGAGAGTACAGAGAAATCACTTTAAATATTAAAAAGTAACCACCATTATTCCATAATTATGTATGTACCAATGATGTTACGTACCTTTCGTTTTCAGTCTTCTCTACCAGTCCCTTTAACACAGCATCCAATCTGCTGCGTGCACCTGTCCCCTCTAAGTCTGCAGAAGTAGTAATAGCAGTCGTTTATAAAGTGGGTATGTTATTGAAAAAAGAACAAATGACTCAACACATCAATAATACCGACTGTGGGTGACAATATCACCCTGTGTTACTTAGCTTGGGGAATCCTGCCTAATTGTAGCTACTAATTTTTAGTAGTATCTACAATACCAAATGGAATGAGCCAGATCAGAAGAAAAACAATATGGATATGTACCAGCAACAGACAATTCAAGAGCAATAAAAAATTGTTGAAAACTGCTCCACAGATGTGATGGAACACATCAAGGCCCACCACCAGGAACCTCTGGTCACCCTCTGTCCACCACCAGCTCTACTTGCTATCATTATTTATTGAGTATCAAGCTGAGATTATTGTCTTTGTTTGTGTAAAATATGAATTTGTATGCGTTTCTCACTTTTGAGCTAACATTAAAATAATTACTCGTGTACTTTGATAAATAGGTTCAAATGGTTAAATGCACTTTAAACCTTTGTTTAGAAATGTCACTAAAATTTATTACTGATTATCAATATCAACCGAAATTAAACATTTTATCGTAATAGGGTTTTCAGCTGAATTGTCCAGCTTTATTTTTGAATCACGTTAACTTCAGGGGAGTGTGACAAATGTATTATAATGGGATGCTTTCGTGAAACTCTCAGATGCTCTTACCTGGCCTTTCAGTCTTGATCTTGACGTGGTGCATTTTGTTCACCTTTGTATATATTCCCCACAGCAAATAAGTGAAAAACACACTTTTAAAACCACACGCTCACCGTCGGTACCTTTACGCTGATGACGCTTTCTGGTTAATCACTTGCTAACAACAACGGTCGCTGGCTAACTAGCTACGGTTACCGTTTACAACCAGCTAGCCACCTTCTGCATTAGCCGCAACTACTAGATAAACCTAGTTTACAAATTCAACTTTATCTACGTTTACAGCTGAATAACAGTTACCCCTAGCGACTTCCATAAATTTACTTGAAATGTACTGCAGACTAATCGTTCAAATACTATATCGTACCGTAGAGCGTACTAGCCAAACTACCGTTGCTAACTTAGCTTATTTTTGACAAACGCATAGCCGCTACAGACTTTCCTCTTCCGCGCGCTGCCGGTTTCCTGTAACCTGATTGGACAGTGTACAAACAGAATCTCCGACATGATTGGACGAATGTCATGTCAATCATTTGTGACTCGGTGCCTATTGGCTGTTTGTCGTATAGTAAATAACGAACTCCGTAAACAGTGACGTTTTCTTCTGGTTTCATCGGCAGTGGAAGTAGTTTCGTAAAATACGAAAGCTAAGTAATTATTTTTTCACCTTTCAGACTAAAATGTGCGCTTGGAAGGTGAATATATATTTAAAATACCTGTTGTAGCAGCGTAACGTCCCACCTTAAAGGCAGTTTGTGTCGTACTTGCGTGTAATTCCGTGGTAACTTTCTGGTATGGATGTACCAAGCAAAGTCTTTGGTCTTTTGTGTTACCTATGTAATTCATCAGATTAAAAGAAAAGCCAGTCCAGCAATAACTGGAGGTTAGTTAGGATCAGGTATAAATCAAAGCCACGCTAAAACAAGCTGTCTATCCTGCGTTCACTGATGAATCAGCTGTGACTTTCCAAAACTGATATGAAATCCAGGTAAGACCTAAAATCATTTGCCTACATTCAGACTTTTCAATCCAGCTGATGGAAAAAAGCATGTGGACAAGCTGTAATCTATCAGACAACACCTTTATACTCCCCTAAACAATAGTTACAGTGTGTGTTCTTCTTCCAGTGGACCTGTGTTTACAAGGCAGAATCCATTCCCACCAGCATCCCCTGTGAGGAAGGCACACTACCACCCATCTCGCAACCAGGCCCTGTCAAAGAAAGAGAAGAAAACAGTATGTTTTAAAGCCATCTTTACCGCAAGACACACCTGATTCTCATTTAAATATCCTAAATCATTGCAAATATGTCTTAACACTATTTTTTATTCTTTTTGTAGACTCTGAGTCCTGTGCGTTCAAGCCAGCGTTCCAGTCCACAACTGTATAAGAAATCTGACCACCATTTTTCCGCTACTGATGGACAACCTGTTTTTGAAGAGTCTTGGCCGTCCTCTGATTGTGGATTGTCTCCTGGCAGCATTGCCACTTCACCTGACACGGAGGCACCCACACAGTCAGCCAGACCAGGGAAATCCACAGTCCCCTCATCGCGAGGAGTTCAGCAAGATTCAGTGCTGGCAAAGTATGTCTAAACAGAGCTATAACCTTGTTTTGCAGTGAGAAGGGCAAAGATTACATGGTGTACGACAGTGCTGTGGCAACTGTGATTCATTTTTATTTAACTGTGTAAATGATTTGTTGCAGTCAGCACTGAATTATCCTTTTACAGATACGTAGAACGTTTTCGTTATGGTCAGCCGCAGAGTCGAGAGGAGCGCCAGCAGATGGCTTCTGATGTTGGAGAGGAGCCAGTGCCTTTTTGGTGGATTTCTCATTCATCTTTACCTCCCAGTTCAACACCAGTTAAAACAACAGATAGAGGTATATTTTCATTTCTTGTCGTATGTTAATGTGTGTGCTCCTGATTTCTCGTAAAAATGTCTGTGAAAATCTGTCTTTACTATTCCTTCTTCTAACTGGACACTATCTTGCCTCTGAAAGATGACCATGATCCTGCCATTTTCAGTCCAGCTGGACAGTGTCGGCATGACAGATCCCTTTCTCCATGCAGAGGATCCCTTAGCGTGAGTGTACTAGAAATATAACCTGTGCTTCTGTTGTCTTTCCCCACTGAAACAGAAATAATTGATGCACTGTTTGCAGAAAATCTCTAAACTTCTGTGTGCACGTATTTCTTAAACAAGTAAAATAATAAGGACCAGCTATTATTACATCTTGTTTTTGATTCTTTGTCTGTGCTGTTTAGATCACTGGATTTACACTGTTCCCTGGTTTATGCCAGGTTTGTCTGAATGCCCAGAAGCCAGATTGGTACAATCCCAACTCCCCCCCTTGGCCCTACCACGTGGCCCTACCTCTCCATTTTCCAAATGGCCATTTGTATGGCTTGATGACAGATACCCCTCAAAGAAACAGGACACCCCACCCTATGCAGCAGCAAAAAGCGTGGGCAGAGCCACGTGTTAGAGCCATAGAGGGGAGAATTGAAATTGGGCTATTGCCTACAGCAGAAACACTTTATTACGACTAAGTGTGCATATAAATATTTGCATTTCAACACCACACCACTGCATTTGGAAACCTCTTTGTTTATTAAATGCCTGGGAAGCCATTGTTTATGCAACCTCATCTGATATATTGCCCAGCCTGCAGTTGTCAAATATACCACCCTCATAAAATTATGAACAAAACTGAGTGTACGTGTTGGCATTATGACACCAACTGCTGTGATTTATTTGTTTGTGGCATTCAAACGCCTGTAATTCATTTTCTAGTTTTATCCATTTACACAGCATTGTGCTCATTGTGTTGTGTTCTGCCTGTTTTCACTGTTCCTCAGATTTTGTCCGACTCTTCCCAGAGTGAATTCGATGACACAGAGATACTGCACCTTCAAGAAAAGGCCGGCAGACTTCTGCAGAGAGGGTATGAAGACGTATATTTAATATTATTGAGAAATGAATGCATTGTTTAGGCAGTAATTAACTTATCTTTCTAACAGTGAATGTCCTCTAAGTGATGGATCTGCCCCGGTCAGCTCAGAGGGCTTGGGTTGCTCAGATTTCTCCTCTCCAGTCAGTGTCGATGAGCCAGTGCGACAACCTTTAATTCCCAGTTTAATAAAATCTACTACTGGTAAGACAAGAGCGTGGAGTGGAGTACCATTTGTTGTCGTAATTTCTCGAAACTTGTTATAGATTGTTACCCTTTTTTCATAATGTGCTGCTTACTGCTGTGTTTTTATGTTTACAGTGAAGGCCAGCTCAGACCTAGTTCATGCTGTATCGTCCCAAAAATCTGTCATCCCTCCTTTGGGGCCTCCCACACGTCCAGAGGAGGACATCTTGTTCCAGTGGCGCTTAAGGAGAAAGATGGAGCAAGCCAGGGATCGGCCTCAGTTCCCGCAACCTTCCAGTTTTCATAGTTCCACATTTAGCTGGCAGGCTCCCAATTTGAGCCATCCCTCAGCCAGTGGACCAGCTTACAAGGTTGGAACCAAACTGTATGCTATATTCCTCATATTTTTTGTTTAATGTGTATTTCAGATTTACAGAGTGACACTATTTTCCTCCTAAACTGCAGAATACTCCACCTTATCAATTCCTACAAAGAGACACTCATCCCCACATCACTGCTCCCCAGCCAGAAACCAAAGAGGTCCACAGGTCATGTTCCCCAGATCCAGACCATCCTCCCTTCCCTGCCTTTGTTGTCTCCGGCTCTTCAGTCTCTCAACCCCAGACGATTGCCCATGTTCCCGCCCACATGCATTTCCTCTGTGATGTCCTGCCCTGTCCCATCCAGTCATCTCATGCCAGAGAGCAACAGAGCATTTCACGAAGGTCAGATGAGTCTCAGACCAAAGTTGCCCATAAAACGACCCAAGTCTCTGAAAACTCTACAAATACTTTCAGTGATGCTCCTCTTGGTCAACACACGTCATCTTCACTACCTGCTTTATCTGGAGCTATAGAAGGAGAGAGGCTTAGTCACCAAAAAGCACCTGAGAGGAATAAGAAAAAGAAAGCAGAGACGAAAGAGTTAGTGAAGAAGCCGACAGGGTCCATTAGACAGCAAAAGAAATCAGCGAGGTGACGTATTGAAACGTGGACATTGTAAAAAATCTGGATATGAATGCATAGTATTCATTTATTTTGCATGTATACTGTGAATAGTAAACATCTTGTGTGGTATCACTTTAAAAACAGCAGTTCTTCACATCAAAGGCTTCCCAGAAAGGTCACATCGTGGAAAGAGCAGCATCGACCGGAGGGAAGCCAGGAGTTTCCCAGTGAAAGCTGTACTCGTGATCATGAACCTCCACCTTCCCCGATCCACGCTGCCTTAGGACAGGTCAGTAAAGGGGCGAGCTGCGTTTTTTTTATTTTGCTTTCACCAATTTGGAAGTTATTTAATCTCATCTTGTCCATGTAGCTCAACTCACGCAAGCACTTTTGGAAGCCAGAGAGGCTGTGTGCATATTTGGTCATATTTCTTTGCTGTGCTGTCAGAATTTGGTAAGCTGCCAGCAGAGTATGCGATGAAGTGAAAGATATTCTAGTGTTGCTTGTAAAAATACAGCAGTTTGTGGAGGGTTATGAGTCTTACACTTGATATTTATGCTTGTTTATTTGAGGTGAATCCAAAAAAAATCCAGAACTGATCTTACTAGATGGGCTGTATATAAGATATTGTATGAAATCAGGTGTTTCTTTATAACCATATTAGAACAAAATGTCAAAAGTGACAGACCGTAAATAGGTCTACTCTCACTGTGCACATTTTTTACATGCCAAACATTGTAATCTGATGGTAAGGCATACTGTCATTTTGACAAATACAATCTGCATTAACCACACTTGGTGTTCTCGTTGGCCTTGACAGGTAGTTTCAGAGGTTTTGTTCCCCACGGAGGATTCATCTCCTGCCCAAGGAGTCCCCGTTTCATCCGATTCTCCTCCTGTTACTGTGCCTGCACCTTCACAATCCCCAGGTCCTCCACGTAATGCACAGAACTCCATGGAGGTCATTTCACAGCTGCTGCAGGAGGCTGAAGGTGAGCTTGAGGCAGCAAAGAGCTCCAACCTTTGCCCCGTAGTTAATTGGGGAGAATATATGCTGACCTATGAGTAGACGCCATTCCCCACATGCTTAAAGTTTTAGGTCAATACCCCTGGAACTTTCTTTGTTTTCCAAATGCAGCTTGTATGTGAACTAGTTTGTAATCCATGTAAATTCTCACGACTGCCTGTTGCTGTATTTGTATAAAAACAGTAACTTGGTGCTCTGTTAGTATATGCTTCTAATAATCCAGTAATTGTCTACTTGTTGTCTGCGTATTCCCAGCTAAATTACATTTTTTGATTTTTAGATTCTGATGAAAAAGAATTCGAAGATGACCCTTTGTTGCAAGTCCTTCGCAAACAGAGAAAATGGGTAAAGGAGCAAATCAGGTAATAATTGATCGGAATAATTCACTACAAACTACCAGCTTGAATTATTTGTGTAAAATTGCATTTCTATAATTTTTTTAAATCTTAAAATCTGATGACATGTAGCTCATGATGTCTTTAGAAGCATCTAAACATAACAAGTTAACTTCCAGAAGAGTAATTGACTGTATTTTTCCTTTTAGTGAAGTGGACTTGATGCTGAATGAATTCCTGGAGGAGCAACGACTTACTTGAACATTGACAAGAGGCGCTTCATGTCGTCACAGTTTGTTTTTTTTATTATTATTTTGTAAAGAAATAAAGTTTATTTGTAGATTTCCACATTGGAGATATGTCTTGGTGCATTATTAATCACAACACAGTGCATTTACAGAAGCTGCACAAAACAAACCCAAAAAAGAGCAGCATTTTGAAATGTGAACAGAGAATATTTACAGAGTGGTTTCTTGAAACGTTATGTAAGATGGAAGAGTAACAGCAGAGCAGTATATACAAACCTCAGAGCAGGGAATATTAGAGCGGTGCCAGGAACAGAACAAATGTGTGTTTTGGCACACGCCGAGTGTTTCTGTGAGCGGAGGGGCCTGACGTTATTGCTGTTTTTGTCTTGTGTGTTGATAAAGGCTTTTTGTTTACTTATTTTCATATATGGAGAAGATGGAAGAGGATATCGGTGTTTTTTAGCATTAAGGCGATTTAGGTCAGGGATCTGGCGTTCTCAGTCGGCAGCATTGGTGCAGATATGATAAGGATGCCGTCCGGAGAGACCGCAGACTCCAAAGCCATGGTGTCCACCCCCTTTGGGATCCGGTAGCGGCGGTTAAACTGCCTTGTTGTGAAGCCAGGGCCACTCTTCTAATAGAAGGGAGGTAACCGCAAGTTTGGATGATGGTACAAATTACAGCTATTGTATAAAAGAATGACAAAAATGCAGGAGTAATCCTCCCCACCTTTTTTTCTTCATGCTTTCCTTCCACTTCCACAAAGTCTCCAATCACTTTGACCATTAGATCCTTTGGGTTGAAGTACTTTACATCAACTTGAACTGTAAATCCGCTGTCATCACAGTTTACCTAACAACATAAATCCAAATTTTATACATGATCATATATGAATAAAATACCCGTATCACAGCAAATAGCCAAATAAGCCCCTATTTGCCACCATGCACCTAATAGATACACTTTACCGTATTTGAGTGTGAAACAGTAGTATGAGTAAAGTGCTTTTATGCTTCATGGGGCATTCAAGTGCATCTCAGAGTCTGTATCTACTGAAGAAGTCTGTGGATGCACTTGAAAGCTAAAAAGGTGACAAAAAATGAGTTTAACTTTCAAAAGACAAACTATATTATCAACCTGTTGAACAAGTTACCATTGTAAAAGGCAACTTGTTAACAGTTCACATGTAGTTTTCTTGAGCCAAAAAGCAATCAGTCTTCTTTCTATTTACATGTTTGACATACCTCTACAGAGCTCCCATTGTCAGTCTCTGGCATCAGTAATGTCGGGGACCAGTTATATTTTCCATAAGTTCCACTCAGCCGAGGAATCAGAGGTGGTAAAAACTTCTCCCACTGGATAGCAGAAGCTGACATAGAGGGCGGCAGGATGAAGTCCATTTCTAATCAAGAAAAAAAGAGGAGTTGAACAGACAGCAGTTGAGGCTACAGCAAGCGAGGCTACAGCTCATACAGCACTCACCTCTGCTTAAATTCTGTGACCGAACTGGTGCGTAGGAGTGACAGGACAGCCCCTGTTTATCTGCTAGTCCCCCTGAGTGAGCAGTAAGGAGGATGTGGTGCGCCTCTCTGTCTGGCTGATCCTCTGGGTGCTGCCCTGCTGTGCGTTTTATACTGGTGTTGCATAATAAGCTGGGAATTCATACTGGGGCACCTTGCTTCTGTTATGTTCTGGACCGAGTACCCTTGGGTGCTCAGGCACGTCCATATAGGATGAGAGTGTATAGGCCTATTGTTTTTGGGGAGTGGTGCAGCTGTTGCGGGCTTATTGTCAATTAACAAGTTTATCAGCAGTTATGTTACAGCCTGCAGTTTTGTTTTTTTTTTTCATTGGGTCGGTGCCACTAACAAGACTATTCATCAGAGCTGTTAGGGAGCTCTGCGCTTAAGGTCGGTTGTCAAGGAAGGTCTGTCCAAAAATAAGTTCAAAAGACGATGTTGTTGACCCTCGTGAGCTGATTCTAGACAGACAGTGACAGCAGGGACGAACCAAACACATGCCAGACCATGTGAATAAGCCACTGTCCTCTCGTCACTCACTTTCACAGATCAACTTCCTTTTAATTAAACCTGAAATACCTCATTGTAAAAACATTCCATTACAAGCACATTTTTTTTATTCCATATTAAAGCAACTATTAACTTGCTGTTGAATAAATGTGGCGTAAGAATTGCACTTTTATAAATGAAAATACCTCGAAATTGAAGCCTTTTTTAGTGCAAATGAGCAAATGTACTTAATTTCCACTGAGTAATAATACAGTGTTTTAAAGGATTTAATAATCAATTGCCTATAAATTAGTTTTAAGTATGCTGCATTATGAAGAGGACCCCGCGTCCCGATACTCCTTGTTCTTGGCACACTCTGGTGAAGTCAGCAGTTATGTGTGGCCGGCACATGTTCTCCCTGTTAGCAACGCACAACCTGTCACTTAAGCTCTGACTGTGACTAAGGACTAAAATTGGCACTGATTATGTTATGACTCATAAACGGATGATAGGGAAGTGGGGACATTTGGACGGATTGAGGTATTGGGTTTCACAACAGGCGCCAGTGGTTGTCCGGACTTAAGGCGACATGCTGTACGCAACAATGAGGAGTATATATATGTGGAAAATAGCTCACCGATCAGTCACTGCAACAAAAACTGCATGCAGCTTCATCGATTCTACTCTGACTTACTGAAAATAAAGTACACGGATTAAAGATATTATAACTCAGAAGCGTGATGGATTTTTTTTTATTCATCATTCATACACAGTTAGAAAAGGTCTGGGTTGCACAGTCATACACAAACATTAACCTCAAAAGTGAACATTTTTAAATCAAGAAAGAACAGCTTGATGAATCTAGTGTCTTGAACAAAGCTAAATGTACATCCAGCTTCACCATTATAAACTGTTCATGATAATCAACATTGTCTGTTGTACAGAGATTAATCAGCCTATTTTAAGACCAAAAAAACTTTCTCAAACTTATTGGAAAGCACAAAATGGAATTTCTGTGTCCTGATGTGAGATGTTAACTTATTACCCATCCACTGAATTTAGTTGCAGAAACCAGACAAGCCAGAATTTTTCACTATCGTTAAAGAGGGAAAATCCTTTTGTCCGTTATAGTGGATCATAAGTTGCTTTCAGAAGACCTGCCATTGAAAAATGTCTCAAGGAATGCCCAGCGGAATTGTAAAGGAGAGGTAATCTCCCACCTCCCCCCACTCCGCTCTGAAATGCTGGAAAATGGTGATCCAAGTTGTGAGTACTGCAATCCATAAAAGGAGCCCCAGTGCCGATCGCTTCACGTCTAGATATGGAAGAGGAAAAAAAAGACAGAAGATATTTAGCTGGCATTCCACAGAGGTCAAACACACACACAGGTTGATTGTATTATGCTCTTTGCCTTAAACAGTCTTTCAGAAAATACTGCTCATCAAATGACAAATGCCCTTTTGAGTAGAGTTTCACAAAGCACAATATACTGTATGCGCTCTAAATCTGGTGGTAATCGTGCCACAAGTTTATACAAAGTTTTTCAAAAATGAAATGCTACAAACATGGGCATTCATTAGATTAGATTAGATTCAACTTTCTAGTCTAAGTACTAAGACGTCTGAAATTCTTATCTGAACAAAGCTAAGGATTACACGTATGCCAATGTCAGCCAGCCTGAAACATGTGACAGAAATTTTGTTATACTGTTAAGTTTAGGAATATATCTAGACAAAATGGATTAATATTGTAATCATGCTCTCAATATGTAAACGTTAATATTAAGAGTCAACCTAGATGTTTTTTCCAAGGACAATACTGGTTCCAGTTACTAATAACCTTGGAGACCAATAGAAAATATTTAGAACTAATAGACATTTGCAGAAAATATTAAAATCTTGGTAACAAAATTTTGAATAACACAAACACAGACACAAAACTTTGTGGAGATACTTTTTTAAGTATTACTTTTACATACATTTAACTTAACATACAACCCTTATCCTTTAGTGTTGATAAGCTATTAAATCAAAATCTAATCAATCATGTAGTGCTGTGGGCAGGGAATTGCTTGTAGCGCAATTTTAAATTCATTTATTTTGTTGGGAGTCGGATTAAGAAAAAAAAAAGATACTCAAGAAGGAGCTAAACATCAGATCCACTAATCAGCCAGGTCTAATCCTACATTGCATGCCAGAGTAATCAAAGCTACATACTAAAAACGACACTCATATGCATCCTGTTGAGTCAAATCAGTGAATTTATAAAACAGAAGCTCATAGTTTTATAAACAAATCTATGTTCTTAGGCTAGATCTCAACTTTATGGATGCACAAATATTTGTGAAAAAAAATTAATAATTGCCCAGCCCTACTTAGAAAGAATTTAATTCTAATTTAAAGGGAAAAAACCCACCCTGTCTCCTTACAGTTAAGAAAACTGTGAAATCTCACAAAATGTTTGACCAATGGAAAAAAAAATGCACACACAGTTACTGCAATCTGTGATTATATAGAATAGAGAACAGAACGTCTAATCTGAAATGATAACCTTTGATGAGTAAATGAAATGAATCCTACAACTGTTAAATCCACAGTATAGCTACTGGGGGAACTACACGGCATAAAATAAACACACCATTGCAGAAAATGCATTAATGGTTTATAAAATCTAGCACTTCTGGCACTCACATGTCTTTATCTGAAGCTGTTCAGTGTATGCTGGCTTTACAAAGGCCTCTCGGAAAAACCACACAACATTCACCAACCACAAGAAAGGGAGAAAAGCAAAGCCACCTGGAAAAAAGGAAAAACTTGATCAGTGACAGAACTATTAAAATAACATTTAGACAACTCCTTGCTACTGTAACTTCACCAGTAATGCACTGGGACTACATCAGCTCATTTAATACATACATATAAACTTAGATAGACCACTACATGCATGTATCCAGAATTTCCAAACTGAATGGAAGGAGGTTTGACAAAAATTAAGAATGCTTGTATACTGTGTGTATTTTTATGAATAATTTTAAGGGACTCTCACCTAAGTAATATTTCCTACATAAGCTGAGTTTCTCCTCATTGGGCAGCCGTTCCAGATTCATTCTGAATTTTTCTCGATCCTGCTGCAAAAAAGAAAAACAAGATAGTTTTCAGTGAACAACCAGTTTTTGACAGCAGACTTTAAACTTTTTTCATTAAGGTAGGGCTGGTTATGTCTGCGTTTAACACATGATCGCCTGTGTGACTGAAAAATAATCTGATGACAATTGTATAAAACAATTCAGACCATAAAACAATAAAAGTTGCTGACGTTTGTCACCAGACTCGAAATTAACCTCAGGCTAACGTTAGCATTTTATTAGCTTAGCGATGTAACGTACGGTTGTTTCGAAAGCTACAGTCAAAGCTGTAAGCAACAGCAGTGCCCAGAATCTAAATAAAGCGTTATAAAATGTTACCTAGAAATGTAAATATTGTACATTAATGTGATAATTTACCTGATAATTTTTAGTGATAAACGTTGGACTAGCGGCCCAAACAATACACAAACAATCACTTCCTCCTTCTTCTGAGTCGCGCAACGCCCTCTTCTTCGTCGTCGTTTTTTTCCGTTGTTGTTATGGCAACAACCTATACCGCATAGCGCCACCTACTGTATCGGAGTGTGTTTGAGGCCTTTTTTAACGGTTTAAAAATGTACTGAGGAATGGTCATGTTTCCTAATTAAAGATCCCTCTTCCTCTCCCTGTCGCCCCCCTTATCGTTATATTTTTATCTTTCGAAATCTTTTAATACTTGACTCTCCTCTAATGTCATGTTAGGTCACTGTTATTTATACAGCACATTTCAAACAAAGGCCATGGGGTCAAAATAGAGAAATAAGACTACCCAACAAAGTTAAATATTATGGTTAAGATCCTACAATATTATATAAAATACATATTTACCATACTAAATAGAATATTATGGTTAAAACAATATTATTAATTATGCAAATTCCCACTTGCAATTTACATGTTATGGTTAGGAGCCTACATACTCTAGCAAGTTTCTAATGACTGATAACAAAAATAAAGTTAAGACCATACAAAATATGGAAGGAATACCCAACAAATCCACAGATTTCATTTGAGCAACCATAATGAAAACAGGTGAACTTCATTTTAACAAGATTAGACCTCCAGCAGAGCCAGGCTCAGGGAGGTTGGCCATCTGTCTCGACCAGTTAGGGTGAGGGTGAAAGGGAGAGAGAATGGAATAGCAGAGACAAACAATGAATGGGAAAATATGAACACTGGACACTTTGGTGGAACCAGTTGCCGCTGATCAGACTCATGCAGCTCCAGAGATAGAAATACCTGCAGAGAGTCATGACTGTTTTTTTGTTTGTTTTTAGTGTCTATCAAGTCCTTTAGTCAAGACTTCAGGCTCAAATCGTATTGCCGAACAAATATGGGCAGTAATTTAGATGTTTGGAACTAAAACTCAGCAGTGGTCTTGTAAAACCAAGTACATGATGTCTAGAATCCAGATTATTGAATTTATCTAATTGTTATTTGAAGATGAAATTTACCTCAATAACAATTAGTCTACTTTAGTATTACCTTTACAATACTTTAAAAAATGCTCACTTATAATACTCCACTATCAAATGTATTGAGCCACATGAATTTCTTTTAATACTACACAGTCTGAAGCAGAACATAAATTAAAGAAATAATTTAGTTGGTAAAGATTCTTCTTATTCCTCTTTATTGCTCAGGTAACAATAAAGCTGCATACTGCCATCTACTGTGCTGCAATGTGGAGAGTGAGGATACTAAGTTGTAGATTTAAAGCATTTTAATATAAAAACCACTTGTAAATGCTGAAAACACTGTTTCTCCATTATACTTTCCTCTGCTCCCCCACATCTGTCTGCCAGATGTCAACTATCTATGGTTGTTCTGATTCAGGTAGGCCATGTCACTTTTGCCGATCTATTTCAGAACTGCTTTTGTTTCCAGTTTATTACAGTTTTTTATAAAACAGGATAAATATCTGTTCTTTCCCATTATACAATGGTTAGAATCCTACAAAATCTAATAATATTAATTTACCAGACTAATTTAGGCATGACAGTTACAACCAGATAATATTATTATATCATAATTAGCTTATTATTACACTGCAAATTTACCTAACTAAGACTAAGAGCCTACAATATTATTTATTATGTGACTGTGCCTGAGTAATTTAAATATTATGGTTAAAACACTGCAAAAGTATATAAAATACAATCTTACCTGAATAATTTAGATGTTATGATTAAGACCCTTCAAGCTGATTAATTAAGCAATGACTTGACTTAATTAAACATTAAAGTTATATCCAACAATATTATAAATTACACAAATTTACCTGACAAAGTTAAATATTAAGGTTATTATTAATTAGAATTATAAATTTACGCAAATAATTTCAATATTATGGAAAAAAGCCATAGAAAATTATTTATAATACAATTTTTTTGATATAACCTAAATGCTAAAGTTAACAACATGAACAGTGGAGTAAGCTTTATTTTCAGTATCAGTGAACGTATAGTAAATGCCTTTTAACATTAATGCCATCAATAAAGTTCTACTTACATAGAAGTGGCCTGGGATGTGATGTGTTCAAATTTCTGAATGAACATTTGACGTACAACCACTACCAGCGGTCCACCCACTTTCCCCTCCCCGTGCAGACTCACCAAAAAAACTCACTTTCCCATGCAGCACTGCGGCTCCCCCCTCCCATCTCGCGCCTTCCCTCTTGTCTCTCCTCGAGCTGCTAGCCGTCGGTGTGTGTTGTTGTTGAAGCAATGATGGCGGCAGCGGGATGCGGATCAGCAACCGCGGCTGCCGTAGGAGGCCAAGGTGGAACCGCTACGGCCAGAGGTCGTTTCCCCGGTCGGCCTTGGTCATCACGCAGTCGTTTGCGCTCTGAGAAGCGATGGCAACTCGGACGATCAGGCTTAGAAGCTGATGATGTGACTAACGGAGGGCCAAGGCCCGCAAACCTGGTTCTATCGTTAAACGAAGACCAGTCTCACTTACGCTTACTTGGGATAGAGGCAAGCCACAAGATCCTTGGCCAGGCTGGATACAGCTCTAGTGGGAGTGAAGAGGTGAGGTCCCAAACCGACCCAGGAGTTAGTATCTTTATTTCATCTTCTCCCATTTTGTGTGATCGTTGGTGTGCAAGAATGCGTGCTGTCTACAGCAGTGTGACTGGTTAGTGCCATGGAGAAATGTCAACATCCTTTTGCTAGGCTAACTTTAGCTTCAAACTCGCTAAGCTAACATCACATGCTAACTAATGTTAGCACAGTGCAGCTTTCTATTACATTTAATGAACAGTCGTAACAGAAAATACCACTTCAACCAAGCAGCAAAGCTGTTAAGTTACATTAGCACTACTGTCTCCGTTACTCTCATAGAGTTAAAATATTAGTTGTTAAAAACAAGAGAAACCTTAAGATATATTTTTTAAAGCTAGTTAGCAAGAACGCCAATTTGTAAACAGGAATCGTAATTATTTCATTTATGGCCCGCTCGTTATCGAGCCAGAGTAGCAGCTAGCTGGCTAATAGCGAACACAAAGAACGGGAAGGCTAGCGCCTCCGTACCCTGCACAGCAGCTAACTGCTAACTGTTTTCATACGCTGTCCAGATGCGGGCAGAGTTGTCTGTTAAGCTAACATAGGACAGAATTCATATATCATGTATTTGTCTGCCTCAGCTAACTGCTACATAAACACTCACATTACGAAGTTTTATGTTTGACTATGTGGCCTCTCTGTAGTCGGAAGTTGAGTTTTTAAATGTTTTAAAGAGAATGGGATGGCTAACTGCTAGCTACGGTTACTAAAGACGACAGGTTTAAATGGTGGTGCAGAAGTGTGCCAAAACCAGTGGCACCCGTGTTCGAAGTGTAAATTCTCCAATTCACATGTTGTCGTTAACGTCTAATACTGATTCATGAGAGTGGAGCTGTTTGTAGGCTTTCAGTTCCCAGTTGCATGTATGAAGACGACATGCAGTACTTAAAAGGAATCGTAATTACAGACTCAGATTTCCTTTGCAGTTTTTTTAAACGTCAGTGTAGGTGTTCTTCTTAACTGCTAAGGAGAGATCATACAAAACTTGTACAGTTTTGATCTTGCATGACGATCACAAGCAACTGCATCAATAAAACTTTGTGAAGAATTATCCTGAACAGCTAAATCTTTATTTTGAGTGTTACTAATGCAGACCCTGTTCATATCTTATTTTTTAGCCCAAAGATGATGAATGAAAGTAGTTGGTTTGAATGTGGAAATGCAAAGGCAATCATACATTGTCTGTCACGTATTTATTTGAAAATTTTGGCAAATAACCTGTTTTGTTTTTTTTGCAGTTTTGTTTCTGGCATTATTGTTCATTATTGTTTGATCCAACATGCTAAGATACACATCTGTTGTTTTGTTTGATATATTTATACAATCAGCATTATGCTCCTCCATCTATCCATTACATGGCTTATGTAGTAACATTTTAGATACTGTTTTTGCTAGTGGCACTAAATGGCTTCAAGTGTTAATCATCTGGATTTTATTTTTCAAGAGCGATGACTTCAGAGGATTTGAAGCTGACAGAAAAAGCTCCAAAGGATCTGTATTGTCTCAACAGAATTCTTCCAAAGGTAAATTAATAAGCTATTACTGTATAACATGACATATTTGGTGTGATTTATGAACAAGACACAAGTTAAATTTTGAATTAAGCATGATACACAAAATAAAAGAGACTTATTTTTCTATCCTATGTGTATGCTCTGTGGACAAGCTGTGGGTTTTGTAGTATTTACTTTATTTTTCATTTTGTAGGTGATGCTGTCAACACAAAATCTAAACGACAGAGCGAGAAGCTACCGCTTAAATCAGCAGCAGTGGAGGCAGCTATCCCACCTGATCCTGTGAAAGATGTAAAGTCTTTGGAGGACATACATGGCATATCTCTCGAAGCAAAGCCAGCAAAAGATTGCAGGAAAGGTTTGAAAGGAAAAAACACTATGGATCGTCAATCTACGAAAAGTAGAGCGTCATCAGCAGCACCAAGGATTACTATAAAGTTGGTGGCCAAAAAGAAAATGAAAACTGTAAAGGAGCCTCAGAAAAAACCTGTGAAGAAGTTGAAGATAAAAGAAATCCAGGATCAGCCCACAGCCAAGGACATTCAGGGTGACCAGATTTTAAGTGCTCACGTCAAATTAAAAACTGAACCACATGAGGATAAACATGGCCCAGAGGATAAAGGAGGGGGGACTGTACGTATGAGAAGGCGTGGGAGATCTGCTTTAAAGACAGCAGAGCCTGTTTGCCAGACAAGCGCCAAAGTTGTGGTTGATGACCAAAAATCTGATGAGAAGGAATCGGCTGATCAACTTGACACTGTAAAGAAGAGAGGGACTGTAGAGCCAAAATTGAATGCAAAGAAATTAAAGAATAAAGACACTGTGGCTGCGCAGGGTTCTGAAGTTAAAAAGCTCGTGACTCGCAGGAGCAATAGAGTCACTAACCCACTCTGTAAAAAAGTTTCAGACACTGCAGCTGAACCAGAAAGTAAAACTGACACCGTTCTGGAAGAGTCCAAGTCAGAAGTTTCACGAACAGTGGAGGCCAAACCGGTGGTGGGAAGGGAGAGACGAAGGCAAAGCAGGAGACTGAATAAAGATATTACAGTGCCAGAAAACCAAGGTCTGTCATCCACAGAGACGGATAATCTACAACCCAGTGACAGTTTGCCTTTGAAAAATGAAGACATGAGGGTCCCAAGCTTAAAGCTGATAAAGATCAAAAATCCCAAATATGATCCACAGGCCACTGGGAAGAATTCATCTCGAAAGAAAAAGCGGAGAAAATTTATTTGGAGTTTAACTTTAGTGAAGGGAGGAAGTCCAACACCAGGTGTTGAAGCCACTGTCAAAGTAACAGCAAAGACTGTGAGTGAGGTGGATCAGGCCGCTCTCTGTGACACCAGTGTCAACAAAAATTTAAAAGGAGCGGATAAAAACTCAAAACTGGATAGCACAGCCCCGCCAGAGAGTGAAAGCACGGACGGTAAAGAGAAGGATGCTCAAAACAAGGCTGATGTGTCAGTTGAGGAAAAGTCTACTTTACAGGTGGAAGTTGAAGTGGAGCAAATAACTGAAGCACCTCCACAAGAGATGATTAAAACGGATTGTGGGAAAGTTGTCCCCCCTCTTCAAATTAAAAAGGTCTCCTCTCCTGGTAAACACAAAAGCTCAAAGCCATCCTTTTTAATTCAGCAGGTTAGCCCTGCGTCTGAAAAGAAAGAGGATGCTTTGAGAGATCCAGGTGAATTAAATGAGGAAAAAGCACCATGTCTGGATGCTGAAGTCACACCACCAAGGAGACTAAGGAGGAGAACGTCAAGCCTTGATTCACCACAAACAAAGCCTGTCAGTCAGAAGCCAGTGGCCATGCCGAAACGGAGGCTTAGAACAAGTCCACAGGATGAAGATCCTCCACAGGTGCACGTTGAAGATTCTTCTCAGGTTTCAACTGAAGATTCCAGCTCACAAGTTCTTCCTGAAAACTCTTGTCATGTTTTGGCTGAGGAGCCATCACAGGTGACCAGTGAAAACTCCACTGAAGTTCTTGACAAGGATACCTCAAAGATTGCTGACGAACCATCACAGGTGCCAGAGGAAGTTTCTCCACAGAAAGTGGAGAATGAGGTAGAACCACAGATTGAAGAGGCCAAACCATTGCCTGTGCCTTCCAAACCTAAAAGATGCAGAAATAATAAAATAGGGAAAAAGAAGTCTGTTCAAAAGAAGAAAGCTGTTGTTTCTCCTGAAACTGCTGTCAACACAGAGCTTGTTACAGTTGAAGCTCCTATCAAGCAGCCTGTTTTACAGGAAGATACTCAGCCTTTAGTAGTAGAGGTAACTCAGCCAGAAACACAAGATTGCACTCAGCCAGAGACCAAACAGGACACTGTGTCAGTGGAAGTAGAAGAAGAGCAGATTCAGCCACCAGTAAAAGAGGAAACAGACATTCAGTTGATAGATGGTCAACAGTCTTTGGTGTCAGAAAGTCAAGCAAATGATCTTCAAATATCAAGGAAGTCTCTCAAAAAAATAAAAAAGAAGCGTAAAAATTTAATTGGGCAGCGGCAGAAACATAGACACAGAAGCAGAGACGGGAAGTTTGCTCCACTTAAATTCACTGAAAGTGAGAAAACTGTTGAGGAAGATGAAGACATTTCCACCCCGCTGGCAGCTACCACTCCGACCCCAAGCCCCAAACTTATTGGAGTACATAAAAAGTACAAAAAGAGACAGTCAGGTCTTCAGTTTATTGGAAGTAAACGGCCAAACACAGAATCTCAAATAATTTCTAAGCTGATGGAAATAGAACTTGACAAAGGCAGTTTGAAGCAGGAAGAAACAGACACGTTAGTTGACGGGGGTCAGGCAGATGTTGTAGATGCTCAGCCCGGAAAGTCAAAGTTTGTCAAAAACATCAAGCACTTCATTATGCCTGTTGTAAGTGCCAGATCTTCGCGAGTAATCAAGACCCCACAAAGGTTCATGGATGACGCTGGAATGTCTGTACTGCCTCGAAGAAACTCTCCAAAGAAGGGTTTACACATGGGCTTGCAAATACGTCCAGGGAAGAGGCGAGATGATGGGACAGACAGAGCAATATCTCCCATCCTGCCAATTGATGAGGAGGATATATTGAGTGAAGCTCAACTGGATGTCGATCTGTTTTCAGCTCAGGACCTAGATGATGGAATTGACATCGCTGACAGCTTGTTTTCTGAGAGAAAAAGTGGCAAAAATGAAAAGAAGAAGTCTCTTCTAAAGAACTCTAGTTTTAAGTGGCATGAGCCAGAGGAGTCGAGCGAGGAATTGTATACACTGGACCAATCTCCAGAGAACAAATGTGAGGATCTGTTTTTATCTACTCCCATTGATAAGCCCCTGGAAATATCTACTGACCTCCTGGATGTTCAGAAGAAGAAAAGTTCTCCCAAATTTTGCAAGCAAACGGCTCACCTCAAGATTTATCAAAGGCTAAAGAAACCTCACATGGGACTTCCCAAAAGCAAAAACCTAACAGAACTGGATAGTGTGAGTAAGCCTCCTCAGCCACCTGTTGATTTAGCAGAAGGACTGGACGATGAGGCCATGAGCATCAGCCTTAGGCAACGGAATACAGGCACAGAGAAGGAGAAGTCCAAGCTCAAGATAGAAGACCTCGATAGTCCTGGAGTGGTGCGAAAAGTCGCTGTGTGTGTTCGGAGTACGAACTCCAAAACTCTTGTTTTGCAGCAAGGTGAGCAGGAGGTTTCAGCAGGAAAAGACACTGCCCAGCTTCACTCAGGTAAGAAAATGATTTAAAAAATCAGATCACTTAATGTTAAACATTTTATACTCATGCAAACGTGAACACAAGAGCATTTGACAGAGCAGGAATCTTTATATCCACAGGAGAGTCGCAGTCAAAACAGAACTCAGGCAAAGGTGAAGGCGATTATCCTGCATCTGTGGAGAAAGGAGCCTCACAAAGAGCGCGCCTCACTGGTGCAAATAAAAGAATGTTCAATCTCCTCAGGAAAGCCAAGGTCCAGCTCATTAAAATTGACCAGCAGAAGCAGCTGAAGTCATCTGGGGTAAGATTATGATCACCACAAGCATGTTCTCTGTCAGTGTAGTCATTAATTGTTGGTTATTCATTCTTTAAACCATTAGCAGTTTCTTGAGTGTTTGTCGCTCCTACTACATTTTTTCTCACTGTGGCCTCATTTTTCAGGGCAATAAAAAATGTACTGCACCTCTATGGAAGAAGCACAACAATGACTAGAACTAGACAGAACCCAACAGGGTCTTTTGTATATTGTAACACAGTAATAATTGTAAAAAATCATAGAAGAAAAAACAAAATTTGAATTTTCTTTATTTATTTTGCAAAAACTGAAAACTGTGGAACCATCATGTACAGCACTTTGCCCATAGGGGCTACCAATACTGGAAAAAATATTAGTTAGAAGATGCCATGTGTAGTTTTTACAGTTTCTGGCTCTGATAAAAGTTAAGTGTTAAATTTTTATTTACATTTAAAAAAAAATGATAACATGCCTTTCAAATCGCTGACAGGTTTCGGAGTGCAGTGGGTTACATTTAATCCTATATCACAGAACCTGTTACAAAGAAGGAAAACTCAAACCACATGTTTTCTGAATGATGCATGATGCGTTCTGAGGCTTGTATTGATGCCTTGTGTTTCCTCATTAACCTTTCAGCTGTTATCTGGCCCTGCTGGAGCCAGGTCTCAAGATATGACCTCCAAGAGACAAAGGAGGAAGCAGAGGATGCAGCTTGAGTCAAATATTCCCGTCAAGACAGAGCCACCGCAAGGACAAGTAAGAGTACAAATCAATTGGCCTGAGGGGCGAAGCAAAGATTTAACGAAAAGTCTGGTTTCAGTCTCGGGTTTTTACCAAATATTAGCTAAAGAAAACCTGTTTTGTTTCATGCAAATTTCGGCATTTTTAATTTTTTTCCCCCTACAGCCACAGCTCATCTCCCCACTGTGCCAGGAGTTTCGTAGAGCAGGAGGCCCACGTATCAAGCACGTGTGTCGTGCAGCATCAGTGGTACTCGGGCAGCCTCGGGCTTTGGTACCAGATGACATTCCCAGGCTCAGCGCCTTACCACTGCATGAAAGATCTGGGATTTCCCCAACAGCCATCACTAAAGGTAGATATGACACAACTGACAAACTTGCAATGGATCTGCTTTCTTGAAACAACTTGTAAAATTTCTTGTGACTTAGGTGTGATTATGTGGTGGCAGCACAAGTAGCAGGAGGAGAAACAAAACTGGTTTCCGCTTCTCAGACATAGCAGAGGATGTAGTAGTTTCTGAAGCAGCTCGATATTTGTCAATGAAAGTGTTTATTATTGATCAAAATCAGACCTGTTTGATCATTTGTTTAAGCACGAGGATGCATGAAATTGAAAATCTGTGTAATATATTACTAATTACATCCCGATGTCCCTATGATTTTTACCTATGCTGCAGTTATTTTGATGTGCCTTTTGCAAAACTTGGCTTCCACATAAGCTGAAATCTAAGAAGTCATAAAAGATATTGGTTTCTTGGTCTTACTGTAATTGTGTTACAGAAGATGTGGGATCTCCGTCAGAATCAGACAGTCCTGGCCTTTCGGATCTTAAGGTCACCAAGGTCAAGAAGCCGTCAAACTTCATAAAGCGGAAAGGACTCGGGCCGTTTGGGTACCGCTCGAGGAGGTGTGGAGTATGCAAAGGTTGCAACCACGAGGAGGATTGTGGCAAGTGCATGAACTGCCTTGACAAACCCAAGTTCGGCGGCCCCAATACAAAGCGGCAGTGTTGTGTGTAAGTTCACTTAATTAATACCTGCAGTGGAGCGCAACACATGGCTCAGAAGTAAGAGTTCTATTTTTCTTTGTTTACCACCAGGTATAAGAGGTGTGATCAAATTGAAGAGAGGAAAGCTCGCAGGTTAAGTGGAAGAACAGCACCCAAAGGTAATTTTTCATTTCAGTGGGCAAGCTCCTGATCACTTGCATAACATTCAGTGCGTCAGCAACAATGCCTCCTCTGTTTTTTTTTTTCCAAGGTTCTTCTAAGCGGCGGCGATCCTCTCTCAGCGGGGGTCATTCAAGTAATGACGAAGGGAACGAGGGTGCTGCGGACTCGCCATCTGGTCTCCAGGGCGACGGCTACAGTCCATCAGTGAGGAAGCAGCCAAAACGAGTTGTGAAACCACGTGTCTATTTTGACCTGGTGGACTATGACTCAGATCTAGATGATAAAGCTGTCTCAAGCTCTGCGTCCCCGGCGAGGAGAAGAGGAGTTGGACCCCGTTTCAGTCAAGGTAAGTTAATACTCTGAGACCTTGTGAGAAGGATTATCGAGTTTAATGTTTTCAATGACACCATAGAGGATAAGTATCTGTTTTCAAATGGTGTATAACACATTTCTTTAACCCCTATAAACCCCTGAAAAACATGTTATTTTTAAAAGCAATACAAAATGGGAAGAAATGTTGGATTTTCAGCTTTCAGATCATCATATTTAATCAAAACCATTTTATTCTGGATGTCTCATTTAAATAATTGTCAAAAGTTGTGCAGCTAGATTTTGTAGAAAGCAAAAAAAAATTTCCAAATTCCACGTACCCTGATGCCACCATGCAGCAATTAGTGACTCAGACGTATCCCAAAGATATGTTACAAAAAATTTAAGGACTTTTCAGCTGAACTGCAGATTGTGTCTACACAGAGCAGATAGTGCAAGTAGTTTAATACTACAGTATAGAGAGTCACTATTTTTCCAGTGTTAACACCTGTGACCACTTGAAAAAATGTTGTACATGTTGATTCAAGATTTATTCAATTTTTTGTAAAATGCATGACTATTATTTTTTCTTTTTCTATGATCATGGCATTGTAAATTAATTATTCTGCACAAAAGATTTTTTTGAGTTCTCCCTACTTGTACCCGTGGTTGTGCTGTTTCAATAGAAGTGCAGAACTTTATATTGCAGAGACCTCATAGTGAGTAAAAATGTGATAGGAGTAGGAAACTGCTTGGGGTTCAGAGGGTGAAAACTGAATGTTGTTTTGCCAGTAAGAGCACAAAATGTGTCTCTTAATAATGAGTTCCGTCTTTTTTCTTGTCCTCTAAAGACTTTGTGTCACTAGATGGATTCCTGGGAGACATTTCAGATGAAGAAATCCGGCATCGAAAGTCCAGCTCACATCGTGTACCACCGGGTCGACGTAAACCTGAGAAGGTGGGTAATTCTGACACCTTGGTTGGCCTAAACAACTTGCATTTATGCCAGATTTGTGTTTGGTTTGCTACGTCAAAACTGTCAGTCAGTAGTCTATCGAAGGTTGGCAAACAAGGCCAGTGCACTGCTCCAGACTATGCTTCAGGAAACATGGCAACATTTGAAGAGGTTATTACTCTTAACATGATCACAGCAGATAAAGCTTCCACCACGGTCAACTGCTGACCTTTTACCTCAAGGCTTGATATACTTGTCCCACCATTCATGTTCCTAATCGGCTTTTGTGAACTTGGCATGTGTCTTGTCATGGATGCCTGAGTATCAATTAGACTCTAATTGATACTCAGGCATCCATGACATGACACACAGACTAGAGTCAACTCTAGTCGACTGCAGTCAACTAAAGTCGACGCTTACAGTGTTTCTTGCAACAAGTGTTTTGCATGTAAGAGTGGAAACACAATGTACCTGTTGAAACATCCACTGAAAGTACATCACATACAGGTGGAGGAATGCACAGTTTGACTGCTGGACTTGTAGTTCGTCTCTCGCTTCTCTGGGTGTGTAATGTATGCTAACAGCCCAGAGCCAACACATAAATTTAGCGGATTGTACAAACATGGGTTAATGATTACGTGTAGCTATTAGCCAGCTGGTAGTTTAGTTATAGGTATGTTCATAAAATCAGTCTGAAACATCCAGAGCAGCATTTGAACTATTGTTCAGAAGTTCAGTTTCAGTTTAGAGCACTGACAGTAGGGGGGTGGAATTCAGTGATTTGGAGGTGGCAGGTAAACTTTGTCTTGGCTTATTGTTCATGTGTTCTCTAGCTGTATTGGCAGGAGGAGAAGAAGCATGTAAAACCATTTTATTAAGTAGTACTGCAATACTGTCAAAGAAGTCCTGCATTCATTTCTGTACTTAAAAGTGACAAGGGGGAAGAGAAAGTAACAAACAAAAGCTGATAAGATTACAGTAACTGACCAATAAGTGGCTGTAGATAAGAGTAGTAATAACCCATCCCTAGTATCCATGCTGACTTGACATATACCTATATGGATGCATAGCCAAATCAAAATTTAATGCCATCAGCAATTTAAGTGTGTCCACTACTGCCCACATTCACGCCGCGGTTGTCTCTCAGGGTCTCTCGTCTCAGGGTCCTTTGGAGCAGACTCCTCCCAGTGTCCTGGCTGCCCTGGCCCATGGATTTGAGCAGCGAGATGTTGAGTCTTCTAAACCTACTCACAAAATCAGGGTTGACTTCAAGGTAGGTCATTTCTTTGCAGTACATTACACATATTGCAACATAAACACAGTTCTTTTATTAGTTTATATATTCAGGAGGTACAACAGGCTCAAAATTCTAGTGAGAGATGTACATTTAAAAAATACATGCAGATTTGTGATTTAATATACCAACTGGAGTTAAACACAAGGTATTTCGTACATTAGTCATCCTCAAATATTATTTATTCTACAAAGGATGCATTTCACTAGTTCACGTAATACTAATATTTTTGCCCAGTAGAGGTCAGTGTTCCTAATTCCTAATGCAATGTATTGCAGTCTGTGGTTCATTTTAAACATCTCATATATCCAGTGATACTTTTCAACTAAACAACAAATTGGAAAGTTACAGAAATCTTCCAGCTGATCTTACCACTTACCTCAACAGCAACATGATGAAAATATACATATGTGTATCTATCTATTCTCCATATTGGTTTGCAGACACAGTACTGTGCTGGTAATAACTGTAAGCAGTCCTTTTTCATCTGTTATTGGGTCTCATTTTCAGGAGGACTGTACTTTGGAGAATGTCTGGAATATGGGCGGCTTAAGTATACTGACCTCTGCGCCGCTCATGCCACCGTACGTCTGCTTCCTTTGTGCCAGTAAAGGGCAACATGAGGTAACTGCTCCTTTCTGCTCTGTTGTAACCAAAACACTGGATCTGTTGCTTTGCCCTTCTAACCACCTTGTATTTTAAAACTGTGAACTCATAAGGTTTTTACAATTGTGTGGTATATAGTTTAACATATACAGCTTTGAAAATTATTACTAGACTACCTGCTTTTTTCTTTTTTCTTTTTAAAAAATGTCATTTTGTCTGCTGCATATGTAAAGTTAACAGATAATCCAAACTAAATTATCACACAACAGTGTCTAAAATAGGGGGACTGCGAAATGACAAGAAGACATGACACGTTTGTGCTTAACAAAGACAGATATGGAGTAAGAGAAACTTATTGCTAACTGGCTTGGAATCAGTAGAACAGCTGTCCATTACAACTTTAAGAAAAAATGCAGAATGGTTCCACCAAAACCCACAAGAGGAAGAGGCAAAAAACAGCTGTTACAATGGTCGAATAATTATTTCCTAAGCTGTACATGATGCAGAAGTGGAAAAAAAATGTTGCTGTTGTTTGAGAAGTATTTTTAATATTGAGGATTCCTTTTTGTGTTGCAGATGCTGTATTGCCAAGTATGCTGTGAACCCTTCCACCAGTTTTGCCTTGAACCAGCGGAGCGTCCCTCTGAGGAGAACAAGGAAAACTGGTGCTGCCGACGCTGCAAGTTTTGCCACGTGTGCGGCAGGAAAAACAAGCTCTCAAAGGTACAGACAGATAATTCTGTTTGTTGTGCTTTCTCTCTGTTAATGTGGTTCAGTCAGCATGTTTTTTTTGGTCTCTCTCAGCCTTTATTAGAGTGTGAGCGATGCCAGAACTGTTATCATGCTTCCTGTTTGGGACCAAACTATCCAAAGCAAAACAAGAAGAGGAAAGCCTGGGTAGGTGTCAAACACAAAGTCATGGAAAAGTTCATCATAAGCGTGTCGATTTCGCACACTAATCTGGTTGTTTTTGTGCAGGTTTGTATGACATGCATCCGGTGTAAAAGTTGTGGTGTTACCCCGGGGAAGAGTTGGGACACTGAATGGAACCATGACAAAGGACTCTGTCCAGACTGCTCAAAACTCTACGAACAGGGTAAGGACAGACTTTAATATTGACAGAACATTAGTTTGTCTTAACACATTTCCTAAGTTAAGGCTAATCTTCTCTGAATTCTTCTTTCCTTAAGGTAACTACTGTCCAATCTGCTTCAAGTGTTATGAGGACAATGACTATGACAGTCAGATGATGCAGTGTGGCACCTGTAACCACTGGGTACATGCCAAGTGTGAGGATCTAACAGGTGATTTGTATTCTTTTTCTTTTTGAAGGTGAAAATACCGTCATGGATGGCCTCAATTTTCTATGCTCACAACAAGCTCTAACAGGGTTAAAGCCATGTCAAACTCACACTTAATTTATTACTCTTTTTATTTGTTCAGCATGCATATAATGCTGACCTGAAGTTAGCATTCTCTACAGGTCTTGTTTGCCACAGTTCATCAATACGGCACAATTTAACCATCGTAGTGACACGCTGTTTTACTGCCATTGTTACTTTTCTCCTCCTCCAAATCCAGTGTTGTCTCTGTGTCTCACAATTTTAGCAAAAGTGATCTGGATCTGCACAAAAATGTATTTGGTCAAGCTCTAACCTCTCCACCAAGTTTTATGACATTCTGGTAGTTTTTGTGTATTCTTGTGTAAAGACAAACAGACAGAAAGCCACAAACGATACTATAAGCCTTCCTTTGCTTCCATGAGGAATAATCCCCTAAACCCTCAATACAGATTTGCTGTGACAAGATAAAAAGCAGCTGTGTGTCCACTTGAATGCCACATGTTAAAGCAGTTGACAGTGGGGCTGCAACGAACACATATATTTTAATTGTCGATTAATCTGTTTATTATATTCTTAAATATTCAATTTCATAGTTAGTTTTAGACAATAAAAGGTCAGATAATAGGGAAACATGTCAATCAGTGTCTCCTCAAGCCCAAGAGGATGTCCTTAAATGTCTTTTTTTTCCCAAAATCCAGAGATATACAGTTTACTGTCATAGAAAACAAAATAAACCAGAACATTTGCTAATTAAAGAAGCTGAAAACTGAAAGTTTGGACTCTCTTTATTTAGTTAATTACACTTAAACAATTCATTTATTATTTTCTCCTTTTTTGTGATCTGTGAAATTATCAGATTCTTGACTCAAAAGCTGTTATATGATCGCAAAGGTCACAAATGATATTTTTGGTTGTCAGCTTCTGTTTTCTTTGAAACACAAAATAAAATGCTGGTATGTGACTTTCGTTTAGAGATGCCGTTACTAGATCCCCATTCTTAAATTGCTCTCTTATAAATTCATTTTAGATGAGCTGTATGAGATCCTGTCCAGCCTGCCAGAGAGTGTAGTGTACTCGTGTCGGCCGTGCAGTGTGACTCAGCCCAGTGCCTGGAGAGAGCTGCTCTACATTGAGCTCAGGTCCGGGGTGGAGAAGGTGCTAGCTTGCTTGCTTTCCTCCACCCTAACCCAGCACCTTGTTACCTGCTCACAGGTGGGAGATTCAGTTTCTGTTTTTATGTATCAGATGTGACAAAATCACTGAATGTAATGTAATGTTACCAGTTGTCTGTAATTAATTAATTTTGCATTGCAGTTGATACATTGCTGAAACTTGTAAAGTAAAGCATGTCAAATATGGTTTGGTTTCTGCTGCAGTGTGAAAAGCTGGTTGACCCTGACAGTGGAACAGAAGGACAGCCAGCCTGTGATCTCCGAGCTGTAGGCAAGAAGTTTGACAAAGGCCTTTATACTACATTGGTGAGTATATAACCTCTTAATGTCAGCACTAAAGGAGTTTAATCATTGACCTCTTTGACCAAAGACTAAGCCCTGTTTTCCTTTTACGGAGCTTAATGGATATTAAGTTCTAAATTTCAGAGAAGAATGTTGCATAAAGTAATGTAGGACACATTAGAAAACTGTACTCCTACATACTTTAACTCGCTTTACGGCAGTTTTGAACCTTGGATTCTGTAAATGTTTAAAAGGGAGTCAATTTTAATGCAATGATCCTGACAATAAGACTTTCTGATATGGACTCTGGTCGCACAGGATAATAAAATAAAGTCACAAAGAATCATGGTTTGAAATTAGTCAGCTTATTGATTCTCACAAGTATAAAGCCCCTGCTCCTGCTTCCACATTAACATGAAGTTTTGTAGGATAATAATATGTTAGGAATTCTCTCAATTATTGTTGTTTGTTTATTTTTCAACAGAAAATGTTCCATGAAGATGTGGTTCAGGTGGTGCGAAAGAGGCTTGAGCAAGAGGAAGATCTTCCAGAAGAGCGGAGACCCACTGCCCTTGCACGCTCATACTACTTAAAGGTGCTGGAAATGACCCAGAATTCTCTGACATGTTCTCTTTTATATTGTTATTGTATGGGAATGTGGCATGTGAGTTAGCTTATTTATAACTGACTGATGATTTTTCTTTTTTAGCTCCTCGAGGAGGTATTTAATTGGTTCAACAGCCAAGACCCAAAGGTGTGGAACCCTTGTACCAAAGACTTGCCTGTGTGAGTATTGGTTACCATTTATTGATTTGTATATTGTGTATATTTGCAATTTGCTCTGATCCATGTCAAAACCAAAAAAGTGCATGCATTTTTAACATTTAAGATGTTTGTGATAAGATAGTCGATCTTAACTACACATTTAGTTGCTGCATACCTACTATTATACATATTACATAGTTCAATGTGCTGGTTTGTTTTTCTGTGGCATTAAAGTTTATTAGCTCTTAAACTCTGGAATTCTCTCCATAGAGGGATGTTGTCCCATGCTGTTCATCCTCCTACAACGGAGCATGTTTACGCCCAGTGGCAGGAGAGGGAGGAGCTCTTGTCCAGGGCTCCACTGGGGCTCTTGCAGGAGGACAATGGACAAAGCTTGGATATAAAAGAAGAAGAGGCAGTTTCTCCGATGTCTGGGGAGCCAACGAGCAGGAACTACTTCAAAGCCAGCAGGGCTGTCAGACTCAAATTCAAAGGTACTGCTGTCAGTTCAGGAGAGACGATGAAAAAAGTACTTTTTAATTTTGTGTGGTGTTTTATTTAGTCCTTTAACTGTTTGCTTTTGTACATTTATACAGGAAAAAGAGGGCGGCTTTCAAAAGCTGATCTAGACACTGGATGGTCTAAAGATGATGAGAGACAGTGCTCCTTGTGCCAAAAATATGGAGACCTCAAACCTAATGTAAGTAATGCATTAAATGTAAAAGTGAAGATTGGCTGAGAGGATATTGTACGCTCAGTTAAGTGCTTCCTAATACTGCCCATACAGCTTTGGCTGGTTACTTAATGGACGTTTTTTTGTGTGTGTGTGTTGTTCCACAGGAAGCAGGAAGGTTACTGTACCTGGGCCAGAATGAATGGGCACACGTCAACTGCTGTCTGTGGTCTGCGGAAGTTTTTGAAGAGGACAATGGCTCTCTGCTACATGTACACAGTGCTGTCACAAGGGGGCGTTTGATGGTTGGTTGAAATCTTAATAATTTCAGTTATTACTAGAAATATAGTCTGATTAAAGTGATAGTTGAGCATTTAACCCTCTGAACTTCAAATTGTTTTCCGGTGTTTAACATTTTTACTTGGTGTGGGCTCATTTTTCAGTGAAATATAGTCCAGCACTTTTTGAAAACAGCATAACCATGGCTTTTCTTTAATATAACAAAGTTAAAATGTAGCAAATCAGTAAAACTGAATAAATGAAAATTGAAATAAATATGTACACCAGTTTTCTAAGAGCCCACAGGTGTTAACAACACTGGAAAAAATGATGACTCTGCATGCTATAGATAGTTTTTAATTTGTTGCCCTACTTTTCTTCCATCTTCACGGTGTAAACAACCAGCAGTTTGTACTATTTCAGCCAAAAACTCTTCCATTTAACTTTAATTTTGTCACATGGAAGTTGGTTGTAGCTGAGTCACTAATGTCTTTCTCGTTGTACTGAAGAATACAGATTTTTTTTTTTAACAGAGTTTAGTTAGAACACATGGTTTTTAAATGAAACATGTAGAATAAAGTGATTTGTAGAAAATATTTAACAGGTTTTAATAGATTTGGTTAAGTTTTCCTACTTAACACATTATAGATGACTAGTTCAATGACATTTGGAAAGTTCAGAATCTGAAAATTCTCTGTTTTTTTACTGTTTCTGACTCTAATAACTTATAATTTTGGCAGTTTCTTAACATTCCTTTCAAACTGGATCGCAAGTTTTGGGTTCAGACGGTTAAATAATAACAGATTACTATAGACCAGTCTGTCTCCACTCATAGACAAATGCATTCTTGTAATTGCTGTTTGTTCATTACTTAAACTCAAATTTTATATTTCACTCTTCACTCCATCCCAAATTCAATCTCATTAGCGATGTGAACGCTGCAACCAGACGGGTGCCACAGTGGGATGCTGCCTGACATCCTGTCAAAGCAACTACCACTTCATGTGCGCTCGCTCCCGCCAGTGTGTGTTCCAGGATGACAAGAAGGTCTATTGCTACAAACACCGACATCTCATCAGCGGCAGGGTAAATTCTGCTCTTCCACCTTGTTTTTTGCTTGACGTTGTAAAATGCTGTAAAGATTTAGAATTAGAATCTTCTTGAGCTGTATTTTTACTTGGTTTTCTTTGTTGCATAGATGATAACCGGTCAGGAATTTGAAGTAAATCGCAGAGTGTATGTGGATTTTGAGGGAATCAGTCTCCGCAGAAAGTTCTTGACTGGACTGGAGCCAGAACTGATCAACGTGATGATTGGTAATAAAATTTCTTATTGATGGTTGCTCATTTCTCTCCTTACTGGCATTTACTCTTGTAAAGAGTAAGCTTGTCTTATACTAATAATTGATATCCACATTTTCACTACACAGGCTCCTTGCAGATTGACAGACTCGGCATACTGACAGAACTTTCCGCTAACAAAGGAAAATTGTTTCCTGTTGGTTTTCAGTAAGTTGCATTTTTTTCAATCCTTATTATATTTATAAAAAGTCTGATTTGCAACATGGAAAGTATTGAACACCTTTAAAAATGTGATTTTCCCTCCTAAGGTCTTCTCGCTGGTACTGGAGTACAGTTAATCCCCTGCGCCGTTGCAAATACACATGTACAGTCCGAGAGGTCCGGCCCATTGTCCCGGAGAAGCCCGTCGAGGAGATGCCTGACCAAGGCGACAATCACACTATCGCTCACAGCCCCTGTCCACTACCTGGTGCGTGTTTTGCTATTGAAAAACTTCTTAAGATTTGGTTGTGATTTACTTTGAATTGATAAAGATACTTGTAATTTCAACTGTTTGTGCAAATCTTCAGAATCTGAAGCCCAAGAGACTGAGACAACAGAAGCCCAACACCCAACCGAAGAAACCTTTGTCCCAGGTCCTCCCTTGAAGTCAGACTACAGTGCAAGGCCAAAGATTCCCAGCTATCCCCAACCTAGAAGACCAGCTGGGGGATTGTCCCGACCTTTGCCATCCCCAGGTGAAACATAAACTCTCAACTTTTTTGTAAAGAATCATTGAAGTTCACCAACAACCAATATGCAAATCTAGTTAAAAGCCCTTGTTTAAAGCTCTAACTAATTCTATTTTCCGTTTAGGAACAGTCCAGTTGAAACCCCACCACATACTCACCATAAGTGATCTGGAAGAGACCCGAAGAGTTCGTCGCCACAGCCCACACGCACAGACAACAGGCATGCGCACTCACATGTCTCCCCCTCCTCTGGGCCCCCTGCCTGGTCCAATCACCCTCCGTGCTGGAAAATCTTCCCTCCCTACCTCCCCACTGTTCCCACTTGGTGCTACAGACAACTTGATAAATTCTCCATCATCCCGCCCAGCTGGAGGTAGAAGTGCTTCCTCAGTCCGATGCCCTGGGAACACAATAACCCACTGTACCTCAACGTTCTTTCCTCAGTCTCCCTGGCAGGAAAGTTCAGGGAGCTTTCCCTCTGTTAGTCTGCCTTTCTCATCATCCATACAGCATTTACCCAGAACCCGACTGTCATTTGATCTGAGCCAGTCAGACTCCGTCGAGGTGCCGCACAACTTCTTAGCTTCGCCAGAGCCTGAGGATGTCTCTCCAGCAAATGGTACATCACCCCAGGGAGACCAGCAAAAGGACGAAGAAGAGTTTCCCTACAGTTCGTTCCACAAGGATCCCAGCATGAGTCTGGGCCAAGAGATGCGGACAGAACTTGAGATTGAGGAAACACTCCTGAACGAAGGAGTGGCAATGAACTGTGGAGGGCAAATAGTGGTGGAAGGTGATGATCAGGAGGAATTTTGGGGAAGAACTCAAGAGGTGCACAAGAGGAAAACCCTTGTTGCCAATTTGCCACGGTCTGCAGCCTCAGCCAGGGATGACTTGGGCAACACATCCTCTGATGATGATATGGAGCACTATTTTGACTTCTCACGGACAATAGTCAGCTGCCCCGGATCAAAAGATCATTCCAAGTCTCCTTCCTCTCCTTCCTCGAGGCCTATGGCTCAGCTGGATGGTGTAGATGATGGTACAGAGAGTGATGCAAGTATAGCGACCGATGATGCTCAGAAGGTCGATGGTCAAAATCAGATACAAGCCAAAAACACAAATAATAAAAGTGTTCCTGGAGGCACAGAGGCACCCAAAGCATCATCTGATGATAAGCAAAGAGATTCTTCAACTCTAACCATCTCAGTTGCTACAAAAGGTCCTGCAGGTAGTTCACCTCAAGATCCACCTAAATCCCACAATGCCAGTCAAAGCTCTGACACTCCTTTAGTAGACCGGGAGACCTTGCTCTCTACTCCAGCTAATGACACTCTGCCCAACTTGCTTACAAAGGGGCCTGAGGCGTCTTATTCAGGGGAGTTGTTGGTGGATTCCAGTTTGACGTTGGCCTCTGAAGCACCTCTTGTTCTTGAGAGATGCGACAGTAGCCCACGTTTCACTGAGATGGTTCCTGTGCTACAAGATGCACTTGAGACCCCACAGGCTGAAACTTGTAAAGTCCTGAACTCAGATCCTGACCGCAGCCACTTTGAATCATCAACTGAGGGGTCTGCTGTGTTGATGAACCACTTAACGTCTAATACTATGGAGCCCTCATTAGCAGATTCTGCTGATAACGGTCAGGGCTCCCTGCTTCATATTCTTCAGCCCTCCCCTTTAATTTCCACAGATGTACAAAACTCCTCACAAGGCCTCGCAGACCCCCTCCAGATGTATTCTTGTTTACCAGGTTTCTCTCAGCCACCTGTAACAAGTATTACACTTCAGCCAGTCACACCTGCACAAGAGCCAACAGCCTTCACATCCATGGAGTCCACTAAACTAACAACCCTCAGCCCAGTTGGAGATGTGACACAAACACTGCTAAATGTTGCCCCTCAAAGTGATCCAGGGTTACCTGCTACAATAAGCACTTGCCCTCCAGCAGGAACTTGCAGTAGTGTTTCCATTCCTGTGTACTCCACACAAACACAGCCACTGGGTTCTTCAGCGGTCACCATTGTTTCTTCCTCTGCCACAATATCGTCTCTTTCTGGACTGTCAACACACTGTTCAGCAGCTCCAACAGCAGTACAAACCACCTCTGCCCCTGTGATCTTAAATGGTTACAGCTCTTCATCTGTGCAAAAGGAAGCTACATCTGGTCACACAATCTCCATCAATTTCTCAGCATCCAGACCAGCTATAGAGCCTCAACAGCCGGTGGTACCCCAGGCATTACCTGGTCATGCTATTCTTACTGTGAAGGAGGTGGGAGGTCCCAATGTAGATCCCACACCACATGTCCTATTGGTGAACCGTCTTGGTCAGATCTTTGTGAAAAACCCAGAAAGCAACACTTTCCAGCTGCCCACTCCCAACTCCCCTTCCTATAACTGTGTCACTCAGATTGCCAGCCTTTTGCAGAGCAACGCACTTTCAGCCACACTGGCAGCAGCTGGTAATATGTCTGCTCCACCAGCCGGGGCCAACGTGACAACAGCGGTTCCCCTGTCAGTCACACCTGCAGTTCAGAACCCAGCCACTGTTACACAGCTGCTAACTCACAATAGCAACGGTGCGGTGGCATCGGTCAACGTGAAAAAGTCACGAAAAAACACAAAAACATCAAAAGATGAAACTGTCCCAGAGGTAAGAAAGCCAAAGAAGAAGAAGGAGTCCAGTGCATCCAGAAAATCCAAGTCATCCAAGTCATCAGGGCAGCCTGCTCCTTCAGCTGAGAATCCTCCCACGAGTCCTGCTGAAAGCGCCCAAGCAATTATTAATCAAGCAATGGCAAGTAACTACACGCCCAAGTGGGGTGGCCTTCGAACAATGAGCCCTTCCTCCCTGGTTTTGCCTCCCGGCCTGTTAATTGAACCAGAGCCTCCAGCGTCACCTCGCTCTCCGTCACCACCATCAACACCGGCTCCCACACCTCGCCCTCGCACGCACGTCCGCATGAAAAGAGTGTCTTCGCTTTCAGACCGCATTGTCACAAAGAAGTCTAAAGTGGATTTCCTGCAACCAGAGCCCATCCCTGAGGTCGAGGAGCGCCGCAAACCAACCTTCCAGACCATCTCCAGCAGGGCCTCTGGAGTTCGCATCAAGACCCCAACAGTGAAAGGAGTACTGAACCTGGACGAGTTAAAAGAGGAGCGGATGAGCGATTCTGATAGCTCAGGGTAAGTTTTTACTTACTTTAAGTACTACTAGAATCAACAGTTGTTGGCAGAAAAACAGTCATTTTCTGTCATCATCATATTGTTGCCATATTGTATTATATTGGTGTTGTCATGTAATTGTTGTCTTGGTTAATCATCTAGTCTATAAAATATGAAAAGTAAAAAAAAAAAAACCTAGAAAGTTACTCAGCAATACAAATCCAAAGACATTTCATCTCTTTATGTTTGTAGGAATGGCATTTTACATGATAAACAATTAATCAATATTCAGAATACTTGCAGATTTATTATCTTGTAATTCAATAAGCATTTACTCTCACATGTGTCAGCTTCCAAACCTCCGATTCTAAAGGAATTATCAAGAGAGTTAAATTTTGATTCTGTTAATCGGTTCCTAAACAAATTTCACTCGCACTAGTTTTATAAACCGTGCACTGCATTGTTCCAGTATCAGTCTGCATCATCAGTCGTGAGCTGAATGCATGCGTGCCCTTACTTCACCTCATGCATTTGTCTTAATTAACAGTGAGTCCAGCGTTACTGTCACTTCACATAGAGCTGTTTCTGAATGGTTTGATTAGCAAGTGAACAGCACAAATTGTGTGACTGGCTTCTAACATTTACCTTTAATTTAGCAACTAAATACTTCACATATACTAAATACTTGACAGCAAATGCAACACACAGACTTTTTGTACCTAGTAAGCTTATCTAGGCACATCACAACTGACTATAGAAACCTCAGTACCTTTATAGCAACACTATACTGTCACTTTGGCTACGCACTGCCACGTGTTTCATGCATCAGGAGATTCACTTTCCTTAACAAACCCACAAGTCTACGTCACTGCCTTAATAAAGAGGATGTGGGTGTATTAACCTAACTTGGTAAAAAAACACAGTAACTTAAAACAATCTAATAATTATTAATTGTTTGTTTACCTTGATAGACAGAGCTGAGCAGTGGTGCATGAATATAATCAGGAAAGTGATCAATGCAGAAAAATGTCTCCTGTGGTTTTTACACTATAATACAGTGTATTATATCATTATATTATTATTACTCAGGCATTAATGTAAAATCAGGATTTCATTCTTATTGTAATCCTAACTACTTGCCCCTTTAAGAATCTAAATAAAGAAACAGACTTGTAAAAATAATAACGATACCCAAACCTATAGAAAAAGAGGACCAGCTTGGCATTATCGTAGAAATATATTACGTTGATTGACAGTTTTACATGTAGCGCATGTGGTTGGCATTGGAAAGCGTTTGATAACGCAAAATCAAACTTCTAAAAAAAACACTTCTGTATTGTTGTCCATTCCAGGTCAGAGCCGTGGAATTATTTGTGTCAAGGTGAACAAGGCAAACAGCATGCGTGGGAACCAGTGGGACACAGCACACTGACCGACTGGAAGAAATACTCTGGTACTGCTTTGTTAAAACTGCATAATTTCAGCAGTGTCCGCAGCATGAAAACATTTACTGCAGTTGAAACATTTGTGAATTGTGTTTTGTTAGGCGCTGCTTCTACCTCAGATGAAGAACCAGCACCATCTGACGAGGATGAGGTTTGTCCAACTAACCGAGACCAGCCACACTTACGATTTGAGATAACTAGCGAGGATGGTTTCAGTGTAGAGGCGGACAGTATCGAGGGTAAGGAGTATACTGCATTAAAAAATGCCCATTTTATGTTTATCGTGTTCACCGAATGACACCTAATTTTCGACTCTCTCTTCAGTGGCTTGGAAAGCAGTGATAGATGGGGTGCAGGAGGCACGAGCGCTCGCACGGTTGAGGCCTCTGACTTTTCAAAAGGTCACCGGCGCCCGTATGCTGGGTCTGGTCCACGACGCTGTGGTCTTCTTGATGGAGCAACTTCAAGGGGCTCATCGCTGTCAACGGCACGCTTTCCGATTCTTCAAACAGTTCAGCCAAGAGGACGATTTGCCCGTCAATCCCAGTGGATGCGCCCGCTCCGAGCTCTACCTTAGGTGCGTTTAACAGTTGCTGTTCCTGGGAATTGTGAGTCAGAAAGAGCCCACTCATCTAGACCTAATATAATTTTCTCTATATTACAGGAAGTCTACATTTGACATCTTCAACTTCCTGGCTTCTCAGCACCGACAGCTTCCTGACATCGGGCCTTATGATGATGAGGAGGATGAGGTTCTCTTGAAGTCCACTAGGTCAGGGATTCACTCATTTAGTTGTAAATTTTTCCTGGGATAAAATGTAGTCTCCAACACTTTTGCCAGACATGTTTTTGCAACTTTAAACTCGAAAAAATACCTCACATGCAGAATTTTTTACACAAAAATCTGCAACTCTTTCCCTAAATATTTGTCATTCACCTCATATATCTTCAGTACGGCGCAAAATACTGTTTGATTGATTTCTGCTTCTTCATTTAGGCGGGCAACTAGTTTGGAGTTGCCCATGGCGATGCGCTTCAGACATCTGGAAAGAACATCCAAGGAGGCTGTCGGAGTGTACAGGTCAGCTACATTTGCAAAATAATCAAAGTTCTATGTAATAATCAGTCAGTAGAAAATACTGGAGTTGCTTTGAAGCCTTTTGAATGAGCTATTTTTTCCAGTCATTCCTGGTAATCAAATTAAAACTGCACAACGGCTAAAATCACAGCAGATACATCATTCTGGAAACAAGGTGTTCAATTCCTTGTTGCTTGTTATGAGTCAAAATATCAATGCGTGTCCTGTTGTTGAAAAAATGGGTACAAATGTGCAAAAAATTGTGATTTGTCTGTTTGGGACGGTGCAGTGTTTCTGCAGATCACTGCTACTAATCACATTAAAAGCAAAGTCAATGCCACAATAATTATCAGTGCAGTGCATGAGGGGTCTGACTTGAAACTTTTCATCAGTGAAAATATAGACAGAAGTGGCAGTCAAATAAATGGTAAATGGTCTGCACTTATATAGTGCTTTTCTCTACCTTAGTGGTATCCAAAGCGCTTTACAATGTTTCATATTCACACATTCACACACCAATGGTGACAGAGCTGCCATGCAAGGCACTAATCTACCATTGGGAGCAACTTGGGGTTCGGTGTCTTGCCCAAGGACACTCTGGCATGTGGTGGGGCCGGGGATCGAACCGCCAACCTTGCGATCAGTGGACAACCCGCTCTACCACCTGAGCCACAGCCGCCCCAAGCTTAATTAGTCTGTATCACTGAACAGTCATTACTGAATCTTATTTTACTTTTTTTCTCATTATTTTTGTGATACTGTATGTTAAAATAATGAACAAATTGTACAAGCTCTTTAGTACAAGTTCAGTTAACTTGACATTTTAAGTCAGAGGTCACATTGTTTTAAGACAGCTTTGTACGGATAATTTCTGCAGTAATAACTCTGCTGAATATCAAATACCCAACATTAGACTTTCGTTTTAAATGTCTGAGGCCATTCTTCAGTTATAGACTAGCAAAGATATTTTTGAAACAGCCACCGAAACAGTTAAAGGATTTTTTAACCTGAATCTACGTAATCGTCAAATGACATTTAATCATGGGGATGACAACCATGCTTTTTCAAGATAAATTTCTTATGTAGCTGCAGTGCCATCTGTAGATGAAGAGATAACAAAGTAGATGCGTGCACATTGATGTCAACTTTACGTGAAATGTGTCACTCCTGCAAGAATTTATGATAAACCTTTTGTTTTTTTGTTTCAGTTTGACTGCACATAGAAACTTAAAGATTAGATAGTATTTGTGGGAGAAATGGTGCGAGTAAATGTTCTGTAAAAATTACAGAACATTTGTGCAGTCTGTGTAGCCAATATGGATAGAATCCTACCAAAACAATGACAGACCCAAGCAACAAGTACTGACATGATTAGTGTACATGCATGAGTTCATTTCATCATCCTTCACTACACTGCATGTGACAGCTGCTGCCCACATTCAGCACCTGTTATCTGCTAGAGCGTATTAGGAGGAAGCTGCACACGGAAAGATAAAGAAAACACAACGGAGACTCTAGAACAGACTCAGACAAAACAAAACTGCTCAAACACTCTACAGCTTAGGTGGCACGTCAGTTGGCTGTGCACATGCTTCATTTCCGCATGCTTATATGGGAGTCAACTGGAGCTCCCTTCATTCACGTTGGCAAAACTCCTATTTTTTTCCCCAGAATTGTCTTTGAATATGTTGAAAAAATTGAACTTTTGTGGTGGATTTCTACGGAGCCCCTAAAGTGACATGGGCAGACAAAAATTAAAATGTAAGTTTCTCGTGTGCACGCGAACTTCCAGCATCAATAACGCATTAGCGATACGTTGTCAAAACATAAACGATGCCTGTTTCCCATCATTGTAAGGTAGACAATGTACTACAGGCCCAGTTTTATCAAAAGTAGCTGTCCTTCAGGCAGCCGGCTGTGCGATGAGAGCACAGGAACCGTCTGCAAATTGCAATTTTGCATCTCAAACCAAGTGTTGTGGTCTGATCAACAGGAGCCAGTCGATGGCTGCAGTGATTCTGGTGACACTACAGTGTATAAGGGTGACGTTATTGAATATTTGTGTGGTGTCTCTCTCCGCTGTTGCAGCGGTTTTGCAATTTGCAGGCGGTCCCCGTGCACTTGCCATACAGCCGGCTGCACGTAGACACCAATGTTATTTTTGCAGCCTGAAAGACAGCTACGTTGATAATACTGGGCTTGTAGCACATTGTCTACCTTACAACGATGGGAAAGAGGCATCGTTTATGTTTTGACAATGTTTCGCTAATGAGTTATTGATGCCAGTAGTCCGAATCTGTGAATATCTTTGCTGTATTATCATTTTCAGACGTCTGCAGTGTACAAACAGGGAATTATCTTGTGCGCACGCGAAACTTACATTTTAGTTTTTTTCTGCCCATGTCCCTTTAGGGGCTCCGTAGATTTCAGAGACACCATGAGCATTGTGTGCCAGAAAGTTAGACAAACAAATTAGCTAACTGTCTGACAGGCTATTCAGTTGCTTGGCTGTGTGATTAATCAAATTGTGTAAAGTACACAGTGAGAAGTGATTTTTACACTTTTCAACAAAATACGTCACAAAATTGACAGCAGAACAACCTCTTCACTTCTTTCTTATCAAGTGCATATTCCATAAAAATGGACTTAAAAAACTGCAGCCTCCACTGCCATGTCTGCGGTAAAGTTTCCATTCACCTGGACAGAAATGCATTTCCTTGCTTTGCTCAGCAGGGAGCGTAGTTCATACATTATAGGGAAGTAGGGATATCCTTGAAAGGAGGCAGCATGGAATTCTAGGAAGTCATACCAAACACTGATATCTGCCACACACTGCCTCACAGCGTTGATTTATCATCACTTTTTTAATCTCGGGGAAATTCCAGTGAATGAATTTGTGCGATCTGACCGCTTCTGTACATCTGCTGTAGGTCTGCTATCCATGGACGCGGTCTGTTCTGCAAGAGGAACATCGAAGCTGGGGAGATGGTTATTGAATATGCAGGCATCGTCATTCGCTCAGTGCTCACTGACAAACGAGAGAAGTACTACGACGGCAAGGTTTGTTGGACATCCTTCTTTTTTATCAGTTTCATTCTAGTTAAGGCTGCCACAGTCGACTGTTATTGTATTATTTGGTCTATACAGTAATTGACCAGTTAAGTGATTCATTTAAGTTCATTTTATTTTTGACAAACTGTATGTCATAGTATAATGTAGCACAGTATAAAATGTAAACAAAGGATTATATATGAAAGACTTCAAAACGTGTACTGTGGTACTGTAGCTTAACGAGCAACTCCAACATTATTATGCTATAAAAACAGAGGACATATTATTTAAGTCGGTAGTGCAACTCATTGAAAACCAAGTTTCTATTAAACTCTTTGACAAAAAGTTCCCTCTGTAAATTAAACAAAGTGCAACATGGACATGGTGGATATTTTACAAGCATGCAGCTGCTAAAGCAACTACTTTTCTCCTAATTGTGTAAATAGTGCCTTCAAATTCTATGAACATGAAGCTAAATTTAGCATACAGCGGTCGTCTTAGACTTGGGTTTTTCCACACGCTTTGGGGCGATTAGATCAAGATTTTATGGGTGCAGTGCAGTGCTGCTGTGTGGAAGTAACTGCTGGTTAACACGCAGCCCTAAAGGTGCACATTTCAGCCATTACGTAATACTTGTTCCACTGAGAACAGCTTTATTTGGAATTCAGCTGGAATAAATAAACTGTTTGCAATACCCACCTCAAGCCCTCAGACACGTATGTGAACACAAAATTTAAAAAATGGAAAACTCCTTTATTCAAATTGATGTTTTTGAAGAATATTCCTAGTTATTATATTATATAAAAGTATTATATTGTCCTTTAACTTGAAGTAATGAGTGACTTTAAGCGGCTGAATACGTCAGGCATCTTGTTTTTAGCCTCCTGCCTGTTTGCTGTTGTGGTCTGCCACTGAAACTGCACATAGTAACAACCTCCTTTATGTTCTGTGAGAGTTTGTACTGCTACCCATCCTTTCAAAGTCTTTGAAAACTTTCCCACAGAACCGAATCAGTCTCTGGTGCTGCCACTTTAAAAAAAAAAAAAACTGCCGACTGCAGCTGAGGAAACACAACTGGTGTCATGATGCAGCAATTATGCAGTGATACTGAAGAAAAGCATGTGTTACAATGAAAGCCTTTCAGGAAAACAATTTAAAAACTGTTGATGCATTTTCAACGTCATCGACTCTGCTGACTACTTGCAGCAGCCCTAATTCTAATATTGCTCAGCCTAATTGACAGTTAGAGTTGAGAAAGGTTCAAGAATGCACCAATACGTCTAATTTTTGCCTTACAGGGTATCGGCTGTTACATGTTCCGCATCGACGACTTTGACGTGGTGGATGCGACCATGCACGGCAACGCAGCGAGGTTCATCAACCACTCCTGCGAACCCAACTGCTACTCGCGAGTGATCAATGTGGAAGGTCGGAAGCATATCGTCATCTTTGCTCTTCGGAAAATCTACAGGGGAGAGGAGCTCACCTACGACTACAAGTTCCCCATCGAAGACGCCAGCAACAAACTCAACTGCAACTGCGGAGCTCGAAGATGCCGTCGTTTCCTCAACTGAGAGATCCCTCGGGTTGAACAAAAAGGCGAGGATCTTGTTTACTAGTAAGCCTTAAATTAAGGTGGCACTGGATGGAGCTTGGAGAGGCTGTGGTCAGTCTGCGCAGAAGGGGAATTAGCCACTATGGCCAGAAACAAATGGCTGATAACAAGTAACAGGTGGACATTTTACAGATCGGAGAGTAAGAGGAAGAGAACCAGCACAGAAAATTCAATTTTTGAAGAGTTTCTTGCCTCATACATGTTCACGATGTACTTCTGCTTGTGAAGAGTTCAGGTGTACAGGTGGCAGCGCTTTGTTGCCACAGCAGTAATCGTTGCGGGGGAAGTGGTTGTGGTGTCGATGGCAACGGACATGTCAAACCGGATGTTTTAAGTGTGGGGATTTCCTGGATCTACATGGAAGATGCCAACAGAATTTCTGACACACACCAAGCCTTATATGTTTGAATCATTGCTGAAAACCTATAGCTAAACTTTGAGAGATTCCTTATATGTTTTATCCGTTTCTGGGGGGGATATGTCTGTCTGTAGTACACTTGTTATCATGATCGCTCCATCCTCTAGTGACAGGAACCTTATAGTCCCATCCGTGCAGTGGTGAAGTCAGTTTTTGAGCCATACATTCACTCGAAACCTTTATTTTGTGCATTTTATCTTACATTCAGCTCTTCTTACGTTGTTTTTCTTTTTAGACTTACTTTGTGTGAATAACAAAACAACCATGGTGCTAAGCTTTGAAAGCTTTTGTCTTTAGTTGGACTAAGATGTCTTGCGAATCAGGAATCGTTTAGCTGTTTATTCACCCTGCTGAGATCTTAAATTTATGCACTCAAGCAGCACTCTTATCAGCGGAATATTAAGTGACTGCTAAGTTTCACATTTAATGTCATCAGTCTGCTACTTCTCACCTACTCTCTTCCTGTGTCGAGTTTAAAATCGGTGTACTGGTTGCAGTCAGTAACACGTGTGTCATAGTTATAAAGGCAGAAACATGTCTTGAAGACGTGTTGTTTTTTTTTTCCTTGATGTACAGTGTATGTAGCAAACACTACCCAAGCCAAAAGTGAAGATCTGTGGTGAATATCAGTTTTTTAAATATATATTTTATTACTCTCATGGCAGATGCTCATTACCTATTGCAATAAGACTTTGCTGCCCAACAGTTGCACATAAATAAGCATCAAACATACAAATTATCTTTGTGAAACCTGCTACAGTTTCTCTTAATCAGGGAGAGCACTGGTATAAAGCATTGCTACTGAGTGTGTACGTTCAGCTCCTGCACCGGGCAAGTTGAGAACACAGACTTTGGAGGTGTTGCTGTCGCAGGAAACAGTCGGCCTGACACGGAGCTGACAGAATGCATTCAGCACCTTTAAAATAATGTTTAATGTTGTTGTGAGTTGATGTTCAGTGCTGTCATTGGTGAGGCTAATTGAATTCACACACTGTTCAAATTGGTAGTTATATTTATTCATTGTTTTGATTTATATTTTTAATGGTAAGAAAAAAAAAACGGTTGTGCTGTGTGTAATTGGTGGCGGTCTAGTGTATTTCCCCCAATTTGTATCCTTCGTTTTGTTTACAAATGGTGTCCTTTGTTTCACTAATTTACTTGAATTTCTTTGTTCGGAGCAGTCATGTCATGCATTTAAGCCTTTATGACAGAAATTGTTCGAAAGCAGGTATTTTTAAAGAAGCATTTTTATTTTTTGTTAATTTTTTTGTTATGGTAGATTACTGACGTTCTTAGAATCAGCCACAGGAGTAAAGTGAGCACTGTTTGCCTATTCAAGCCCACGATCATGTTTTCTTTCCCCCCTCGTCCCTTTGTCTCCGAACTTAATAGAGCAAATTAACATCATGTTTTGTCTTTATCTTAAGCCCCGCTTTCTCCTCCCCTCTTTGCATGTCCAATCACTGGGATGGAGCCCAGATTAACTTGTGTCAATCACCTTAGCTGACAACAAGAGCAGAGTCACTCCCAACTCCTTGCAAGGATTCTACCTCAGCTGCTTAGACAGATGTTTGGGAATACTGATGCAAAAAGAGAGGATGATGATTTAAGAATAGCTTGGTTTTAATATCCTGGTGTGTGTGTGTGTGTGTGTATGTAAGCGTGTGTGTTTGTTATTTTGTGTGCATGATGAAGGATGCAAAGCACTAGTCAAAACCTGAAGTTATCATGACCATCTCTCCCAGAATCTGTTAAGAAAGCTGTATGTTATATATACACACATATATATAAATATATAAATATATATATATATATAGTAGGGTTATTTTAAAGTGTAAAAGACATAAAAATGAGAAAATATGTGCTCTTTAAATTTACGTCTTTGTTACCATGTACAAATAAACCCTGAGTTTGTAAATATTTGTATACATATTTCTAAACCTGTTTAATTTTTCTATGCACTTTTTTTATTTATAATGTTATTTGCTTAATAAAGATGTTAAGATGTTTGAACAAATTTCATTTTTTTTATTCTGAAAAGGTTGAGGTTAAAAAAAATATCATTGGTAATGCACAGCAAGAGTCAATGATTGAAATGATACAAAACACAGAATAGCATTTCTTGAATAATTATCCTTCATTATTATGGTAAAGGGTGGATAACGATGCTCTTTAAAGATTCTAATGTTGGAGCAGTCTGGAATTTTAGTAGCAAAAAAAAAAAGAAGTGGAACCGCTCCCTGCAGAAAAAGGGAAGCATTTCATCTCAGTATGAGCACAGAGAAGTCTGAAAGTGTTTGTACTGGCAGTTCTTTCAGCTTCAGACACGTGTCGGTGTGAAACTAGTGATGCTGAGCTAAACCTGAACTGAGCTGCAGTTCAGAGTAGCTTCTTTGTGCACATATTTATTAAGTATTGCACATTTCCCCCCAAAAATGGGGACAATGCAAGAGGCATGTCTTTAAAGAGACTGTGATATTGTTATTGAGTCTTTGTCCTGAGTGTTGATCCTTCATCCGTCGCTGTGATCAGTAAGCTCCACATGCACTGAGCTGCTCCCAGTCAGGAGGCTTCTTTTTCTGCTGATTCTTTATGAAATCAAGGAATTAACTCAACATGTACAAGAAGGTTGCAAGATATTGGGGAAAAACTGATGTTGCAAAAATGTTTTATTGTGAAATAGTAAAAAAATATTTTAAAAATTTCACAAGGCAACTTGAAAAACACTACTTGGCAAGAATTTATGACTCTAGGGAAGTGGATCTACATATTTTTCATCCAAAATATTTTTGGCTTTGGATTGTGGCTTTGCGCTCGTCACACCAGACCTTTGTGGTGACGATTTAATTGTGCTGTCGAAACGATTGCAAAACACTGCTTACTCAAGCCTGATGATTTTGTCAACATCATGCTTTCTGACGCCGGGACATTTCCAGCCAGCTGGCTTTGCATTTCTTTGGGGGGAGAGTGGAAGTTTGCATGTCAGCAAACAAACTCGGTCCATCTGAAGCCCTTTAAATTGGAGTTAATGATGTTCTATAAGACAGGCAGCAAAAAAAGTGTAGTTTTTGGACTAATACTGGTGTCCAAATGTGTTAAAAAAAAAAAAAAACTTCATGAAATCACTTCACACAACTCAAAGAGCGTCACTTGTGCAGTTCAGACTTGTGCTGCCTGCAAAGTGATCCGATAACATTACCTGGTCCGGCCTAGTATGATTGTCTCGTAGTGACAGACATGAAGCCAGCATGTTAAGTATTTGCCTTAATTGGGATCTGCTGAACACAATACAACGCAGAATCTCACAGTAAGCAACCAGCAAAAAAGCTATAATATCTAAATCTTGCAAGACTTTCTGTAGTCTGGCGAAACAACCGCTATACGCCAATCTCATTTGGTCTGAGTTTGGCAAGAACAGCGATGGCATCGTTGCGCTCCATTTGTCGGAGCAGCTTCGCCAGGTGACTTACAGTCCAGTCGGGGTTCTTGCTGGTGACTGCCTCCAGCAGAGCTTTCAGGGGGCTCTTGCTCTCCTTCATGGAGTAGGTGTAAGTGACCCAGGTGGCGGGGAAGGAGCAGAGCGAGGCCAGGTGCTTCGTGTTCTTTATTCCGGGGCTCTCTGGATCCAGCAAAATCACCAGGTCCTCCAAAACATCCAGGTTGTCCAGCACCGTCTGTATAGGTGCTGACAGGATGCTATGATCTGCATCCAGAGAAGGCGCGTTAAATTAGAACCAGACAGCAGATAAAGAAACACAGCTGGTCCTGAAGGTTTCCGCAGATGTTTGTGACTACTCATAAACTGTAAACCACAATTTACAGGACGTCATGTGTCGGGTTTGTTTGAACACTGTGTAGGTCGTAATAAACGGAGAGTGTGTGTGTTCCTCCTGGAAATAGTGATGATTTTTTTATGCAACATCTTGTGCCTTCTCTGCGTGTGTTCGCAGTGTTGCTTCTGTGAGTAATGTTACAGCTGTTACAAGTTAAAGCCGTCTTTCACGTTCTAACTAATGCATGTTTTAAACACCAGGAGTGTGTATCCCCTGCAAACCCATCAAAATCTTTGCCTCTGCAGGACATTATCAATAAAAAAAAGCTCGTCAGACTCAGTAGTTTGGCTGTACATAGATCATTTGGAGACACCAGTCCTTCCCACTCACTGAGAATGTCCTCCAGGTCATGGCCACCAGCTGGAGCAGAAAAAGAAGAGAAGCCTGGATTGGCATAAGATGATCTTCGGCCAAAGATAATTGGTGTCCGCTGGCCTGTGTTAAATGAAGGCAGGAGAGACACACAGAGTCATATTCAGCATCAGAATCATATTTGCCAACTTTATTGCTCTCTAAAAAAAGAAGCAGTGGTTAGCTTGTAATCATTTTCCCAGTCTGTTATTTCGTCATGGAAGACTTTTAGCCCTTTTCTGACATGTGATGCGTGACACTGCTGCTCCATCAGTCTGTTAAACTGATGACATCCTGTCATTCACACATTGATCACTCTTATGTTAATGTTGCTTTTTTTTTCAAACTTCCCGCAGAGACACAGCAGACATGAATTGAGTTTAATGCACTAATAACCAAAAAGACTAAATCTGTTTCTTCTCCTTGGGGCTCCTTCGGTGCCACGTCATCTCTTAACACAGTTTCTTTCTCTTTACAGCTCTTTGTACACAGTCACAATTTGCTCCCACATGACCCAACAACCAAATGTAAAACTGTGTTGTCTCCTTAAAGCTCTTCATGTGCAATAACATCATGTTGGCATCAGTCTTTTAGGACTGCAATAACAGAAATGTTGGGTACATCATCCTCCATGTCATATCTGTACATATCCACATGTATATTTACCATGCCTTGTACATGGTCTTCATGAGAACTTTATTATATCTTTATTTTAGCCTTATTGTACTCTTAATAAAAGTACTATTAGTAGTAGTACTAATTCTGACCTTTGTCTATGATTTCATTTCTCGCCAGAGTCTAACCACCAAAACCCTGCAATAACCTTCTGTTCTCTACTCCACCTAACTTCTCCTTGTTGAAACAATGGCCTAGTTTATTTGAGAGTTACGAAAGACTCAGATTTCTGTCCATGTGGAATGACAATCCAACCCTACTATTACCAGCAGCTTAAGAAAGACTCAATCACAGTCCAATTTTATTTGAAATGGACATTTAAGTCTGCAAAATTACAGAATGAGAAAGGCACGCAGATGGTGTCTTTTGCACTCTCTGTGATGTTTTTGGAGCAGAAGTGTGGAAAAGCTTTCCCCAAAACATACAACTCAAACTATGTAGCGTGCAAGTCCATAAATGGGGTTGCATGCAGGTCAAGCTTGTGCCGTGTTGAATGTGAATTTGAAATGTTCCGATATTCCACCCAGTAAACTTTTCCTGTGATCTTAGCCAAACTACCACGTCTGAAGGATATGATTTGCAAACCTTGGCCTCTCTGTAGCACCACAATACTTTATTTGAAATGCTTTGTTGTGACACATTTTTACCTTCATCGAAAATTCAGCTAACAAAAACAAGTGCACGTCTGAAAGGGGCTTTTGTGTATGCTCATTTAACTTTGTTCAGTCCTTTGCTTTCATTTTACACAAACCTCTTCTCCGTTTCATGTTGACTATAAAAGCCAATAAGGCAGCAAGCATGATGGAAATTACGATGGCTAACGGTACGGCCCCTGCAAAAACAGAAAAAAGTCACGGTTAAATTTAGATTTAAAGAAAGAAATGTGTTCTTATTAAATATTCAAGTACACACTTACATGCTACAGGAGATACAGTTTGTGTAATTTCTTCTGCTATCTGGGCTTCTATTCCGTTTCTCTGGATGTGAAATGAAAATAAATACAGAGCGATTTGAAACCAGTAAACAAGGACTGGGTGGGTTCCTGTGTTTTCATGTCGCCTGTTGTGCTTCAGTACAGCCTAAACTCAGCCAGTGTTTACATCTGTTTGCTACTCTCCTGCTCTCTGTGCTCACATATACTGTATTCTAATACAGCCAAAATCACATTAACTGTTCTCATTTACAGATTCTTCTTTGTCCTTAATAAGACAACAGTGTGAAATAGTGATGGAAACGCAGCCAATCAGAGCAACATGTTGACCAGCAGTCACTTCAGAGCCATTTCCAAAGCTGCTGCTCTGCACCAATAAAATAATGCTTTTATAACCACGACATTGTCTGAAAAACTCATGATACACACAAGTTAAATGAAAGGCAGTGCTGTGGATTCTGTAATCACTGCATGTAAAATATTCACTCAGAGAGGAATCTGGTAGCGTCACAGAGGGCTGGTCTTTGGCACCCTTTTACGTCTGTGTCAGCTGTCCTGAGGTCAGCTCATGCAGAGAGAGTTTTCTTCCTGAAGCGGGTGTGGACAGCAGCAGATCTGCTGTATTTAAAGCTACAGACGCTGAAACAGCCCGTTTAGAACAGGACTAAAACCAGAGTATTACAGTCATGAACCCAGTATCCATCCATCCATCTGTTATCTATACACCACTTAATCCTCTGTAGGGTCGCGGGGGGACTGGAGCCTATCCCAGCCGACTCAGGGCGAGGCAGGGGACACCCTGGACAGGTCGCCAGCCTGTCGCAGGGCTACACATAGAGGCAGACTGAACCCAGTATTTTAAGCAGAAATTTTGAATTCACATTCTGAGGACATGCGAGATTTTCATTGATTTGCTGGAAAGAGACACAATATGGGACCTTTAAACTATCAGTCCTCAAAGTAAATGCTGCTGCTGCCTTATTCTTATATCACAAGGCATTAACAAAAGAATGAAATAAAATATACCTCTGTGTGTGTGTATGTAAGTATGTATGTATTGGGGGATTTCATACAACAACTGTGAGCAGATGACACACACTAATGCTGATTTTAAAGTAGTAGGGAGTGCATTGCATGATCATTTCCACAGTGCTGACTCACTTTCTATAAATAATAACTCAAAGACCATTTATTCACTGGAATTGCCTTTACTTATGTTTCACCATGTCATAGTTCCTCTTTTCATCACCATATATATATTAAGATGTCATGGATTACCGTTAAAACGTGTGGAGTAGTTCTTGGTGTCTGTCAGGGGAAAGAGAAACTCTGGTTAAGGAATTCAAAATGACTTGGAGTTTCTTTAGAGTTTTTCTTGTTTCGAAGGAGCCTACTTACTGTGACAGGAACTGCAGTCGTCCTGCTTCTATAGAAATGCAAAGAAAGAACAAAGATTGCAATAGCCAACCACAAAGTGCGCCTTAGTGCGTAAAACCTAACAGCTGTCTTGCTTAGGTGTGATTATGAGTGGCACTCTCAACTTTGTCGCACAGATAGATAGATAGATAGATAGATAGATAGATAGATAGATAGATAGATAGATAGATAGATAGATAGATAGATAGATAGATAGATAGATGAGCAAATCATCCTCTAACGTTGCAAGAACACATAAAAGCCCCTTGACGCACACTTTCCAGTCGTGGGCAGAGACCAACTTTCTGTCTAGCAGGTTGAGCCGTGCTTTCACGCAGTTTTCCGCAGTGATGAACAATAATTCTTTCTTACCCCGGACTGAAGCAATGGGTGTCAGTCGTTGTGTTGCAGGATGTCACGGTAACCTGTCCAAGAGCGCATTTGGTGCAGGGTTTGCAATACGCGCCGCTGCCGTCATTGAACGTGTCGGCTTTGCACGGTTTGAAGCCGGGTTCGTGTGATCCGCCGTCATCATCAAACCCACAATTGGGGGTTACTTCATACCCTATATTAATATAATATAATATAATATAATATAATATAATATAATATAATATAATATAATATAATATAATATAATATAATATATATTTTCACCTACCTGGTCTTGTTGAGCACAAATCGCATTTACTAGTGTTCAGATTCCAGTAGGTTTCCAAATCCTTACATTTTTCAGAGTGTCCCTTCCTAGACATTTTGAACTGAACTGAAAAGTCGAAATTTCTGTAGGCTACTTATATAGTCCCCAAAGCACCTCCTCCTCCAACTCCGACACAGATCATACAGGGGAAGGGGTGGTCAGCCTTTTTTTTCAAGCAAATGTAAACACAATATTCTTCTATGCAGCATAATATTCTTTTCATGTGATCCTCAGTTGAATAAAGTCTAGAAAAGTTGCTCAAGAAAAGCTGTTTTAATTGTTGATGAAGCAAAAATGGTGAGACAATTTGAATTACATGGGAAGAATACACATAAGACATTTTATGATGGAATAATGTTCTTTTTCTGCTCAGGGCAGTTGAGACATTGCACCATCCATCCATCCCTCCGTCTATGATATCCCAGCTGACAAAGTGTGAAAGGGTGCACGGGAATATAGTCTTGCATTGTTTAGTAGTTTGCACAACTTTTTTTTTTACAGACTTCCTCAAAGTAGGTTTCATCTCTACAGTCCTTTTTTTTCCCACAGGGGAGATTCTGTGCAGCTTAAATGGCTTTTTATGTCATCCACAGTTGAAAAAAAAACTAGAAAAGTTGCTAAAAAGCTGTTTTAATTGTTGATGATGCTCAAATGGTATTTACAATTTAAAATACATGAGATGAATACAGATAAGACATTTTAGGGTGACAAAAAATCCCTTTTCTGCTGAGGACAGATGAGATATTGCACGTTGCACCATCCATCCATCCATCCATCCATCCATCCATCCATCCATCCATCCATCCATCATATCCCTGCTGACAAAGCATGAAAGGTTGCACAGGAATCATCTCTACAGTCGGTTCAAGAAAAACACCTAAACAGATTATTCTTCTACATATACAAATAGATGTATTTTCACACAGGCTGTGCACTTTTCAATGACAATAGTACGAAATCTCTGAACTGTTGCAAAACTAGTGGGATGTTTTTTCACCGCTTGACTCCAGCCCTGCCTGTTACTGCTGATTCTGGCTGGCCTGCTTTCTTATGTTGCTTTAATCAAATGAAAACTCCCCCTGTTAGTATTATGCCAACCTGGGAGTAGACTGGATTTATTGGAATGCCTACAACCTATGGAGTTTAAAAGTTCAAAAAAGGAGAGACCAGGAACATGAGATTTAGCTGCATTATGAAAAATGCAGGATCCAGTGTTTTGGAACTTGAAACATATAAAAGACCCTCCCAGCCAGCAGGGAGTGCTCCCGCAACACTGGCTGTTTTCAGTAGTGCTCCAATAAGTCGACCGAGACATTCAGAGAATATTTGGGGGACGTCGTCTGGCCCACAGATTCTGTTACATGGTAACAAGTACAGAATGTTTTCAAACCAACTTTCAAAAAATCAAGATGTTATTACGAGTACGATATGGAGATGTTGCAGATGTCATTTAAAGAATGTTCTTTTTTAAAGCAATACCTTGTTGTTACCCAGTCTACATTCTTAACGCAACATTCAGACAACATTTTAAGATTACTTGGCATTACAGTCTAACAACGTCTTTAAGGAATGCAACCTTGAAAGAGGACAGTCTGTGGACTAAAAAGAAAAACTTAGTGCTGAAAACATTACTATGACTTTGCAGAACTTTCTCAGAACATTTTTAGAGCAAATAAAATTCTAGCTGGTAGCTACTCTAAGCGAATAGGCAACTGATTATTTGTTTGGTTGATTACCCCATCCAGTATTTAAAAAAAAAAAAAAGATTTCTGATCAAATAAATTTTTTTTTTTTAATATGCACCACTTTGGCTCTAACATTGAAAGATAAACTTTTAAAAGTTGTCTTTTCATTTAAATATTTACATTTTTTTACTCAAATATCAATAAGAAAAAATTAAATCAAATTTTGTTCCCATGTTTGCATTATTATGATTTTTTTTTTTTTTACTGCAAATGTAAACCTGTTCCAAAAATCAAGTTATTGGTCTCTTTGATTACAAATGATCAGTAATTGTATGAGCCCTGAAAAAAATAATAAATAATTAAATCAGCTCCCAATAGAAGCTGCTTCATTTTATCTATTTTTTATGCTAAACTCAAGTCTCCTCACTGGATGTGCAACACTATCTTCCTTGAGCACAGAGCCAGGGCGCTGTGGCCTCCAGGGGGCGCCACAAAATTGGGGGAAAAAATCACCTTCAATATAATTATATTAAAACAAGTTATTACTATTAACTCTTACTCTGATTCAAATTTAAAGCAATGCTCAATTAATATGACTACAAAACAATGCTATTCGACTTCTTTTGTAAGCGTATGTAAATCGCAGATGGAGGGGGACGCCATGTAAGATCTCGCTTAGGGCACCACACTGGGTAGGACCAGGTCTGCTCGAGCACCCCTTTAATACTGACATGACCAGTTAAACACCCTCTGCTGGGCTTTATTAAACCTCTAAAGTGGGCTTTGAAAGAAACTGTCATTGACTGTTGCAGTTCTCTTGGAATTTCTGATTTTGTTCATTGTCCGCAATTACAGTAAATTTTGGTGGGTAAAAGCTTGAGATGGTGGCTCTGAGGTGCCAAACACAACAGAACAAACACAAGGAACATTTAAACCTTTTCAGCTGCCATAACAAAGTGACTGGAGAGTAAAGAAAAATAGCAAGAATTACTATTTTTGTACTCAATAACTGCTTTAAAGCTACATTAATTAGCAGCCTCTAATGTCTGAGATATGTAGAATGTCTTGCAAAACGCATATGCAGTTAAAGAGTTACCAAAGACTCATAGCAGGGGAGTCTTTTTTTTCGTTTTTGCTAAATTACTTTTACTTTCTTCCTGTTCATTTTCCCATTGTGGCGACTCAGGAACAGCAAAAACACTGGATAATACATTTCCCAGAAATCAGCTCCACAGGATCTGTCATTTAATCTCTGCCTTTCAAAAGCAAACGTCTTAAAACTCCACTTGGTTTGCCCCTGAGGGTAAGTTGGACCAATTAGCAGACCTTGTGCTTGCTTGCTCATCAGTTATTCAATCTAATTTTTCATTAGAACATTTCACAACATTCTTTTCCTACAAATAAATGTACATCAGCATACAATATTTGCGAGATTTAAATAAATGCCATGGCCTAGTTCAGATGTATTTTTACATGTTGGGTGTTAAATTGGGGTTAAGTCCACGCTGATGTCCAAGTTAATAGGTTTAGATAACCGTGCACATATTCTATATGAGTCGTCTGTCCGACTCTGCAAGATGCATCGGCAGTACTGCTGAGGCAGCAGGATCCAGCTTAGCTCCAGCTGGAGAGGATATCCCCCATAAAGCTTTTTCCCTTTATGTCGGCTGCTCCGTGTCAGTTCAAGTATGCAGACTGAAAACACTGCTTTAAAAGAGCGTTTTTCGTGTCTTATCTTTGGCATGGAATGAAGCTTGGACTGCCCTAAGGTTAGTCAGATCTAATCTGGAAGTTGTTTTGTTTTTTCACTGGTAGGAAAACTACTGGCAACGTGTTTGTACTGGGTGGAATTATTTGTAGAAATGACCTCAGACGTGGGGAGACATTTCGTGGTTATTTGTGACTATTTGTAAGCTACTTTTAATGAGATTGCATTTATTTTTACGGCCTATAATGTACTTGGTGAATCACAAGCTACACTTCGAATCCAATAATGTGATTGTTCCAAGATCTAAATCTTGTGTAACAATCTTTTCATATGTCTTGAGGTCTTAAATCAGTGGAAGAACCTTGACATCCAAATAATCATTACCTTGCTCCGCTATTAGTGTTTGTTGCCTTTGCACTTCTGTAATGCTTCCCAGAGGAGACCATAACTTGGAAAGTAGATCTGCTGGGACAGCAGGGAGCGTGGGAGCCATGGGACCCCCTGGAACCACTCAAGACGGGACAAGAGGGCGGCGACTGTCTACACCACATCAACCAAAATCCATCATGGTTGTCCATTCAACACCGTCAGGGGAGAAAACACAGTGTGAGAGCTATTTGATAAATGTAAGACAGTATGTTCTGTTTCCTGTAAATAATTCTTTTTATTTGGGGAGTATTTATGCAATAATGAGAATATATTGTATTACATTTGGTAAATGTAAAACCAAAAATGACAAAAAAAAAAAATCTTACTACATGGTCCATGTCCTGGAGCTTTGGTCACACAGTGTGTCGTCTCACACAGTTTGTCTGAGCACTTCTTGAATTTACAAGAAATTGGAAACAGCTTTGACAAGTTAATCTCAATTTCAAAGTCTATTTTGTAGCTGCTGTGGAACTTTCAATCACTGCACTTCCTAAAAATGTTGTTGTCATGCCAGTAGAAACATTCTTTGTTTTCCGAAGTCGGATGTACTCTTTGAACTGAGGCAGAACTCAGATAACCTCTTAATATGACCAAGGCTGGTTGTAGAAAGAAACCGCATCATGTGTTTTTCTTTCTCCAGACAGATGCAGACAGGCCACTTCCTCTTCCAGACATCATGCCAGGGACTTTTTCTGAGCTCGCAACTGCCAAGCGACGTCACAAAAGTACAACAGATATCCCATATCGGGGCAATGTGTGCTTGCTTCCACCGTCACCTCTTGGTTTCACGGATGCAGAGCAAAATTTCTTACGCCGATGCTCATTAAGAGAGACCAAGAGCGTTTCACGCTCCCCTCGCCACGCCCTCAGCGTGCCCAACATGGACTCCAACAGTCCCTCTAAGGTCTTCAACAGCAGCCCTCTCCACAGCACCCCACTCTCACCAGCACAAAGCAACATATCCAGCCCCACTAGAGAGATAGAAAGGCTCGCCAAGGCCCGGAGTAAACTCCTGGAGAGCGAGTGCAACCAAACCCCGACGCTTCCCCCTGAAACCAGAGAACAACTTCGCTATGTCTCCAAGGATGGAAAGTGCCGCGTCAATCTGTGTCACATCTCTGAAAGAGGGCGTTTTCTGTCTGATATCTTTACCTCTTTTGTGGACCTCCAGTATCGCTGGTTCCTGTTTGTTTTCATGATGTGCTACATCACCACCTGGTTCCTGTTTGCCGGTCTCTACTTCTTTAATGCTTCCTTTCGAGGCGATCTCAGACAGGAGCGACATCTCGACACCCCTGAGAACCACTTTGTAGACCAAACACCCTGCTACTTAGGTGTTGATGGCTTTATCTCAGCTCTGCTCTTCTCAGTGGAGACACAACGCACCATTGGCTACGGTTCCCGCACTGTTTCTCCAACCTGCCACGAGGGTGTGCTGCTGGTCATGATTCAGTGCATTGTTGGGTCCATGATAGACGCCCTCATGGTGGGCTGCATGTTTGTTAAAATATCCCGACCTAAGAAGCGAGCAGAGACGCTTCTCTTTAGTCGCACCTGCGTTATTGCAAATCGAGACGACCAGTTATGCTTGATGTTCCGCCTGGGAGACCTGAGAGAAAGCCACATGGTGGATGCAAAGGTTCGTGCAAAGTTGATCAAGTCCCGCCAAACAGCTGAGGGCGAATTCTTGCCTCTTGAGCAAACTGAAATCGATCTTGGCTATGAAACTGGTTCAGACAGACTTTTCTTAGTGGAGCCTCAAGTCATTCAGCATAACATTGACTCAAACAGTCCGCTGTGGGAACTTGGCCCGGAGCAGCTTAGACACCAACAGTTTGAGATAATCGTCATCTTGGAGGGCATTGTCGAGGCAACGGGTGAGTAATCTATAATCACAGCAATCAAAAGAAGATATGGAGCAAGACATCACACAAGTAAAGCCAAAATTTCTGTGTTATCTGTCTCTTCGCAGCATTTGCTGAATTGAAAAATAACATTCATAAAATATCAGTTATTGTCATTGCAGACTTTTCTTCCACAGAAAACAGTTCGCTGTATGACCCAGAGAAACTAAAACACTTTTCTGGGGAATGCATGCTGCAGTTTTTTTTCCATGTTATTTCCAGAGCTGTGGGAGTCACAAGGAAAGTGATGTAAATCACCTTCATTATTTGGTCTGGAGGCAGCCTTGGGAAAGAAAAACACTGATAAGATTTACCCTGATTACTTACAGCACTATTACTATAGGGGCTACAGGTACATGTGCTCGTACATGCAGTCCAATTGTAGTGCTCCTCCTTGCTGCCTTTTCACATGTACAGTGAAGCACTAAGTTATTCATACCCATCAATCTGAGTTTTTATGACCAATAGGTTTCTTCTGGTTGGAAATGACATAAACAAGTGACAAAAGACGGTAAGACGTTGTGTTACAGACATTAGTGATGAAGTTGTCATCAGTTTCTGAGAAAATGCGGCTTCTGTATCATTTCAAATAGTCCTGGTAATTACTTTCATTACTAACACACAGCAAAGTGAGAACATGAGTGAGCATGAGTTCTCCAGTCAGCTACTATTGAATTGCGAGTCATGACTAAAACCAAAGTGAGCTACTGTTATGGTTCATCACTGAGAGAGAGCTGCACGTTGCGGTTATAAAACCATATCCAAGTGTTTTCATGTGACACAGTGAAAAAAAGGTAACCGAGAAGTACAAGGAGTTCCACACTGTATAAAATCTCAAAGTAGATGTCAGAAAGATGAAAGTGACACTTAGACAGGCAAAAATGGTCGAGGCCAAGAAGAATTTAATAATCACCGCCAAGAACATTCTGATGAATGTAAGCAGTTCTGGTAGCAACATGTCAATCAGACACTCCAGCAGACCAAAAGCAAGGTTGGTCTCCATGGATCAGACCAAGGAGGAATCCACTTCTCCAAGACAGACACACTAAGGCTCTGCTGGGCAAAGAAAAAAGTTGCTGCTCATCAGTTCTGTGAGTTGGATGAGATAAAAAGGGAGTTGTTTGGAGACAGGGAAGTGGCTTTTCTATGGTGAGAGAAAGGAGAAGCATTCAATTTCAATAACACCCTCCCTATGGCCAAGCATGATGCTGGGAATGTGATGCTTTGGGGACTTTTTTCAACCAATGTACCAAACAACCTTGTGAAATTAAAAAAACATCATGAGAATGAAGAACCAAATCAAGACTGTGGTGGAAAACAGACAGAAAATACATTGGAAAGCATTGAAACCTCCAACAAAACAACCGATTTGAAACATAACAGCCGAGGTGGTGAGGAAATAGTGAAGAAAAAACAATGAGAAAATATTGGAGAACATCCAAACTCCACGCAGAAAGCTCCCAGGCCAGGACGCGAACCAGGGATCTTCTAGCTGTGAGGCGATGGTGCTAACAACCGAGACACCGTACAGCCCCCAGAAGAAATCTGTTGGTTAAAAAAATAAATATCAGTAGAACTCAAAACTTGGCATGAGGATGGAAAACTTTGCACTTAACTGTACATATAAAGACTCATTTATGCATTTACCTTTTCAAAAGAAGGAAGTTAGCTGCCCCTCACTACATTCAAGATAGTCCCATGCAGTATATTTATTTCATTATACATAAAAAAAACAAAGTAGTAAATTACATTTTTTGTCTAAGATAGTAAGCCAAACTGCCAAAAGTTAAAGGTTTCAGGTCAATGACATATTAGATGTCGAGCACTCAGCCAGAAGATCTTTGTATTCTGCTTCTATTCTGAACAGTCCATGAGTCAGGGTGGTCTCAAGGAGCAGACCGCTACAATATAAATACAAACTACATTACCACAAATGAATAGCTTGACATCTTTGGAAATACGCATATTTACATTCCTGCTAAGAGGCCACTCTCGAGTGCTTTTTGAAATACATATCTTGTGTGTCACACTAACACAAAGAACAAAAGCATCCAGGGACTTGTCCTCCCTCGCATGAGACAAAATACACCTCAAATTAAAAACAGATCTTGTGCTATGAGAAGGGCCTCAGAGAAGGGTAAACAGAAACCAGCTGCAAATGTGAGAGTCACAGAGAGAAAAACAAAGCAGAGGAAGAGGAAGGAAAACAGGAATGGCTAGAGCAACAGTGCTGCCAGGACATGTGAGTGTGTTTGGGTCACACGCAACTTGATTTTTTTTAAATATAAAGAGCGAGGCTGACAGGATGGCTCACTGACTTAGGGTTTTGCCATGTAGGCGCAGGTCACCAGCAGCAGTTGTGAGTTAGAGTCCGGCTCATGACCCTTTGCTACACATCTCGCTCCTCTAGAGACAGTGTTTGTGTTCCAGATCATCAAACTAATGTTCATATTCATTGTATATTATGCAGAGATCATCCACAAAACACAAAATGTAGTTTTCAAATTATGGTTTATTGAAGATTTATTGAAAACCCATATCAGCACTGTGAAAAAGTAATTCCTCTCCTCAACCTAATAGCTGCTTGGGCCGCCCTTGGCAGCAACAACTGCAGTTAAAAGTTTGTGACAGTTTGTTCTTAGTCTTTTGTAACATCATGGAGGAGTTTTGGCCCGCTCTTCTCTGCAGAGAAGTTTTAATTCTGTCACATTAGATGGTTTACAAGCATGAACTGCCCTTTTAAGGTCTTGCTGCAGCATCTCAGTCAGATTCAAGTCCGCACTTTGACTCAGCCACTCCAAAACCTTCATTTAGTTCTTTCTGAGCCACTCACAGTTGGACTTGTTTGTGTGGTTTTGGGTTCATCCATCATTGTCATGCTGGATGAACCATTTGTGCTTGAGCTTTAGGTCATAAACTGATGGGGGGACATTCTCCAGGAGGATTTTCTGATAGAGAACAGAATCCATGGCTAAATCAATTATGACAAGTCGTCCAGGTCCTCAAACCATCACACTGCCACCACCATCTTTCACTGGTGGTGTGATGTTCTTCTTGTGGAATGCAGTATCAGCTTTACGCCAGATGTAACAGGACATGTTGTCCAAAAAGTTCCACCCTTGACTCATCAGTCCACATGATGTTATCCCACAAGTCTTGGGGCCCACCTACATATTTTTTTTTTAGCAAATGCCTAATGAGCCCGTATCTTCTTTTTGGTCAGTAGTAGTAGTGGTTTGCACCTTGCAGCTTTCCCATGATGCCATTTTCACCCAGTGTCTTCCTTATTGCGGAATCATGTACATGGACCTTAACTGAGGCCAGTGAGGCCTGCAGATCTTTTGATGTTCATCTGGGTTCTATTTGTGACTTCCTGAATTAGATATAGATGAGCTTTTGGAGAAATGTTGGTAGGCCGGTCACTCCTGGGAAGACTCACCACTGTTCCATGTTTTATCCATTTGTGGATAATGTCTCTCACTTTGGTTCTCTGGAGTCCCAAAACCTTAGCAATGGTTCTTTGTAACCCTTTCCAGATTGATAGATGTCAGTGACTTTGTTTCATATCTGTTCTTGAATCTCTTTAGAACATGGCATCATGTGCTGAGACCCTGCAGCTACTTCACAATGCCAGACAGGTTCTATTTATTGATGTTTAGATTCAACAAGCCTGGCAGTAATCATATGTGAGCGTGGCTGGGAAACTGAACCCGACTGCCAAATTAAGTTGGTCATTTGGTAGATTGGTAGATAAGGGGGAAATTACTTTTTCACATGGGGCAATGTGGACTGGACAGCATTTTCATTTCAGTAAATGAAATCATCATTTAAAAACTGCATTTTGTGTTTTCTTGGGTTATCTCTGTCTTGCATTAAAATTAGTTTGGTGATCTGAAACATTAAAGTGTGACAAATATGCAGCAATAGAATATTTTTAGAGCAAATACTTTTGCATGGCACTGTATGTTTGTTGTACAGTTTGTTGAATGCCAAAAAAGAAAAAGATCTTCAAAAATCAATGTGTTCATGAAATAAATGTCATTTTACTGCATGAATTAACAGTAGCTGTGTCATGTGCAGAAATATCTATTCCTGATTTGGGAATTGTTGATCACTTCTCTGTGATATTCTGGTTTAAGTTATTTCTCAAGTATCTGTGACTACAAAGTACTGTGTGTCTTGCACACACAGTTTAGGATCTACTCACAGATTATTTTTTTTTTGAAGATTTATTTTTGGCCTTTTTACTCACAGATTTTTAAAAGATTTTGTTTGTCTGGGAGAGACTCCAAAGAAGTAGCTCGTGGGGGAATTTTGAGGTTTGCTTTTGATCATGCTACTTTCACTTTCAGTTTTTCAAGTTGTTCTTTGACTGACTGCATTATATTTGCATCCAGAATTTGCAGATGTTCAGTGGAAACCCAAACATACTTTTGGTGACTGTGGACAAAGACCTCAGTTTTAATCCTTTCACGGCACGTTTCCCAGAATTACTTGATCTTATTCTTATATTGCTTTGTTACAACAGTGGTTGGCCTTTGCAGTGTGGTTAAAATAACAAAACACGTCTCGAACACTTTGGTAATTTCATAGCCGCCATCTGCTTTGCATCATCAGGCAGCTTCATTTTCAGGTCCTCAGCTGATTTTTTTAATGTTTTTTTAATGTCTAATGTTTTTAATGATAGGGAGGGAGACAGAGTGAAAGGGAGTACAGAGAGAGAGACATGCAGCAAAGGGGTCGTGAGCCGGACTTGAACTCACGACCGCTGCTGGCGACACGCACCCACATGGCAACACCCCAACTAAGTGAGCTACATGGCGACCAGAAAGGCTCGTGGTTGTTAACATGAGGTTTAAAGAGTCAAAGAACCTATCAGCTCTTGAACTTCATTAGCTGATCATTCCCACTGACAATTCATGACTTGCCTTGTAAGTGCTAATAAATTAATGAAGTTCTAGGACTTTATACAGTGTCAAAACGTTTGCAACATTTTTTGTGCAACGGAGATACAGTATGTTCCACAAAAGCTTGGTCATGTTGTGACTCAAACTGTACAAACAGTAGACAAGTTATTGCATCTCTGCTGGAGTTCCAACTAACCTAATATAAATCTGGCTTTGCCTAGAAACAGCATGACTAAGGTTTCTGGGAAAACTTTAATGAGTCAAACAACCTGTGGGAGACTTCACAGGGAGTTCTGTAGATTAAGAGATGAAATCCTCTATTGTTTCTTTTCTGATGTGATTTGCCTAAAATGTTCTCTTGTCTTTTGTAATGTTGCCTGTTTTTTTAAAAAAACATTAAATTTGTAAATTTTGTTAATTGCTGTCTGGTGCGCATCACGTCTACTGTAATATATTAAGCTGATTTGAGACTGAAACATGAAGAAATAAAAAAAGATCCAGTACAACATTTAGCTCCTGATGTGAAGTAAATACTTTTTCCCTGACTTTTTGCACCTAAAGGTTACTGGATACTTTTCTTTTCGAAAAGCACTTTCATACATTCTCCTTAAACTCCAAAAGCTATTTTGTATGTCAAAAAACAAAACCTACAGCCTTTAAATGGTGTGATTGTGTGACAACTTGAAATAGAAGTTGCTTCGGGGTAAACCTTTCTCTTACAAATACTATTTATACCACTGATATATGTTTCCACTTAGGTAGGAACTGTAAATGCTAAATGATACTGGAAGACTGGGTATTGTAGGGAAAACAAACAAAATACACTGTCATGGAATGTTTTGCAGATATATTCAGTATCAACAATAGGAATTAATTAAACATGGTAACCTCAAAAACACAATACAGGCAGTAACATTTCTTCCAAAGCATATTTACTCTTGCAAAATCCTAGAACTTAGATGTCATTTTGAGGACAACTCCTGAACCACTACCCTGCTATTGCATCAGGCTTTCAGGCAGGGGTGTTTATACACAGCCCTTTTTCTCTTGAAAACAGTTTGACATTTCAGAGGTGGGGCAGTGATGGCGAAGTCTCTGGGCTACTGATCAGAAGGTCAGAGGACTGAACCCCAATGCGGCCATTGTTGGGCCCTTGAGCAAGGCCCTTAACCCTTGATATGCGAAACAAACAACATTTCACAATGCTGTAAAAATGTATACATGACAATAAATGTTTTTTCTTGATATACTGTAGATGATAAAATGAGGTTAGCGGCCTCAGTTTTGTAGCGCTGATGTTGTTCGTGCAGAAAAAGTTCTTGTTAATGTTAATATCATGCATGTGTCTGCGCTGTGATCAAAAAGCTCTTGTGTTCAGTCCTTTTTAAGTACTAATCTTGACTTGTACAAGTGTGGAGAATCAAACAGTGGCATCATGTGGCCAAAGATGTGTACTTCACTCTTAAAACAGTGACGATCCGACTAATTCCTCCTTTCATTTCCTGTTTCTCAAACCCAGGGATGATGTGCCAAGCCAAAACATCGTACATCGAAACAGAGATCGAGTGGGGCGCTCGCTTTGAACCCTGCATGACACTGGAGAAAGGTTCATTCAGAGTTGACCTGCGTCGGTTCCACACCACCTACCAGGTTCCGCTGCCTCACTGCAGTGTCAGGCAGGCTCACCAGTTAATGACTCTGTCAGACCATAAGCTCCAAAGCCACAAATCCGGCCGAGACTGGGAAACCTGGACAGAGGGAGCGACTGAGGAGGACAAAACGAAGCAACCATCCCATGGAGGATTCATTATTGATAACATTCAGGAGGAGAGAATGTCTGAAACAAATGAAAGTGAAGCGAGTGCAGAAGAAAACATGCCATAAGAAGAGCTTCTGAAAGACATTTAGCACTTTTTGTATTAGCATTTACAGGAATTTATTTATTAATAAGAAGACTGCGGATAGGCCTTTGTCACAGAAGACATTGATGCCACAGTAGGAAAAGCACAAATGTAAATTAAACAAATATGACTATGTTTGAAATGACTATTTGCTGAGCCCACCCTAAAATGTTGCTGCAACATCCACCAAGTTTTCCAATCTAACACTGTATTCAGTTTAATGATTAATGCCGGAAGAGTTCCTCCTCCAAATTCTGAGTAATTTTTAAAACAGCGCATCACTTCACAACATGAGTCATCTTGGAGCACCTCCCATAGTAAGAACAAGACATTATAGTATTCTAATACAGAGAGAAGCCTGATACATGCAGACTATTTCAAACAAACAAAACAAAGCAAAAAGAAACCTCCAGCAGAACCAGGCTCAGGGACAGCAGCAGTCTGCCTCGACTGGTCGGGGTGAGGGTGAAGGGGAGAGATAAATAACACACAAGAGAACAATAAACACATGGAGGTTGCCAGATCCAAATCTGCCAGAGATACCAGCAGGGAAGACAAAACAAAGTCAGTGACATGCAATTTTGGCATAAAAATGCATAGAGTCTAAAGAAGAGGAGAGGAGCAGTGCATCATGGGAAGTCCCTAAGCAGTCTGGACCTACAGCAGCAGAACTCAGATGGTTCGGGGTCATCAGAGCCGACCTTAACTATAATGTTTATCAAAAATTAAAGATTAAAGCCTCCTCGGGTTGTTCCACAGCACAAGGGCCTTGAAGTTCTGCTTCTAATTCTACTGTTTCAAACTCAAGTAATAAAAGCAAAGTGCTCCATTAGGATAATATGCGACGTAGTCACTAAATGTTTTTTATGTAAATAGAAAGATTATAAATTCTATTCTGGATTTTACAAGGAGACAATTAAAAATATGCTAATACGGAAAAAAACAATCTCACTCGCTGGTTGCCATCAGTATTCTGGCTACAGTTACCGTTCCTCACAAGTTTTTCCTCCCCAGTTTGCTAAGACCAGAGTTGTTTGGAAATCTAGATGTTTCCAACTGACCTGTTTATAAAATAAGAATCCTGTAAAAGGATTCCTATTAAACAGGCACTTGAGGCCTCTACACCAATACTGTGCTGAAAGACTGAGGCTGAAACCTCTCGTCCAGGATAAAGAGCCAACATCCTCACCAGCTGATGATCTGTAGCTGAAGACATGTAGCTCAGTAAACAAACTGAAATGTATTAATAACCCCGTGCTGAAGTGAGGAGAGTAGTCAGGTTATCTGAGTCATTTGCATCAGAACACATAAACACACAGTTTGATCCACTCAGTATAGTTTTATGTTTTTGATCGAGGAAAGGCTAAAAAAAGACGCTACAAACTGGATGCATTGGGTTCAGTGTGCGCAGAAATGGTTTGCTGCTTCAGTTTCAGGGCCCTGGTGTTTTCTGCATGCTGTCAAGGCTTACTGAGACACTAGGGTCGACATTGTTAATGATGTTAGTGGTGCTTTTCCTGCTACGATGCATCAACACTCACTGGATCACTACCTCAGTGCAGTTTTCAGCGTGCGAACCAGAAACATTCTCATAGCGATTGCTCATATCGTCCATAAGCGAAGTTTTATATGCACCACTAAGCATATTCACACACAGACACACACTCTCACATTATTTTGAACCACTACCTGTCTGGCCCTGACCGTAAACCAAGTTGTTGTGCTACAACTTTACATTTTGGGGACTTTTTTGTCCCCAAAAAGGATGATGAATTCTCACAATATGACTGTGCGAACGGATTCATGTCCCCACAACACTACTCACAATATTACTTTTTCCAGTGCAAATAAAGGGCCTTTAGAGCAGAATGCCAGTAAGCCTCATTCTCCATTAAAAGGAAAGGAAAGTCTTCATATAAATCAGCTCAAGATAAGATTTTAGTTTGCTTCACCAGTAAAGCCCTAACAAAAATCCCCAAAGATTTTGGATGATTTGAGAATAAAATGCCTCCTGTTCCGTATCTGCAGAAATAAATTGCCAAGGCGGTTGATTGTAAACTTGTTTATTTGATGCATTAGTAGTCTCTCGTACATGACATACTGATCCATTAAAGCCCACAAATGAGAAATGAGTTCAACATTTATTTTCTCCCCCATAAACATCAAGATAATGCTGTACACATCCACAAATACCTTTCAGTGGGAAAAGGTCCGAAAGCTGTACGGAGAGCTCTTCCAGGAAGCAACGTTCATCATTACAGATAACAAACACACAAGACAGCTGCTGGGATATTTTCACAGTAGTATAGCTTTTACAGAAGTATGTCAGCTGTTGAATACCACTGGGTAATGCTTCTGAGACACATTTTCTTTTCACAGTATCCCCATGCCTTTGTAGTTTTAGGAAGCTTGGCATCAATGACTGACAATGCAGGATACCTGCAAATGGAAGGACAAGAAAGCTGTGGACAATTGAATGCCACTAGTTACACTGCAAAAAAAAAAAAAAAAAATCTGTAATTTTATTTCATTTTTTAATCTTACAGATGTTTTTACTGATGCTTCCCTGTTTTTCCATTTTTAAATACACAAAAATAGCAATAATATTTTTTAAAAAGCGTAATATAAATTAACTTTAAAACACATAACTGTGAAAAACCATAAATTTCCATTTTTTTAAAAGTTGAAGTTTACACAAAAAGATATTCATACATTAAAAAACTGTAGTTTCATTTATTTTTTATTTTTATTTTATAATTTATTTAACACTGTAAATATATTTCTAAAATTAAATACAATAAGTGACTGTATACACACACGCATGTAAATATATATATATATACATATATATATATATATATATATATATATATATATATATATATATACATATATATATATATATATATACATATATATATATATATATATCCTCAATATATCCTCAATAAAAAGCAAAAGATACATATGCTGTCAGGTAAAACAAAGGCAAGAAATTGTATTTTATGATTCCATTATTTTAAATAGGAAATATTTTTGGCATCCCAACAGGTTTTTTTTGTCATTTTATGATTTTTTTTACAGCGTAGACACACATAGCTGAAAAAGCTGTTATTCTCATCACAATCTGCTGAGCCACTGCACATGATTGAGCTATGAACTGACATATTTAGCAAATTTGAGTCCCTCTTAACTTATTTTATGATTTCATACGGGGGATTTTTCTCTCATGCCACGCCCCAGCTCGAAGTTGTCTTGACTGACTTTGGAGAAATCACCTTCTTTCTGTTGAGACCAAAGCAAAATCACTATTTTAAAGGACTGAAAAAATGCATATTAACTTTCATTGAAATACAACATGATACATATGGATACGTGATTTTTTTTTTCTCCTGACAGATTCTGATAAATAGAAAACTTAAACTTTAAATGTAATGCCTCAGTCACTGGTCCCATTTCGGCAGGGCGAAAAAGAAAATCCTTTTTGTTACAGTGGCTGTCCTCAGGAGGGAGCTATAAACCAGAGTCAAACCTGCAAAGCCTACACAAGCAGTCCAATAATTGTGAAAGTCAGAGGAAAGATTCCTGCGTCATTCGATGAGGATAATCTGTTGATGTGGCTTTAATAGGTGATAAACAGTTTCGATACCTTTTCTGACATGTCATTGGAAATTAGTGCTGCACTCTGTTCTGTAGCTGAGAATGACAATATAGAACAGTTTCGGTATGTATAGAAGTTGCTGCTACACCTTTGATAGCATCAGTTTGTGCATTTGTTTTTTTTTAAACAGTGGCAAGTGTTGTTAAAATGGTTTCAGGAATTGATTCTTTAGAAAAAAAACAGATGCTTGTCACTGTGTGTCTGATGATAACACATGAGAGGCACAAACTAGAGCTTCAGGCATGAGAACTTTGATGGAGGGGTTCAGATATCGGGGTTCAGATGTGGGAGATGTACAAGTAGGTGCTGCTGATGCTCCAGTCGGGAGGGAAGTCCTGCAGCGCGTGGGTCTTGATGTGCCTCTGCATGGCCACCAGGCTGCTGCAGAACTCCAGACACACTGTGCACCGGTATGGCGCCGCGCCGCCGTGAGTCCGCAGGTGCTTGATCATGGCCGAATAGTCCCGCGAGCGCTGGCCACAGAGGCGACACTCGAAGGGTTTCTCTCCTGGAAGCAGCGAGAACAAGGGTACAGGAAGGAAGAAGAGAGGTGTGCTCACTCTAGAAAGGCTCTCTTAAATCATATTCACCGGCAGACTTGTAGCATTTGGTCATTTTATATATACACTTTAATATTTAGCCATAGTTCAGGCCTGAAGTGGAAAACCCAAACCCAGGCAACGTGCAGATATACTGTTTAACTGCAGTTTTACTTTTCAGACTCTTTAAATGAGTGAAATGACATAAACTGGGCCACTTTAATGCAAATCACCCAGATCTGCACAACTGCACTTATGTTCCACTGAGTCAGTTTTCCTCTATGATTGGAAGTCAGTGTAGCAAAAACCAAAACTCATAAACACACATCGACTGCCATTCTGAATAAAACTTCCATTCACATGTTATATATATGTATAGTATAAATGTGCAGCCAATTATTTAAGTAAAACTCAACAGCAAATCCTCTAAAGCAACAACTTTTGATTATCTGTTTATGTAAAAGACTGAGAAAACATAATGTAACATCCATTACATGAGGGTTTCGCATGTTTCAGTTCTCGAACAGTTTAATCTTCAAGTTTTAGTTTTAAAAACAAATGCTCTTAACAGTGTTACAAATATAAGACGAGGCATTAGAATATATCCTTAAAGCAGGGGCCTATTTTGGAAGCCTATGTTTAGCCCTGTTTCTGTGGTTGAGCATATCGTGTGCTTTGGTTTAAACATACACGGCAGCGCTTTGCCCACTAGTTTACTTTACTTTCACTCCAAAATGCAGATAAAATGCTAGGCACTAGAAACCTAAAGTAAACATTTCTGAGTAAAGTAACTGCATGCCAACAAAGTTGTGAGGACGCACTTGTGCATTACTATTCAGAACTAATATCTGGGCTGGATGTTCGCTGTCGATCGATAGATTTTCTGTTTCAGTTGCACAAGTTTCAACTCTCTGCACGGTGACGTTAAAAGTACTGCATAGTGGAAAACTGTCTGGAAGACGGTTCAACTTCTAAAAACAGTCAGCAGTAATGCGAAGCAGAAACGCTTGGTGATAAATGTACTCAATCACTCCGAAGTGCTGACACACTCCTCGTACAAAAGCATTTAAAGAAATAGTAGTTTCTCAAACATCTGTTTAAGAGGGAAGAAATTCTCTCGTTTGCCTGTGACTTGCTGTTCCATGCAGACAGCCTGTCACTGACTTAGAAAAATGCTGCTATTATTTCTTTTCAGCACTGGCCTTTGAAACTAGAGTATATAAATGCTTCTGTGATATTTTGCCTTTTTAGCTGACTCCACTTTGTAACTGGCTTTACACATAACTAGTAACTCATTTTATATATAAAAATACATTATATTGTCTTAAAATGCATTTGCCATCACTCTGGGTAGTCTTGGATCCCAACATGTAATGTCCAACCTGCCCCATAAGTCACAAAGAAACTTAAAAAAGAACTAACAGTTATCTCTGTTTACTAATCTAAGTGAAGTGTGTCAAATGTGAATTCTGCTTTCTTTTGCGCTGCAGGTGAAACTGTGTTCCTACCGGTGTGAACTCGGTGGTGTGTGTCCAGCTGATGCTTCAGGCTGAACTTCTTGGGACAGTGCTGGCACTGGTAGGGTTTCTCTCCCCTGTGCTCTCCTCTCGTCTCTGGTTCGTGCTGCACCACATCTCCTCTTCCACAGAAGCGACATCCTGCGCAGGCTTTACCTGCGAAAAAACACCAACGACAGAATGAGGGAAAATAAGTGAAGGTGTGAATACTGTGGTGGACACAATGGCAGCTCACGAAAACCGCCATGTTATTTTTTAAACCTACAGAGGTTCAGTTGGTGACAAAGCCAGCGTGAAAAAGCCATATTTACTTCACATTTCTACCAAAACCAGTAACACATTTATCACATTTACTTCTGGTTTTGTGTTTTTTCTTTACCTTTTGATACAGATTGATAACACTGATTATCATCATACATTGACACTAAACAGTATTGATATCTACAAGGTTTAGAGACAGAACTGCAACTATTACACAATTTTTTAAGAAAATCGAAATGAAATTTAAAAAAAAAACAAAAAACACAAAACATTCCACATAAAAAATAAAATAAAAAAACAGTGTTTGGTCATAGGACATCCAAGGCGGTCTTGGATTTGTTGGGTTTTTATCTCATCTTTAGCTCAAAAGTAGGTTAATCTAAATTATTATTCATGTATCGTAGCCCTAATATTTAAAAATAGTTATATTAAGCTCTATAATTAAGAATACTGAAGGATCTTAGCTACATTATTACATCAGTAGATTAATTTGCACAAATAATGACACGATAGGTTTTCAGCCCTAATGTGTATTATAGTCCTGTACAGTAGTATTGTATGTATTTTATTATGTTAAGGTTGGGTTTTAATCCCCAATATGTAAATCACTCAGGTCAAATCACACCAAAAATAACACTGTAGGTCCTTAACCCCGATATTTAACTTGTAAGGTTAATTCATGATGTGTTTTTTCACTGGAATGCACCTTGGCACAACGGCTGTTGTTTTAAATGTGCTATGTAAAAACCGATAACTAGGTTTGACCTAATCAGTTGGTAAACTGACTGAAAAAATAATTAACAAATGATTTATTCATTGATTAGTCTTTTTCAATTTGGGGTTTTTGTCATCACTATGGACTGTATGGCAGATATTTCCCACTGTCTTCTAATATTTTATAGACCAAATCTTTAAGTAATTATTGAAGATAATACACAGCAGCTTAAATAATAATGACTATCAATGCAGTTTTTACAGTCTTGCCAAAGTTCATGTTAGCAGTCGCTCTCCGACCTTTTTACAACCTGACCAACAAGCTACAGTTTGCAGCGAAACATATATATATATATATATTAGTGTGACATTTAGCATTTCAGAGGCAGAAGTCTATTTGTGGCCGGCATCCTGTTGCAAGACAATACATTCAGTTTGTAGAAACTGACTTTCCTGTCACTCTTGCATGCATGTCTCCTCTAAAAAATGACAAAGGTGTGAGGTGCTTGAGGTTAAGGCAGCAACTCTGAAACCTCTTCAACACCTTATATTTTTTAGGGTCTTTCAAGCGAAAACATGGGCCTCACAGTATCGGCAGGATGCTGAAACAAGAAGGGGGAGTACTGTAGTAGAGGAAATTGAGACAATAAACCACAACAATTGAACACTTACCAGTCTAAACACCACCTCCTGAGACCTGTTGTCATTAGCGAGTTTCCTGTCCAATACTTTGCGCCACTTCTCACTTTAGAATACCTGGTAATGCTTGAAGTTTTGCGTAAATATAAATTCTTGGGTTGGTTATTTCCTTGAAAACAACCGGTTTTGCAAACTCGCTGAAAATCACATTCACTGTTGCACCAACTCTTCAGAAAATATAAAATTATACATTAGAATAAAGCGTTGAACAAGGAAAGACATAGCAGCAATGAATGCAGATTTTCAATAACTAATGGAGCAGTTTTATCAGCATTACCACAGTCTACTCTGCTGAAATATGAACATAATGTTCCAGTGATATTCAGAATCAGATAAAATGTTTATCAGCTTGATTGTACACTTAGACACTGTGCATACATGCACACACAACCTGTTAGTGAAGCTCATTTCTTTTGTTCCTTACATTCATATTAGCAGAATTTATGGTAATAAATCAATATGTTTGACTTTTTTGGCATAGGACAAACCACTGCAGTAATGCAGTACATACTGTATGCGTGTATCTAGCTGTATCTAGTAACCACACTACTGCTCCTGCTGCACCATGCTCTCAAAACCACAACTCTCTTTATCACTTTCCATTGCGTAGCTTCGTAGCTGGAGTCTGCCGAGGCTAGGGGTCATGACAAGAACTGTGTCGCTATCTTGTTAAATTGATCTTTTCTACGCAGGATAACCACCTCTGCAGTCTTCATCATACTGTATGGTAATAATAGTATTAAAACAGGGCAAGTTTTCTGTTTCTGTTAATCATATCATTACCTAATTGTGTGGAGGCCGCCTCCCGCAGCACTGGATCACCACGGAGAGCTGCACTGCAGTGCCGGCAGTCTTTAACTCTCTCTGCGCTGGCTTTGGGCACTTCAGGGAAACTGAAAAAGACATTTTCTGATGCAACAGTTGCACACACACAAAAAATGTGCCTAAGCTCTTATTTGTGTGGCAAAGACATGCATGACTCTTGAAATATAAAGAAAGGAAATGTCATTACATACTAGCTGTCAGTCTGCATATGTTTTACACCATTATGTGTTATCATATAATACATCTTATAACACCCTTTTCCTTCCTCTCCAGTCCCAACCACAAGACACGTATAGCGCTCGTCTGGGGTAAAAATGCATTTAACTTTGAGAACATAGAGGTAACAGGATAACAGAGGATACTGAAATATAGTTATTTTTTTCCACAAAGACACGTAAAGGCTTTTTCTTGTGGTACAGACATGACCAGACTAAACACTGAAAGCAAATTTCAGTGGGTGGAAAATCTTGAAATCTGCAAAGGAGGGGAGAAATTTAGGGGGCTCCCCTTTCATGCGCACTGTTTGGTTGTTCTGTGTAGAACACCCTATAATGTGCACCTAAAATTAGGTGAAACACATAAAACAAAGTCAAATGGTTTTTCACACTTACTACCGCAAAGGAGTGTGGTGAATTCACTCACAATTAGAGCAAAGTATGACTTCTTTTAACCCAAATTTTTAAAAAAAACAAAAAAAACGAACTATATTTAGGTTAGTTGGAGCATTAACTTGTGCATCCTGTTGGACTTTGGAGAATTCTGGTTTCTTAAGAGCGAGTTTGATAGACCTGGACTGGCAGGGAAGGGTTAACAGGTGAAACTGATCTGGAAACTGCAGAAGGCTCGATCACACACACGTCTACCCGAGCAACAGCAGTGAGTCAGGTACGGTGGCTGTCGCAAAGGAACAACTGAGCTAATCAGGGGATTCTGAATGACTCTGCGAGAGGAAAAACATGGAGACGATGACTGAGAATGAAAAACCAAAGTTTCCAAAATCGTGTCCAAAGTTCTGACTTACCTTGACTCTCCAGTTTGAACGCTTGTCCCGGTGAACGCTCTTTGGTTGGGCTTTTTTCTCTTCATGCTGCCCATCCGTGTAGATCTGGCGTGAAGGCTTTGTGTATAGCGGGGGTGAAAGCCCAAGTAGTCCGTCGCAGAGTTCTGACCTGGGGTTTGGAAATGGGGACTCAGTAGGGGGAACATGTAGGGTGTGGAGACGGAGAACGGGTAGGCTACAGAGGACTGATTTGGGGACTGAAGGGGGCGAGCTGCGATCAGATTTGAGTAGTTTTGTGCTATTCGCCTCAACGTGCTCACAGATTCCCACATGTTTGCAGAGAAAGTCCAGGGAGGAGAGAAAGAGGAGCTGCTGGTGGTCGGCCTGCTGATAACACTGTCTCTGTTGTGTAATGTTGGGGACTTTCTAGGCATCTTTCTAGGGGATTGCGGGTTGTTTTGTGGAAGGTTTTCCATGGCAGTGTGTGCTTTCTTTACTGGGGAACACGTCTCTTGGAGTTTCCCCTCGTGAAATGGACTCTGCTTTTGAACTTTCTCCTCCTTCTCTTCTTTGACGTCTGTGTTTTCCCCACCTTCGTCCTCCTCTCCGGCTCTGTAGTCGAGAGCGTCCAGCTGCTTCCGGCACTGATCCTCCAGCAGCTGCATCTCCAGCAGCTGAGCAGCCCTGAGCAGCAGGCGCAGATCGCCCGTGGACACCTCTAGGGCTTGGGTGTAGGTGAAGTCCAAGACTTGCTGGAAGGTGCGGGGTGAGAAATACTCCAGAGTGCAGTGGACGGGGCTGTCGATGTCTCCTTGGGCGAGCTGCTGTGCCAACGTTCTGCTGGCACAGGCGAGAACTAAGCGATGAGCCCTGAAAGTCTGACTCTTTACTGAGATGATGGCATCGCAGAGCGTCCCGGAGCGACGTAAGGCATCTGCCTGCTGCAGGAAGTGGAAGTATTGGGTGTTGTTGAGTCGGATCATTTCTGTAGTTTGTAGAAATATTGTTATTGGTCTGAGAAGAGAAAGTCAAAAAACAAGATCCTATCAGATGACGCCCACACTGCGGTATATAATCAGTTCCACTTAAATGGTTATTACGCAACATTTCTAGAAATTAAAGTTGGAAAATAAGCAAATCAACAGCTGGTATTTGGCCCCTGATTTACAGATAATGCATTTCTCCGCGTTGTTGTTTGAGCTGTTTTTTTCATCCTTTCCATACGTGCAGTGAGAAGTGAGGGGGCAGAATGTGCCCGAGGTGGTATATCTGGAAGAAACGGTTTAACTGTGAATTCAGTTTTCAGCTGCTCGGGTACTTTTAGCTGCAAAACTGGTTGCTTTTTCGTATTTGAAGAGTAAGATTCTCTCTCTTAAAGAAAAAAAAAAAGAAAAAAATATCAGACACATCATCTGCATGAAAATGTTCCTTAATCACAATCGAACAAACACTCGAATGTCTCGCTGATGTGTGGAAATGTGCTCTGCAATGTGGCAGCTTTGATATTCGGAGCTCGCACACACACTCTAAAAGCCACAAAGCCCTAACAGTATATGAAACCATGACTAATGACTGTACACACAAGTAAACATGAGTATAGTTTGAGCGTCAACAACAATAAGACTTGCTTGCAATAAACATCAAAGGCGCGCGCGAGAGAGAGAGCGCAGGGGTGGAATATGCTAATATTTAAACATGTCACAGAAATATTTGGAATTTTACGAGTAAAATTGAGAATACATGGATGAAAACGCTGTGGCGGTGTGTTTGAAACTACCGGATGCCTGAGAGGGTTGTCGTCTTCAAGCAGTCTGAAGTCTATAATGAACTTTTATCATTATACAGTGTGTGGTTGCTTTCTGCTGCGGAGGTCACAAGTGCTGTGAGCCATTAGAGAGGGTTGTCTCTTTTTGTGTGTGTGTGTGTGTGTGTGTGTGCAATTGCAAACCCATTCTGTCGTCCGATGGTGACTGTAAATGGAAAGTCGATGTGAAACGAAATGACATTTGGTTGTCTCATTACAGGAATAAAAGTAAAAGAAATAAAGGGCATACATCGTTCACACGCTTTCAAAATCTGCCGCTCTGTTGTTATTTAAATTAATCGATTAAAATGAATTAAAAATGTTGCGTCAAAATTAGAAATCATTCTAAAATAGTTTCCAAATATCGCATTTTGAAATAAAGAAAAACAGCAGTATTTTCCAAAGATGTTTTAGCACGTTGTAACATATGTGCAACTCCTGGTAATTTCTGTCTTTGCCGTGTTTTTGTGCTTGCATTTTATGTAGGTGGTACAGCATTGCAGCACTGAGAGTGAAAGTAACAGTAGGACAAGCCAGTGTCAAAAGTACAAAGTTAGATTTACAGTATAACGGGGTCAGACTGGAAGCTTACATTGAACTTTAGTGTGCATTTTATAATGTCAAAAAAAACCCACATCACCATAACACCACAAAATAAAAACAAAAAAGTGCAACGCTGTGTGAGGAATTATCGAGCACGAAGCTAATCGTCTGCATACATGAATGTAAAGCAGTACCGGTTTTTGTCACTGCGACATTTACGGCTATCATAACCTTCATCAGATTTCTTTTATTAGTCATATATACATATATTTAATCAAATAATAGAGTATTTAAAAATAAATTCATTACAGTGTCAGGTGATTTTTTTGTATGTGCAACTAAAATAGTCTCTGTGCATTTTTTTTTTTTTTTTAGCATTTTGTGCAGTGAAAATTTCAATCCTAAGAATAACTTTTAAAAACCAGTAACAACAATAATAACAATGTGATTATTAATATATAATATTGTGTCAGCAATATCCTTGTAGAGCTGTTAGTGTAGCAAACAGGCTGGTAATTAAGCGGGTGGATCCAAAAAGGTGTTCTGCAATTTATTTTGTAATGTAAACTTTAAAGTAACTGGGTGACCACAGTCTTTTAAGCGAGATGATATATATACCAACATATATACACACACACACACAGACAGGGTGATTTCCTATATACACACAGTATATATGTATAAATTTATATATGTGAAGAAATATATTAAATAATGTTGCTTTCAAACGTTGCCGTCTTTCAAGGTAAGTTTAGCGTCGCATCATGAACTTTGGCTTCCACTTTTTAATTACATTGTATTTTCAAATAAAATGTCTCTTTTTTCTGTTTATTTCAACATGATGCATCAACTGCTCTGTAATTTATCTATTATACACTAGAATAATGCATCTCTAAAAGCTGCCGGCATGTAAATAAGTACATTTTTACTGTATTGTATTTTGTTTACCTAGGCTTTGTGTTCCTGCTAACTTCGTCTGACATCATATACACCTTTACAGTACATTTGATTTTGTAATAAACCAGCTTGTGCAATAATCAATTCCCCCCTGCTGCAGCTCAAAACAACAACTTGCAGAGTTGTGACATAGTTAGCAGGTCTTTGAGCTCCTTTCAGCCACAGTAGAATCTCACACAGGGGAAAACCATGCAGGCATATGTAAGATTTACACATCCTTTGACAGGACATGAACCTACACTCACAGCTCACATGTAAAGGACTACAGTCACAGGAGATAAGCCTGGTTTGAAAGACTCCGTGGGCTACGGAACACCGGTAGCAGAGTACGAGAGATTGTGTTGACACTAGATCACAGAAACGCTGCTAAAAAGACCAAAGATGAACAGTGTTAAGGTGGATCTGCATGTGGTTTCAAGTCTTGGAAACTTAACAAGCAGCAAGCTGCATGAATGAGACACTTACCGGGTGTTTAGTGCGAAGCCTCCCTGGAGAACGATGAGCTACCTTGCACCATGACTGCGAAGTGACTCGTATAGTGACATGTCTGTCAGGGCACAGGTTATGCTGTGGGCCAGGGTGGTTTCCTTTTTTGTCTATACGGTCCCTCCTCTTCAGGTTCCTTCTCTCATTGGTGCATTGATCACAGGACTTGCTTTTCGTGGTAAAAATGGTGACTTTCTCCTAAATAAACCCACGTTTTTTTGTTGTTTTATTGTTTTCAGAGCAAAGAGGAAGTTTTACTATTTAACATTCTCTACTTCTTGTCTAGTTCAGACAGCATATGTAAAGCATTGTTGTTGCATGCAAGAGACAAACTAAGCAAGTACAAAAGCTGTGCATTTACTGAAACAAAAGTGTGATTGAGAAACGGAGAAAAACGAGGACAGCGGTTTGGTGGATGCTCTGCGTGCCTCTCTGATGCTGTGTACCTGTACATGCTGTACATGATTTCCTCCCCTCCGGCATCACTCGCTGGTCACTACCATTAATAGACTGCTCTGTGCTGAGACAAAAAACCACCTCAAAGACGTTCATCTGTGACAGGAAACATACAGGCCAAAGCCCACTGGTGCTGATATGTAGAGCCACACTTTACTGAAACCTGCAACACCGAAATAGAAATATCAGCTTCAGTGTTTTGACATGTTGTTGGTGTGACACCCTTTAAAAATAAGGCCAACTGTAGACAGACGGTCACTTTCTGGCACCTTTGTGTTTGAGTGTCTTACACATCCTTGTTGTACATTTACAGCTTTATATTGCCAGTAAATCATTATTAATGAAGTAGTATGTGCTACATATTTCATTTTCTTATTTGTTTTCTCCTGTATGTATGAAACTCTTTATTATGTTCAGACTTTTAGGTGCAAATTTGTCTTGTATAACAGATTTTTGTTGGTATTTTTCCTATTAACCTTACTGTTAACCCTACACACATCATTGCCATCACTAGTCGACAGCACAAAAACTGTCCTCGTAGAATTCCCCTGCAAATGTGTTGATGTCTGATGCAACACTGCAAAGGAAAAAAAGTGTCTCAGAGATTTTTTTTTTAAATCTTGGTTCAAAAATAAACTTTTAAAAAAGCATGGTTGTGCTGTCTTCTTAATGAACTCTTTTTTTTTTTAAATACAATTATGTTATCTGTGTTTTTTTATACAATAATTTTTCCAACAGTTTTTTGTATAATCAAGTTGGCAGACAAAGTTAGCAATTAGTGGAGAATTTAACTTTTGGATGTGGTGGAGACCAAAATGGAGCCAAAATAGGAGAACTATTGGATTTACACTTGGACTCACTAGTGAATTTAATGTTGCTCCACATCTGCAGGATTTGCACGTGTTAGTTAGAGTCCCTGATGGGCAGTTTGTTGTAAAATTCATCAGCAACTAGTGGCTAAAGGAGGCCCCCAGCATTAAAAAACACACTGAGCAAGTAGGAGAAATGAGAACATTCAGTACAACCGAATATGATGTACTGATTGCAAATCAAAACAAAAACTGTACACAAACACATGAGCTAAAAGATAACCCTGTTTCTGCTGGTGCTCACTGCAGTTTCTGTGTCAGCAGCCAGGACGGTAGCAGGTAAACTACAATAAGAGAGCAGACGGCGGCAATTCTGATGCAACGAAATCTGATTAATAGGAGAGCGTGTAAGCCGGTGTAATATCACATGGCTAAAATCCTTTGAAGTAACACCTGCTGTGAGTTGTGGAGCAGCAGAGGGACAATAGGAAGGTGATGGTAAAATGGTTATGGCCTAGATGTTGAAAACACCTATTACATGGTGTATTATCAATGTCAGTTAAAGTTTCTGTATTTGCTGAAACCACAACCATGATGAAGCAAATTCTAATGATGTCTTGATATTTAATTACCACCAGAATAATAATTTATTAGAGGTAACTGATCCAGGAACAAGAAATGCATTCATATCTTTTAAAAATCTTTATAAAGTGCATTTAAGCAGAGTGTTATCAGCACGGTTGTGAAAGTGAAAGCCAAATGTATAGATGCTATCTCTGCTACATAATGTTCACATAATGTCCCTGTTGCTTCTACTCATGCAGACAGGCATGAGAAAGACAGTCTTCAAGAAAGCTGGAAACACGATTAGATATTTCAGATAGCGCTGAGGTTTTAGCAGTTTTGATGCACACCCCAGTGTTTGGCTTTGGTTGTCAGGAATGCAGAAAGGGCCGCTCATATTTATTCATAAGTATTATTTTTAAATTTAACTCCAGTTTTTTTTTTGGAGGTCATGATTTGTAAAGTCCTGGTTCGCACAACAGATATCTTGTAGCAACAGTGAAAACAAATTGCGAGGAAGCAGGACGGTTTAATCATCACACGACAATGCCCCTGAAGAGAGTCTGATTAAGTTCGAGGGTTTCATTTTTTAAGCAATCATCCCTCTATTCTGTCCTCAATTTGTTGGATTTGAACAGGCCTCACCTACAGAACACACATCATGTTGTGTCAGTGAAAAGTGAACTCATGCTGATAAGGCTCATCCTCAGAAGCAGCTCTGCAAAGCCATTTTTAAGCATTTCAAATCCTGTTTATGTTTGGTACCTTGCAGCCTTCTTTGGCCTGCCTTTGTTCGTGCATCGCTGCATATTTCTGCGTGTCGCCACCACATGCTGATCAGTGGAATAGTGTCAAACCACTGGCAGGAATGTGCAGCACGACGCTGATGTGCACATGACTGCATGTACTCAAGCATGTGCAGAACATGAACAGGGAGCTCGTCTCCACAGCGCTACTAGAGGTCAAACACTTCACAGGAAACCTTGAATCTGTGATGCTTTAGAAGGCAAAGAAGGTGTTCTGGGGGAGTGCAAAAAAAAAAAAAAACTCCTTTGTGTTTGGCACTGTAGAATCTCATCATACATATCAAAACACAAAGAAAAAAACTTTGCTTTGATAATCCACTCACTGTATCTAGATGTGTCCATTTTAAATCATTTGCATTGTATGTTACTCTAGAAATTCTTTTTTCCCCTCATTTAAAAACAGGTTACCCACAGGAGTCATGTGTCTGCATCTAATGACATAATGATATTCAACTCATCAGTCATCTTATTGTATAGTCATGTCCTATCTTGTGGTTGTGATGGGTACTTTGTTTTTACCAAGAAATAACGTCAAGGAATAAACTGATAACATCTTGTACAGGAACATTTTCACTGAAAACTTTTGTGCTTGCTTAATAAACAAAACAAATTAAAGACAGAGTAGTTTCATTATACTCCATCAATCAAAAACTCTTAAATCACCTCTTAATTATTGCATTATTTCTACTGAGTATTTCTTCCTATGAACAACCAAAAACAAATACTTTAGAGAGACTATATTGAAAATACAGGCCCCAAACTGAGTACACACATGATTTCTGATCAGCATAAATGTATGAACATGGTTATAAAATGAGTTTGGAACACCAATGGACCAGTTGGACCAATGGGCTATGTCCATCTGAATGTCTGCATCATGGCTCCACATGGAAAACAATTGCTAGAGGACATGAAAAATCTAATACTGAGGCCTCACAGTGATGGAAAAGCATAAAGGAACAGCACTGACCAAATGAAAATCAGTTAAAACACAACTACAGCAGCAATTAAGACGTATAGAGTGCACCATGTTACCACTAATCAGAGCCACAGCGATTGTCCTCCTAATGAAACCACAGACAACTGCTACTTTCGTGCTACTTTCACAGTCTATCTGTGAAAAACGGGCAAGTGCTCTAGAGTTGGCACAGCGGTTATTAGAGAAATCAGAGTTTCTGTGACGGCTCAGACAGTGTCAAGGACAGTTCATAACATCACCGCCTGGATGGTGTCAAAACACAAGCATGTGCTTTTTGCCGCAGTGCTGCTGGATGAAGCTTTGCTAGAGGACACGAAAAGAAGAATGATGAACGTTGGAAGCACATTCTTTGGTCGCATGAGACAAAAGATAAATTTGTAGGGCTCAGATGGATTCCAGCCTGTTTGGTGTAAACCAGGCCAGGACTACCACAGTGAATGCATGGTCCTGACAGTGCTGCACGGGGGCGAGAGTGTGATGATATGGCGCCGCATGAGTGCAAAAGGTGTTGGGGAGATGACATTTATATGAATGCCAGTGGAAATTACCACAACACCAGCTGACAAGATGACTCCCAGCCTCTAGAAGCCTGGCGGAAGAGGAATATTCCGGTGTGATAACCATCCACAGCACGCTGCCATAATCACAAAACAGTTTCAAAGGAAGAAAAAATTGAAAACTATGACCTGGACCAGTATGTCACCTGACTTGAACCCAATAGAACACTTCTGGGGTATTTTAAAGAGAAAGGTAGAGCAACACAACCCCTATAGCAAAGAGCAGGTGAAAAAATAAGTCTGATTAAGAGGACTGACTTTGTCATCAAAAATAAAATTGAACACAGGAAGTATTGAAAACATAAAAGATTTCTACCCGGTAGAGACTTACTGTGGGGCCTGTTTTTTCATTATAGCAAATCTAAACCTAATTTTACATAAAAAAAAACATCCTACCGTTCAACTTAGAAGTGATGCAATTACAGAAAGGTGCCACAGTTGAGTCATTTAACATTAAGGTGATGCTGCACAACTCACTTCTATTGTATACTATATATAATACAAAAGGTTCTAGAGTTGGTCTTTGTATGTACATATCTGTCTGATATAAAAGATAATGTCATTTATGAGTTAAATTTCCTATGCTGCGCTTCCTTTTCCTGCCCAGTGGTGTTACCACCCCGACTCATTCTTACAGTGCATTTAAGAATTGCTCATTAAAAAAAAATCTGTCTTTCTGACCAGCTGTGAGTCTAATCTACTCGCTTATCTACAGTTAAATTAACAGCTAATGGTAAATGGAACTATGAGGCGCGGATGGAGTTCAACATCTAACATCTAATAAGTGTCCCATAAACCTCTCATCTATATGGTCATGGGACATTCATGTAGTGTTAGCCACGAGATGGTTTCCTTTTCTCAGGTGTGAACAGGTCTTATAGAAGCAAAACTGAAATTTATGTTCTTTGTTTCTAGATTTCCTTTAAGTATTATTCCATTTCTGGCCGATCACTTCTTCTCATACACTATAACTGACCAGCCATGATAGAATACCTTGGTTGTATGTTCCCTTGGGCGTCTGCACGTGTAGAGCAGACGCCCAAGCAGAGGCAGATGCTGACATTTAGGGCTATTGCACACACCGTTTTCAAGTGTTTATCGTCAAGTGTTGCTCAAACCACTGGACAGTCTGATCTCATCGATTCCTCTCAGAGAAATTAGCATTATACCAACACTTAAATGTCATCTTGTGCAATATAGGAAGGAGACAGCCAGAGCTGATGCACAGGGCTTCACCTTCCAGTAATATCAAGACTTTCAGCCCCACACTCCTCAGCACTTGCAATCCCCTCACTGTCAGTTGAATGCTCACCATCAGACACCCTACAACCCAACATGGGCGCTGACTCACAGAGGTGTCTAACCGTGTGGGGGATACAAGGTGAAATGCTCGCGTTTGCATCTTCCACATGTCCTTCATCACCCACACGATGCTAATCGTATTCAACTTCTAATCGAACAGTCTCCACACGACGGCTTCATCTTTGATCTACCTACGAAGGTTTTTAATCTCAGCATACTAAAGGGTTTCGTATTGATGTTTTGTTGAATGAATCAAAGTGTGACCAAACTAAACAAAAAAGAAAAAAAAAGAAAGAGAAGAAAAAGCACACTCAGACTGCGATGTGTTTAAAGTCTGGGCTAATATGAGTCGTCTTACATTACCACAGTGGCGGTATGTGAGCTGTCGACTTCAGAGGAACCACTACCAAGATGACTGATGTGCGCTGGAGGTATCAATGGCAAACTGTCACTGTACAGCCACAGAGTCTTTTCACAGTAATCTGGGTGAGCGGGACTACCCGTCAGTGTTGTGGTTTTGGAAGAACTTGAGCAGGTCTAGGGGCTGGGGCTTGACACTTCTTTGTAATTTGTGGGTGAAGGAAGTGTCAGGCCTGCCCACGCTAGTTGACTGTCAGGTGAATTGCCGCTTGGGAACTGTGTCAACTTTTTAGCCGCTTTCACCGAGGGTCTGCCGTTTACCGGTGGAGATGTAAAGTTGAGGAATAGGACTTTTGCTTAGAGCAGTCATTTGCTTCGACGCGAAAGGAAATGAAGATCTGCACACCACAGCTACAGTGCAACATTACTCATCGGCACTAAATGAAGTTCACAGGAAAAATAGTCATCAGCTACTGACAATGTGATAATGAGATGGAAATTGTAATTAGATGCACTGTATATCTGTTGGTTTTCTCAATCATCCGGGTCATTTTAGTTCAAAACAAAAAAAAGAGAAGCCCAGTCACCTTTGACTGCTTTTTTCATTGAATGCAAACTGCTGCCATCCTATACACACAACTTAATATGCGTGCCTAATGCTGACTGAAACTTTTTTCACTGAAACATATTTTTCAGTTTCATACAGGACGATGAAGTGAAATTATCACTTGCCTTGCACATTACAGTAACAGTACAACATTTTTGGCTTCACAGAAATGATACTGCGGCTTCAGGAAACACTGAAACTCCATACTGAAAATGGAGACGAAGCCTTATCACAATCTTGGTTAAGATTCTTATCTCTTAGAGAGTTTTACTACCAAGTGTGTCACATTACGTCAATGTTCGACACCTGAATGAACACGGTTTTGCTTTCAGGCATCACGACTGCTGTCAAAGCACTTCTTCTACTTTGAAGTATCTGAGCTTTCCAACTAGGTCCTTTTTTTCTCCTTTGCTTTAGGTTTCTTTTTACACAGAAATCAACTGAAGATGTGCATCAGAAGACAAAAATGTAATTTTCCAGGTGAGTAAACCAAAAGGATTCCCCCTGTTGACTCAGCTTTGACATCATACGCTTCACCGCTGAGGTAACATCGTGGTCAGTTTTCATCTCACCACAAGTTGCCTCCATGACATGAATTAAATTTCCTCATCGTGTGAACACGGCGCATGTGAAGAAGGAAAGATAAGAAGGCACAGACAATGGATTATGGGTCATTCGTTTTTATTACACTATTAATTAGCTTGACCAGTTTTAATTTGTCAGATTGCTTGCAATACAGTTACACAGAAAACAGTTGTTTTTTTTTCTTTGCCAAATTCAATCATCTGTCCGACTATTTATGGAGCATGTCTTTGGTTAAAGGTCTGAATGAAAATGAAGAACAGCTCTATCAATAATACTATCAACACCCCCAGAATTACGCGATAAAATTGAGCCCAGACAGACGGAATCGGTGTCTTAACGTTTAAGCAACCCGTACACGAATGGGAGAGAATTTGGTTCGACTTGTGCTTAGTGCCACTCCTCGTCAATTAGGCAGAGGCCGTGAATCTGTCTCACATTTCCGAGCGTGTTTCAGTGTTTTTCCTCACACGAGCTTCTGAAATTACATGTGAAAAGCCATGACCCTTGATCCAACTGATTATTACATATAAATAAAAAATACAGAATAATTACATCCAAAACACAGCATTGTAAAAGGCAATAATGCAGCAATTAAAATCTCAATAACGTCGTTTATATTTCATCGAGGGAGGGGAGGGGAAGTAAAGGGGGACAGACCAACAAAGAAGTCTAGAATCTTTCGACAGAGGACGTAAATACAAATGTGATTTGAGTAACTACAGTATACACCATTCTAAGTCTGCTAAATGCTGGTAGGAAACCTTCAGTGGTTTGGGAAACACAGGCAAGCTTATTCTCATCTATGGTTTCAGTAGTATCATTACAAGATCAACTGACTTAAACTGTGAACATACAATGTTTTCATTCACTAACGTAGCTGTACAAATTATACAAGGGCTATGACTTCTCTTAACCTGTCATAACACAACCGCAACCTGCAATAAACCGGCCTAACGAGAGGATTAATGCTCAAATTAAACAAAACTCACAGTCCGGAGAGCTTCTTCCAAAGCAAAACTTGACATAAAAACAGTTATAATGCAGAAATCTAGCTTTTCCTTCAATGCAGGTTTTCGTTCTTGTTTGTTTTTTTTACAGGAAAAACGGCCATAAATAAATAAAATATAACCTGATTTTGGTGTGGATTATCTGCACTATAGCATCTAGTTAAAGACTGATGAAACCAAAAAGCAACATCCCACAACCTTTTTCTTAACCGAGATGGTCTTTCTAGAATTAAGTGGCCAAACAGAAATCAAACCGACGCACTAAGCAGTTAACGATCAGCCGGAACGAAAAAAAGAAGGGGGCAATCCCTTTTTTCGTTTATCTATACAGGGTACTATGTTGATCATAAATATGACAAACTACAATGAGTCATTCGGTGAAAACGCTTTCCATGAACTTAAATATAGCCTCTATAGAGCACCGACGTCAAACTATCACGCCAGAGTGTGGTCTGATTTTAAGGATTACTACACACACTGACACCTCACATCACTATTAGCCGTGCCCTCTTCTACACTCGGCCGCTCTGTGCAGTCTGAATCACTGTAAAGCTCCTCTGCCTTTAAATGCACCTTGCGAAATGTGGAAAAAAAAAAAAAAAAGAATCGGCTGCTACACAAAGTGATGAGAGGGGCGTCAGACATGTAGTCTGTTGGGTGTGTTGGGGCTTTACTACTCCTACTAAGGTTGACTAGAAGGGTGGGGGGATGATGCATTACTGAAAAAAAAAGATGTAATCTCAACGTCTACCTTAAATACATTCAGAAAGTAGTTGCTGTGTCGTTGTCTTGTGCTGGTTTTTACAACAGTCCGTTTTCAATCAGCCATGTTAGGAAAATGTTTCTCCTTCTCGTAACAGCACAATGTACTATTTTTTTTTAAATGTATTATTCCGTTACATCAATGCAAATTAATCATAGAAATGTCTACATCTAGTAGTAGTATGTATTTCTTAACGTATATTTACAGTGTCCATTTTGAACGGTGACATTTCCGACTTTTTCAACAAAAAAAAGGAAAAAAGAAAAAAGCAATGACGGGAACAACACAAAGGAGATACAGCAGCATCATACAACAAGTTGTCATGCTTTCGGTTTTTAAAAAGAACGGACTTCTGGTTACTCTGTTTTACAGTTCTTTAGGTAGCAGAACAAATAAAACAAAACCCATTCACCGGCTAAAGGAAACATTTGGTATATTTTCGCCAAATAATTAAGAACATCGAGGGCAGATCCTCAGAAGTCAAAAACATGGTGTTATTATTTTTTTTTGTACCAGCAGCACAAAGTTCTGTATTGATTAGTGTGTTTCTTTTTTAGGATTCCTGTCTAAATGCCTCACACGGTTCATCTCCACATCATTGCTTAATGCTTGTATTTAATATCAGAGGTATTTTCCAATGTGACAGGAGCTCATGGAGGTAAATTTAGTGGAACAATTAGTGTTTAAATAGAGAATTACACCATGATTCAACTAGGCTGTCACTCACACTCATCTACACAGATACGTTATATCTAACTGTGGTACAACTCGAACAAAGAGACTACTACTGAAAAATAAATACTATAAAGCATTATGCACCGTTTAAACTCAGTTTTTTTTTTCTAGTGAGGAGCAAGAGATCAAGTCATGCCGCTGGGATGAGGTGAACGTTTTTTTTCAGGTGTATGAAATGTTGTGGCACCGCTAATGCAACGAACTATCCTCAGACTCAAAGGAGTATTAGTTTACAGTAGGTGATTTGTAGCTCATTATTCACATTCTGGTAATGATGATCGGTTGTTGTTGTTGTTGTTGTTGGGTCATTTACAATGGGCTTGGGATGTACCCCGCACTTATTCAGTTACTTTAGATTTTGTAAATCCGCCGGGGGGGGGAGCGTAGCTGGGACACCACTGTAAGGAAGAGTTGGGGGGGGATTGGAGGGGGGAGGGAAGAGAGGGGGATAAAACAGGTGGTCAGGCATGACTTGTTGGCAGCCCCCGGGGACTTCAGTTGATCTGTTCAAAGAATTTGTAGGTGGGGTTTTCGTAGCCGTGGTTCTGCATTTTGTTGAGCTGTCGTTCTTCTGGCGTCAGCATGGGGTCAACCTGCTGCGAAGCAAACAAGAGCTGGAATTATTACACACTAGAGGCGAATGTAAAGGATCACATCATCAGTTAAGATGTGGACTAAACATGAAAAATACAAGTGCTGGGAAAGCAGGATGGCATTTGCAATGTGTGGAGGTTTTAAGGTGGATCTGCTGCAACTTCTGGGTTTGGAAGACCCCCAAAAGTCACTGTAACAACACTGAGTCAGAGCTGATGTGAAGTTTGTCGACTTGAGATGGCTGGAACACCATGATCTGTGCCTTCTTAACAAGTTTACCAGGTGACAATCAGTAAACGGAAATGGGTAAAGCTTTGAAACTCTTCAGTGCCGGTGGCAGCTTAACCCTCTAAACCCCAAGTAGTTTCTGGGCGTCACTTTCTTACTCACCGTGGGTTCATTTTCACTGCAATGCAAAATCCTGCACCTCTACGGGAGCAACGCAACCATGGCTAGAAGTAGAGACAACTCATAAATGTCTTCTGTGCAGTACAACATAGAGTGATATTGATATCCAAACTGAAATCCTTTAAAATTTTGAAATTGTTTTGACATTTCTTTTACCAAAATGTTAAAACAATGAAATGAAGACGTACAACATTAATTCCAAGTGAGCCCAAGTGTTACCAATACTTAACAAAATGGTGGTTTTACATGCTATAGATATTTTACAACTTATTTTTATTTGTTTCCATGCTTGCCTCCCACTGCTCTGTGTAAACACAGCCTGCAGTTCAGTTGAATAGTCTCAGAATTTTTGTCATGTGACTGTTAGTTGCACCTTAACGACTAATGACTTCACAGTTGCGCAGAGGAGTGCATAATTTTTTAGTTTTTCCAGAATATCTTTACTGCAAACACTATTTCTAGCAATTTTTTAAATGGTTTGGATAAGTTTTCCAATGGAACAGAAAGTCACAGATGAGCAGTTCACAGACCATCGGAAAGCTAATAATCTTGTCTGCAATATACAGTGGCATTACTAATAGCTTCTAAATTAGAAGAAAAATTGCAGTGTCCTTTTAGAGCAAATGGTTTAATGTTTTTCAGACAGCACATAAAGTGAGTTTGATGAAATATCACATGTTTAAGCTTAGATGTGGCTAATTTACTTGACAGAATCCCACGTCACATTTAAGAACCGTCAGAAAACTGAAAACATGTCGATTCAAATGCTGTAGTTTTGGCATTTTAAAAAACATAAAATGCCTTCAAAGAGTCAGCTGATTTTGGGGTTCAGAGGGTTAAGTTTGTTGCAGAAATTTGTTGCATTGCAAATGCATTAGATATTCTGAGAAGAGGCATTTTGTGGCTTATGCCTTCCGGGAAAGTGTTGTAAAGGAAGACTTGCTCTCATAACTTCAAATTAGCAAATTTTCATGTTATGTTTTGTTGGTTTAATCAATATAAATGTGTGAAAGTGTGGAAACAACAAGTCTCCATTGTGCACAAGCTTATATAATGACTGTCTCTTGTGCAGGACCAGAAACTTCCTGGAGCTGGTGCTAATAGGCTTTTTTATCTTTAAATTTGAACATAGCAAAGGTGTCTGATGTAAAACAACCAGTGTATTTTGAAGGATCACACCAGTGGTTTGCATGTTTTAAGACAGAAAGTTAATATACTGAATATTTTGGTAAAAAAATAAACCATATCTCAGATCATTGGAGGTAGCTGTTGGTTTCCATATCTAGTTTACTGTAGAAAATAAACCTGCAATAAATACAAAACTTCACAAAATACCCTTTTCTATCTTATGTTGCTTAAATTTAAACAGGTGTGGCCCTTTAAGACTGAGCTTGACTTTAATAAATGTTCCGGCTGGGGTCGTACCTCTACGATGCCGTGGCTGATGGTGCCGTACGGCTTCCTGCGCACCAGCAGCAGGCTGATTACCATCACCATGGCGATGGCCACGGCGACCACCAGCAGTCCCACCATGGCGCCGCGGTTGAACGTCTCCAAGGCATCAGGTTGCTATGAAAGAGGGAGAGACGGCACATTAAAGAGGAGTGGAATGAAAAGGATCATTTTCAGTGGAATTCATTCCAACATTACGATGCTTACCAGCTCATCTCTCGCAATCTCATTAGGCTTGACTACCTGCTTCAGCTCTGCAGAGGTGTTGATCTACGAATAAGGGGAATATAGAGACAAACATTGAAAACATATATAGGACATAATTTCTGTGTCTAACCAACGTTGACTGAACTGAAGTGCAATATCTGTAATATTACCAGCCTTTAAAATTGGATAAAATGATCCTCATCTTACCTTTTCCTCATATTCGTAAGTAGGGCCTCTCTCAGATGTGGTGTAATCATATTCGTCCTCTGCTGCACAAGGATGGAGACAAAAATACGAAAGCACAATTACATAGGAGAAAAAGTAAGAAATACGAAACACTGCTGTTATTGTAAACAGTAAAATTTTATGCAGTAATCCTCTGAACCCCAAGAAGTTTTTTGAGCATTTTATCTCATTTTAACTCGCTGTGTTTTCATATTTCAATGCAAAATAAAGTCCAGCACCTCCATGGAAACAGCACAACCATGACTACAAGTACAATGAACTCAATCATATTTTTTGTGCCGTTTGACAAGCTTAGAATGCCATAAATCACTAAAAAAGGAAGTTTAACTTTTTAAATTTGTGTACAAAAAATAAAAAAAATAAATCTGGAATGAACTTGTACAATATTTTTAGGTGTTACCAATACTAAAAAACAGCGTTTTAACATACTATAGATATTTAACTATTTGCATTTTTAATTTGTTGCCATGCTTGTCTCTGTCTATGCTTGGATGAACTGCAGGCTGTGCTAAAACAAATCCTGCAGTCCACCCTTGCTCAATAAAAAAGTCCCTGAATTCTTTTATTGTGACTGCTGGTGGCAGATGAGTCACTAATAGCTTCACCGTTGCACCAAGAAGTGCAGAATTTTTAGGCTTTTACCAAATGTGGTTAGACCAAATGGTTTATTTTTGGTATTTTTTTTTAAATAAAAGAAGTAGAATAAAACAATTTGATGAAATATGACAACTTAAAGCTTAGATTGGGTTACGTTTCCGACCATTCTTCCTGTTTTTACAGTTTCTTTTTCTGATAAATGTCATTTTAAAAAAAATTCAACATGCCTTTCAAACCTTACGGTAGGTTTTGGGGTTTGGAGGGTTATTAATACTGAATCCTGACTCACCTTTCTTATTAGACTGCAGTTCTGTAGGGAGAAGGAGAAAAAACAGCATCATTAACAAGAGTAACCATGGAAAGATGGTTTTAAAAGTTACTTACACAATTAGGACAGACGTGAGGATATTAAAAATGTGGTAAGAGGTGAATATGTACCGATGCGAGGAGGGTAAGGCCTGTTCTGGAAGGCCCTCTCCTCTTCCTCTTCATCGTCCTTCTCCTCTTCGCTCTCGGCCGGAAGAAGCTCCTCGGTGGTGCGAGTCTCGGAGAAGGAGGTGGTCATGAGCTCGCTGATGTCTCCTCGCTCTGCCTTGACCAGCTCCTCTGTAGACGACGGATTAAAAATCATCAATCTGACAACATTAACAACTACTGCAGATTCAAAAGAACTATAAAAATGATTGGTAACGGTAGCTCAGCTTACGGATATCATTGTGCAGCTCCTCAGCCAGTGTGGGGTCTTTGTAGAGCAGCGCAAGACTCTGGTTCATCCTCTCCTCAATCACATGGAGGTGTGTGTACACCTGCAAAACATAAAAACCCAGTCTGCTCAGGATTTTTTTTGCCAAGAAAAGAGCCGAGACAGCTCAGATGATAAGTCTTAGCTGTGAAAAACGAAGCAGTCAATGGCTCCTTCAATGAAAAATTAAGTTCAGATAGAATTCCATGTGTGTAAATCTGCTTTTTGAAGTCAGCTAAGCCGGGCTTTGATCTTATTTTAATGATTAGTAGCTGCTTCACATCTGTGAGTTCTGTAATTATCAACTTATCTGAGCTAACTTTCCAGCACACAATGTTCTGTATGTTTTAGCAGAAAAGGGGCCTCACATCCTTTAAAGTGCGTGGAAAGCATTTCCAAAGCAAACACTGCGTGCGCTTTTCCCGACACACACCTGGAATTTCATCTGCTCGGCCTTCTGCGGGTCGACAGCCACGATGTGCTGGTAGTGCCTCAGCGTGTGTCTGCGGTCCTTCTGCTCGGCAGCCATGTAGCGCTTCAGGGCCTGCAGCACATGTTCCGGCTGCGAGACAAGAAGTTCAGGTGAGATAAAGGCTTGTCCTTTTCACTTCCTGCTACAAAATAAGGTCTCTTCTGTGCTCCAGGACTCACTCACCTGAGGGGGATCGGACTGTACAGCGGCCAGGTAGTTCTCCAGGGCCAGGCGGCGGTTGTTGTTCAGAATGGCCTCGACTCTTTCGAGGTGAGTCTCCACCAGCCGCTGCCTCTCTCCGGCCACCTGCTCCTCCAGCGTCTGCAGCACAGACTGGAAGTGCTGGCAGAGACAAGATAAAGGGAGGCGATGCGAGGATGAGTACAGAAAATGCTCATCAAGTTTGGAGTAAAAGGTCAGGAAAGCAGGTTGACAAATGTCCGCTCACCTCATTCAGGGCCTGTCGCTCTGACTTAGGCAGGTTTTTCGACTGGTTGTCTGCCTCGGCCCATTCCTTCATGATCTGAGGGATAGAAAGACACAAAATCAGTTAATTATTGCTAAAACATGCTTATTTATTGGGTGTACACAGTGGTATCCAGGAGCTGGACTGGAATTTGTGAGCCCTTGACAGACCAGACTGCAGACGGCAGAAATAAGAACGATTTCGTCTTTAGAAAACATTTCCTGAAACATTTATGCGGATGTCCACAGAGAAAAAACTAATAAAAAACAACTCCGTTCATCTTGATTGAGAAATATCGATCAGATGTCACAAATGAAATCTATCTAAATAGCCAAATTCCCCTAATATTCTCATTTTCTTTTACGATTTGACTTAAATTTGACTAAATAAACTTCATGAGAAAAAAACGTTAACATCAATGAAGCTCTGTGAAGTCTCAAAAGTAAATAATATACCCCAAATATACAAGCCAATCCCAAATACACTGCAGTGTCAGACCACTGTTTTTAACGTCTATATTTTTAATAGATGATATATTATTATTTGCAGTTAATTTATGGCTCAGGAAACACTGACAATCCTGCCATACACATAATAAAATACACATATTTTTGCACTGATGTAGCTGCTGTACTATACAGATGCAGGGAAAATGCTCCATTGTCATTATTAGGCTTACAGTAATGCCACTACTGCAAATATTACTGCATTTAACCAAGAAAACTCTCTGTAACAACCCACTCGATATGCCCGAAAATCATACTCAGATTAGATAGAATAAATTAATGAAGCTGCAGTGCTGTGTGATGCGGCCTTTTGATGAAGACAAAAAGAGTAAAAGTACGTGAGCTGGTGATGCTGAAGGAGGCGATCTAGATATCAGGAGGAGGAACTCAGCTTAGTTTAACCCCTGGTTGTATCAATATTCTAATGAAATTCTCAGCCAAATAAAATGAGAAGGTGTACACCCTAAAATATTGAATTATTCCTTTAAAAAAAATGGACATTAAGCAGAGAATAATGTTCTGCCTGGGGCAATAGTATTTGCAGACAACATCTTTTCACCTTTACGCAACAAAACAAGCCAGTAGGTGTGAGGCGTGTTGTTATAAAAAGACAAAAAAAACCCCTTGTAGACAAAGCTGTCTGGCTTACTGAGTCGTTTTGTTTTCCACATTTAAAAGACGGTTTGGAATTGGAAAGGATATTAAACACATAACCGCATTTGAAAGGACATGAAACCCATCAAAACAGTGTAAAACAGTGAACACACTGGGCCTGACTGCGATGACACACAAAGAACGTATTGGTGGTACGCGCCACCACCACTGAAAGCCGAGTGAAAGAGACAATCTCGAAGCTGTACAGCAGCTTTCGGGAGATTTTGAGCAAAGACACGCACCCACAGAGACCCAAACACAGTCAGAAAATAGGGCTGCGGGGAATATTTTGTCTAGAAAATGTCAGAAACTAGAAAAACATATAAAAGTCAGTTATAATTCTCAAAGCAACAGCGTCAAATATCTTGCTTTATAAGCCCGGCAGTCAAAAAGTATTCAGTTTACTATCATTTATGGCCAAAAAGGCAGCAAATCTTCATACTGGAGCAACAGGAACCACCAAATGTTTGGTATTTCAAAGATTTAATGCTGGGAAATACATGATTACTATTTCATAGTTTAGTCTTTTGAAATTGAAAGGCGATTCCTCATCCCGAGATATAAATTTGAGCCCCAGTTTGACACCTTTTTAGGGGCAAATAAGAAATGTCTTCTTTATCTGCTCCCGTGAATGCAGGTGGAACATGTTCGGGCCAATTTCCATGTCATTCTGACAATTAGATTAGCGAATGAGAGCGAGCCTCATTCGAGATTAATGAGTCACCTGTCAGGAGTCTGACCTGCCAGCCAGCGTGCCATTAGCCCGCTCTTAGCCCTGTGAAATTCACCTCATTGATGCGCTTCATCCTGCGCTCCTCCAGGTCCGTTTTGGCTCGCAGGAAGTTGGCATGCTCGGTGTCGTCGGCAGGCTTCTCAAAATAAACATCGACGCCATCTGTGGGCCGAGGTGTCGTCACTGGACGGGGAAGACAAGAAACAGGTTGTTGCTGTCACACGGGCTGCGAGAGGCAGAGAGCAATTATCCTGCTGTTACAGAGACAGTCTGATTTGCATTAACGACGCAGCAAATGAGAGAGAAGGCAGTTTAACACAAGAAAATTAAACAGTCAAAAATGGAAAACAAAATCTGCTGCATCATCGAGAGAATCTGCATGGAAGGTTTTTTTTCCAGGTAAATATATATTAAGATGTTTTTCATATATATTCATAGGCTGTCAACTAATAACTAATACTGGAAAAACTAATTTTATTATTTAAAAGTGGTGAAATCATTGATCTGAACAGATAAGAGACAGACAGCTAGATGCCAGTTTTGAAACGTCACCTGCTTTCAATATTATTTTAAACTGCAACATGGATTAAAAAAAAAAGACTAAGTTGAATGTTTGAGGATTAGGTAAATCTAATTCCTCATTGTTTTGAGATAAAGAAATGGACATGTATTTTCTTTGAGACTTGCTCAGCACAACTTTGAACTCTGCTTGGAGGCCCAGATTGAGTATATGGCACCATTTCGGGTTAAACTTTGAGTAGATTTGATGAGCTTAGTCCTTTTTCAGACATGCAATATGTACCTTTGCTGTCTTGTGCATCTGTTAAAATGATGGCATTCTGTTATTCACACATAGGTCACGTTTATATTCATGTTTTCTCATGGCTTTATATGTAGTATTTGTCATTCATTGCAGACTGAACAGTACATCAGGTGGTGTCAATGCATCATAATATACCTATAAGCAAACAGCAGCTCATCACACTGTCTAATTACCTAACTGTCTATTTTATTCATGATTTCCTAAACCTTGAACATTCTGACCATGTGTTCATTTAACTACTACTTCACCAACAGGGACATAAAATTTAAAAAAAGGTTTGATTTAACTGCAGCTGATAAACTGGGACTTAGCTGCTCGCCTGATTAAGGTAAAGAAAAGTTCACAGTGAGTCCTGCTGTTAGATCCCGATCAATCCTGTCTCCATGTCAGGGAGAATTTACAACTCCAAGTAGTTGTTGAAGTTACTGCTGTTGTCCCACAAGCGGAAAATCATGCAAATATTTCACTTTGGAGACACGTATATGGATCCTGATGCTGCAGATTTTTAATAAACTCAGAGGAAAGACTCCAGCTAGGGGAAGCAAACTAACCTTCAGCTCCTGTTAATGTTTTGTCAGAACCAGATTCCATTCATTAGTAATGAGTCTCGTTAATCTGATTTCTTACAGACACTGTCTTCCTTGCAGTTTTTAAGGGCACTGACATGTGAAACTGCTGAACAAAGCGACTGAGAAAGATGTCTTGTGATTTTGGCGTGCCAACTTTTGGACCATTTTGGACTGTTGGTGCGAAAAGATGGACCGCATCACCAAATCACTTCACGCAACTGAAGGTACGTCCCTTAAAACTTGTGTCATGTTGAAAGTGAGATTGCTAACGTGACTGTTAGGCAAAATATAAGAAAGACCAGTGTGGTCACTCAGACATGAAGTCGACAAATGCAGACGCTGTCAGATTATTGGAAAAGAGTGCATGCAATATATGAATTCAATGTCTTTTCTTACACAAAATAAAAGATATATCTAATACAATGTTATTATGTCTGTTTCAAAAGTTGCAGGGGAATATGCAGCAGGATTTCCATGCTGTAGTTTACATTTTTACTCCGTTCTTGTGCAGGTGAAGTGAAAACAACTGGCCGCACTGTGACTTGCATGAGAACAGCATCGGAGTTTTTACTTGTACCACAGCATCTTCAACCCAAAACCGCCTGTGACCATAAACTACCAGCACGCTTTGGCTTTTCCTTTCACAGCTCACTCCATTTCCCACACAGACACCGTCATGATTTATCCTCCTGATTTAGTTCGCGTTCGGGTTCATGTGTCAAGTGGTCGACTGCTCCATTTACTGCGCACGAGAGCTCGAACTCTGCTAAGACCTTGAAGTGGGTGTCAGAGTGCACCAGATCGACCTGGCGTGCACACAAATGCACACTGTGTGAGGTTTAGTGGTTTGTATGTACTGATGGGAAGCTGAAAATAAAATAAAATGCACAAGGTGTATGTGTGGCTGTGGGCACACTTACTGGGAAAAAAAACATTCACAGACAGTAGCAGTAGTTGTCATTTTGGTGTTGTTAAATGAGATACTAAACAGTCACTGCAGGCCAGGATTTTTATAAAAAACAGAAAGAAAAAACGAGGAAGACTCACATCTGTCTCCCTTCATCAGAGGCAGAGATACGGTGGGTTTGTGGCTTTTCTCGTAGTAGAACGAGTCCAAATAGTCTGACGTCTGGTAGGGACCTGAGTCAATAGGATATTCATACTCCTCTGGATCTTTCACAGCTATTGCCTCCTCATCCTCCTCTTCCTCTGCCTCCTCCTCATCCACTTCCTCCTCCTCTTCTTCCTCCTCTTCCTCCACCACTTCGTCATCCTCCTCTTCCATATCGGCCTCGTCCACATCTGTGTCAGGAGAGGGGCTCGGAGTGGGAGCCGTCACTTTGGTGCTGTAGGAATAAAGCCGGGGGGGGGGCTCATGACTATTAATATTTTAAAACCAACCTTCCTACGACATCTCTGCGTGTGGTCAAGCTGAATCATCTTACACAGAGTTGAGTTTTCCGCCGCTCTGGGATGTGAGTGTCTGGGAACCAGCAGGGATGTCTCGCTCCTCCGTCTCGCCTTTACCGCTGGAGCTGCCTCGGCTCGGGCAGCAGACGTACTCGACGCCCCGGAAGTGGTCCCCGCATGGCAGCAGCATCCCGTAGCTGTGGAGCTCCAGATTGTCTGCAGCGCATTCCTGACGCAGAAAAAAAAAGAACACTCAGTGGAGGGAATCAAAATTCTGGACATGATTTGTAAATGTAGCAACGGCAGCGCTAACATAGTGTCACTATGCTGTAGTTAACCCTCTGAACTCAAGACGTCTCTGCACATTCCTTTGCTTCTCTTACTTTTCTACTCACTGTGGGCTCATTTTTTACTGCAATATAAAAATCCTGTGCCTCTACTGAAAACACACGACCATGGCTTAGTTGTAACCATGGTAGAGAGAACTCAAAAATGTGTTTTGTGCACTATAACACACTTATAATACCATAAATCATGAAAAACAGAAAACAAAATACTAATTTCTTTGGTTATTTATTTTAGAACATTTGCAAAACACCTGGAATCACCTTTACAAATATACTCCCAGGTGTTAAAAGGGTCTCTTTACATACTATAAATATATACATTTTGAATTTGTTTCCACACTTGTCTCCGTCTATACTTGGATGAACTGCAGGATCTGTCCCAGCTCAGCCAAAAAGTCCCTTCATTATTTTTTATGTGACTGTCTGTAGCAGATGAGTCACTAATGCCTTCAGGGTTCTGCCAAGGAGTGCAGATTTTTTTTTTTTTTTAACTTTTTACGTTTTCCCAAGTGCTATTGATATTTTACAACTTATATTTCTTATTTTGCTTCCATGCTTGTCTCTTATCTGCTCTGTATTAGCACAGCCTGCAGTTCATCCCAAAAAGTTCCTGATTTTTTGTCATGTGACCGTTGGTTGCAGCTGAGTCACTGATGGCTTCGCAGTTTCGCAGAGGAGCACGGAATTTTTTAGTTTTTACACAATATCTTTACTGAAAACAGTTTATTTTTGGCAGATTTTTAAACGTTTTTTTCCAAAGGAACAGAACGTCACAGATGAGTAGTTCACAGAACGCAGGAGAACTGTAAATTCGATTGTGTCTGTTTTTATTTAGCGTTTAGAGGCTTATAGTTCACTTGTAGTAAGGTTAAAAACACAACATAAACTGTGCAATGAGGGGTGAAAATAAAAGCTGCATAATCAATTGCAAAGTCTTAGTATAAAAGACACATTTTTGGGTTTCAAAGTAAAAGTTGACAGGATGTGATATAAAGGAGTGGTACTGCTCGAACTCTCATCTTTCTCCTCTGCAATAAACATCTTTGTTTACTGATGTATGACATTATACACAACACACCACTAGTCTCGTCTGCTATTGCTGTTAGGGGGAGCTACATTAGAGGTCTTAGATCCTCACTGGGCAAACATTTACAAAATACACCAGTGGGAAGGTCTCACAAAAATCTCCTTCAACACATCTGAAAACCTTTTTTCTCTTTATTCACTGGCTTTCACTGTCAAATTTTTAAACTCGTCTCAAAAATGCGGAGCTGCAACTTCTCTGCTCACCTCCTTAGCGATGTTGTGCCAGTACACGTAAGTCTTGCAAGCATCCATCTGCTCCTGGTGCAGGAAGCGGCATCGGTCGGGCACCAGCAGGGCCTCGCTCACGTACTCGCCTTCTGCAGCGGGGAGTGAAACAGGAAAAAAAGGTGAAGTCAGAGCATGAGATTTTCAAAGCAGCGGTAGCATTAAAAGAGTTAAACTTGTGGTTGAAGTAGATCTCACTTGCTTCAACATAGAAAATGAAACATAAAACATAAACCAAAGGTACATAGAATACATGAAACAGAAGTATGACACTGAAGTGGAATAGTTAGATAAGGATAAGGTGCATAAATGAGGTCTGACAGAGAGCATAAATGTGTAATGTGTGAGCACTTTCAACAGACAAACTGTAGTTACATATGCAAGTCAGGGACATAAAGTAAAAATGTACTTTGCTTAAAATATTTATTGCAGAAATCATAAGTGCAAATGAGTGCTTTGTACTATGTGGTGAAGCCAACAGAAAATGAACAGTCTGTTGATTCTCAGTCAAATTCTAAATGTTCCAGCAGAAGTTCAGTTCTAAATACAGGTTTCTATTCCTTTAAGATCTGTTCTTCATACAGCAGCATAATTACAGGCTGTTCTTTCATGCTTAAAGGGAGCGTGTTCACCCATACAACAAGCAATACAGTCGGACTGAAATGAGCCACAGCCAGTTCTACAGAGCTGTGCAGGAGAAGGAAAGTGTCTCTTGAACCCAGGGAGAGTCACTGGTTATTACTCATTCATTCATTCACTCATTCATCATAAGCTTATCTGGCCCCCTAGTGGCTGTTAACATGCATGACCCCTGCAATATTGTTTACAGTACATGGTGCTTCGTCTGCATTGCCCTGCGTATACCTTTATTTGCCATCACTACTCATCTACAGTTGTAACAGAAATGCATTTAATGTTTTTTTCTGCTCCTGTCACATGCACCTCTATGGAAACAGTACAACCACGGCTAGAATTAAAGAGAACTCAAAAAAATGTCTTTTGTGCAGTCTGACACAGTGGTATTGTGGTATTGTCATCAAAAAAGGTGGATTTTTGGGATTTTTTTTTTTTTTTTTTTTTTACAAAGCGTAAAATCAATATGTAAACCATACTGGAAAATATTGGTGGCTCGACATACTATTGATAATTTACTACTTACTGCTCTGTGGAAACACAGCCTGCAGTTCAATCCAGTTCACAGAATTTCTGTCATGGGACTACTAGTGGCAGACGAGTCACTAATAGCTTCTCAGTTGGGCTGAGGAGCACAGAATTTTTAAATTTTTTTACAGAATCTGGATAGATCAAATGCTTAATTTTGGTAATTTTACTGATGAGACATACTCCGATCAGGCATAACATTATGACCACCTGTCTATTATTGTGTTGGTCCCCCTCATGTGGTCAAAAATACTCTGAGCCATTGGGCATGGACAAGACATTAGGTTTAGTTTTCTGACAGAACAGCACATCAAAAATGGACAGTTTAAAGGATTTTCATAAAGGTTTTTTTCAACATTACTCTGCAAATCACCTCTAGAAAGTTGTTTCACCATGCTGAATGTATCTTCCAACAACTTTCTCCTCTGTATACTGTTTCTGAGCAGCGCTGCATTTATTTCATTGCTCGTTTTATTTTCCTCTCAGTCTCTCTTGTCATTTCAAATCAGTATGTGAAGATCCGGCTCCCACTGCCCATAGGTGTAAACCATAGTGGAAAATACAATGGTGGCTCTACATACTATAGATAATTTACTACTCACTGCTCTGTGTAAACACTGCCTGCAGTTCACTCGAAAACCCCCAATTTTTTGCCTGTTGGTTGTAGCTGAGTCATCTGGGTCAAACAATGTGCTTTCTTTTCATGTTTTGTGTGATTAACTTCATCCTGGTTCTCTCTGAACACTCCCCCAGATTGCTGCCTGCACTTGGACCCGCTCAGCCTGTTGCTCTGACTATTCTTCCTGCCTCCTGCTCTGACTGATTGGGTTGGTACTCCAGCGCTGCGTTCCAATCAACCGGCGCCTGTCATCACAGCACCTGGTTTAAAGCTCGGCCAAACTGTCGCTCTGGGTGGCTGTGATTTGTAGTGAGCAGTTCGCCTTTGTGACTCTTTGTTTGGTGTTTCTGGTATGTGGACAGACTGTGGCGGTTCCAAGAACCTTTGTTCACTGCAGAACTGTGGATGTTTAGTTACATGTATGAAACACAAGCACCTTTTTCTAAATTAGAGTTTTAGTCTAAATATTTCGACACCATGACTAGGGGTCCTACTCGTGCTTGGAATCTTTGTTTGGCCTGGACATGCAGGTAAAGCAGGGCAGGATTTTAATTCCAAAGTCTTTCCTTGTTAATATACATCAGGGAGTGTGTTTAAAACCCTCTATTGTAGTTAGAAGTCCGTCTTTTTGCCATGTTAAGTTCTTTTATTTGAGTAGCATCCACCGCCTTTTGTTCCTCTTTGTATCTCCTCATCTCCTCTTTGTCCTGAATACCTTCCATTCATTAAAATTACATTCTACTTTGGTACCACCCTGATCATATAGGTGTACGTTTGTTACCTCTTTCTTCCCTAAGCAAGCCGATTTGTACCAAGCTGGTAAAATAAAGTGATTTTGATGAAACTCCTAATTTTAAGCTTATGTTTGGGTAATTTTTGCCAACAGAACTGCACATCATTCATGACTCGTTTAAGCACTGATTCTTTAGTTTTTACAGCTTCTATCTGTAATAAATGGTTGATTTTTTTCATTATAATTTGCCTTTCCAACCTGCCAGCAGGTTTTGGGGTTTAGAGGTTTAAAAATCTGTGGCACTGGGAGAGATGAGGAGGGAAATCTGGTATTCAAAAGCCAAAAATGAGATCAATGCAGTATTAAAATACCTAAAACCATGCTTATCTTGTTAGCTTGTGTATTATCTGCATATGCCTCAACACATTTGTATGTTTTTCTGCTTTGACACACAGTCATTCGACACAAACCTGTAACACATAGTCATTCTAGAAATATTTCATTGCGTCTCTTTAGTCATTCTCTATACAACAAGCTAAGGAAATGCAAAGTCAACCCTGGAAATGCAAATCAATGTAAATGTAAGTTCTTACCCAGACAGCGGTAGGGCAGCACTATGAAGGGGTGTGTCTGGCAGTGGCCCCAGCCTTTCTTACACCAGGCCGGGATGGTGACGGGTCTTTTTGACTCCTCTATATGGGAGATTGGAAGCGCTGGGTACATCTGGACGCACGGGTACATGCAGGGCAGAGACACAGAGACCAGATAGAGGGGTTGATGACAAGAGGAGCAGAGGATGTGGGAGGAATCGGTACGGGAGGGGGGAGAACAGATATGGCAGGATAAGGGAAGAAGAAGAAGAAGAAGAGGGAGAGCACAGTCAGTGGGGAGAAGACAGACAAGGGAGAAAGTCATGCAGAGTATTTTCTAACTCCCTGAAGCCGTGCAAGAGGCCACTGAAGTTAATATTTCAAATTTTACATCTAACCATGTTAACGTTTAAATTTGAAGTGCAAATTCATACCCAGAAATAATAATTATAATAATAATAGAGAGTCTGGATGCACGCTATCATGCTTTTTTTTTTTTTTACAAATATCAAGAAAATAAAGGAACACTTTTTATCTGCTAATCGCATTACAGGCCGTTCAGGGCTCATGGCTGCTGCCGTCTGGAGCTGCTGCGTCTACTTTGGCCTCCAGATGGCGCTTGGCTGCCTTTACCGCTCTACTTTGAACAATATTTGTGAAAGAGGATTGTGTGGATAGTATGTGTACCGCTGATAAGAGTTAAAGAGTACACATACAGTAACAGGTAACAAGAGGAGGAAAGATGGATGGTGGCACGAATGGAATATTGTGATATTCCAACAGACCACCATCGCTGCACTATATATACTTAAATATATAGATTTAACAGGGCAGGAGTTAGACAAATCAAATTACAGGAAAAGGAACATGAGTTTTTGATTTCCCTGCAGCTTCATGCAACATTCATGCAAGAGTCTGATTTTAAAAAAATGTTGCTGCTGAATTGATTCATTGGAGCTGGTTAGGTTGTTCACATCCCTACCTCCTGACAGTAGGACAGGATTTCGCCGGGCTCTTTGAAGCAGCCCTGGCGGCCCTGAGGATCCGGCTCCCACTGGCCGGTCTGTATGTTCATGTGCAGGAGCTGACGGCCGCAGAACATGGCGATCTGAGGCTCGGCCAGCTGGGGGCCTGGACCGTTCACCTCGGCCATGGCCAGAGCCTAGAGAGCAAAATAAGAGAGAGGGTGTGAGAGAGAGAGAGAGATGAGGAAGAGTCAATACAAATACAGTGGCAGAGAATATTGTGTCTGAAGCAGATCCAAGGCAAGATAAACCACAGATAATTCCTAAATGCACTCTAGCACTATCCAACATTAGGCCATAAGACAGAGTGCAAGATCGAAAACGGAGAACGTCCAGGCGGCTAATGCACGGGAGGATTGACTCCAGTGAATAATGGCAAACCTAGAAAATCTGAAAGATCCATAGAAGACTCCCTGTTGAAAAAAGCCCCAAAGTGAATGAAAAAAAAAGCTCCAATAAACAGCCCAACGTATCGACTTGGCGGCCTGTTTGCTGACATTACTGATATCTGAGAAAACAGGGGATGAAGAGGAAGGTGCAAAGCAAAAGAAAAGAAAATTTACGCAAGCATGTAAAAAAGACTCCCTCCCTCCTCCCCCTCCTCCACCGGCCTTCTAGGATGTTGTTATTGATCGAGGGATATGTTGCCTCGGCCTGGGGGAGGGCCCAGGGGACCCCACGTAGAGGAACAAACAGCAGCCAGGGCTGGGAGTCAGGTGTTAATACAAGCTCATTGACCGATGCGCCACTTCACTACATTAACACACAGGACAGAGACAGAGGGAGCCCAGGGAGGAATAAAGCTTGGGAGGGGTTAGAAGAAGCTCTATAAACAGCACAAACAAGCACGACTTCTTCTTCTTCTTCTTCTTCTACCTTAACAGATAAAACTGATTTTCCAGGAAAACATGACAGCCCTCAAGTACTGTGAAATAGAAAAAAAAAAACATGTTTCACTGAATGCCTGAGTCATCTCTGGTGCAACAATAAGATGTTTTTCTGCAGACAGTCTCCTGCTGGTCATGTAAAATAAAGCAAAGTGGGTTTCTTGGTTGCAACATTTGACAGTAACACTCATGCCGGAGAACATGCGATAATGTTTACTGTCTGAACCCCCTCCCAAAAAAAGGCATCACAGACCACGGAGCTCGTATCCTTTCATCTGCGCTGACAGACAGAGACAGACCCACTGACGACAGGCAAGACGAGCGACGCTGAGCCAATTAGAAGGAAGTTGCCCAAAGGGAAGACGTAGAGGAGGAAAAATCTGGGAGAGTGACGCCTGATCAAAGGAAAGCCCTGCTTTGGCCGAACGGAGCTAAAGTGTTTGAAGTCCTAATTAAAATTCATGCCGAATAAAATAAATATATAAAGCCCCTTCGGAGTAAATGTACAATAAATATAATAAGCCCCGAGCAGTCTATGCATTATAATTACGCTAAGAGGAGTTTGTGTTTCTGCATGTCTTAGCAGATTTCTTACAAATTATGGATCTACTTTTCATTACTGCTGACCGTTTCCCAAAGCATAGCAGAGGTTTTTTAAGATTTATGAATGCATTCACAGAACTTACTGGAATTTTTTTTTCTTCATCTATTCATTTAAATTGTTGGAATATCAATTAGGAGATGTTTGCCAAGTTTCCTGAGACAGGTAATCAATTGTAATGAACATATTTTTTCGAAACCACTCTAAGGGCAATGAAGGGTAAACATTTGCATTTTTTGAAAGACTCACTCTGGTGAAAATCAGGTCTTTTAACTTGTTTACAGGTTAATATGGCGTTTTGTACATGCTGGAAGACATTTCACGAGTGTAACAAACACCCTAACGGAGCATTTTGCATCTTGAAACTGCACTGTACTGAAGACAGTCTCAAAAAACACAGTCAGACTTCCTGGGTTTCATACGTAACAAACCCAAAGAACTAATCTTGTCAACTTATAGGTTGGGGCTTTCAGCTTCATTATTCTTTTTTAAAATCAGTTTTCTGTTCGCATATGTACAGCTGAATTACTCCATGTAGCAGCGATAGTTTTAACTGTGTTGTTGGCATAGACTCTGTAAAGAAAGGGGGGAAAATAGTCACCTTTGGAATCTGATCTCTTGGTAGCGACCTGTCAATCACAAGTTAGCCCCACCCTCCAGCATACCCTGTTTCATCATCTATTTGCCTCTAAGTGGGACCATAATTTACAAAATGAACATCATGCTGTATTCAAAAAGTCTAGCAAACTAGCAATTGAGACCATAAACTCATTAGGAAAATATTTACTGTGGGAGTAAATCAAGTAAAAAGTTGGGTCATTTTCTCATAGACTTCTATACAATCTGAATTCTTTTTGGAATCAGAGGGGTCGCCCCCTGCTGGCTGTTAGAAAGAATGCACCTCTGCGTTGGCTTCACTTAAAGGTCAAGAGGCTACATCCACCGAATGGAATGAGGAGTGGTGCATAAAGAGAGAAAGGAGTATTTTAAAGATCTGTACATTCTAAAGGAGGGAATGGTGTAGAGTTATATGTAGGTCATTTTAAGGTATCCAAAAAAACATCTAAATCTATAACTTTGATACAAATAGCTGAGCTTTTAGGTGTTAAATCAACAACTGGAGTGGGACTTTAAAGTCACCTACTGTGCTTTATATTGTAGATTTCAAAACATGCTTTCTCTGCTTTGAACATAACTGTTTTTTGAATACTACAAAATATACATTTCATTTTCTCGATGCGCATATGTTCTCATTGCCTGCTGGATTTTTTTGTATACACCTCTTTTAAAAACATTTAAACTCCTTGCAAGTTAACATTCACAGCATTGAAAATTGCAGCGATGAGCTCCTTAGAAGGTATAGATGAGATATTAAAAATAAAAAAATAACTGCAGTAGGTTCTGAAAAACAGTTAATTTATAATTAGTATTTTTTTTATAGATTCCACATGGGTACCTTATAACTACTGTTTTTGTAATTTCACAATATTAAATGTAATATCCTAGAAAACTAAGGGTTTTTCAAAGCTCTTTTTTATTAGTTTTACTAAACACAAACAGAACAAAGTAGGAGCCTATCAGGTCCAGAGGTAATTATCAGGCCTGTCAGTTATATGAATATCTATTTCAAGTAACGTCTAAAAAGGACGAGAGGGAGAGAAGATGGGAGCGTCACCTAACTGAGGGATACGGTGAATCAGATTAGAAAACTGCATGTGCATGGACATATGTACAGTCATATGCTTATATATAAACACAAATGTATTGTACATATACAGATACACACACACCATGTACTTACATACATAAAAATGGTTGTCTAGTTTATATTTTTTATTATCTAGGTAATAAGTCTTGTATTCGACCAAGCTTTCTAGCATAAGGGTCCCAGGTCTTAACAAAAAAAGGTTACATTTACCTCTGAGCGAACACTGACTGCCTGGCCTTGTTATTGACAGAGCTGAATTGGATCTTTTAATTGGTTAAGTGTATTGTAAGATAAGCACAGGAAAACACTGCTGAAGCTGCTGAAACAGTCTGTCTAGAGTAGCTGCTGAGCTAATGTCTAAATAGATATATCTCTTTGAGTCAGGGAAGGTCAGTGCCACAAAGAAGGGGGAAAAAAAAGAACTTCCGGATATTTGAGAAGATAACCTGGCAGCTCCCCCTGGTCCGGCTCTCTCATTCTGCCGGCTCTCCACTACTGCACTTGCAGAAAATCAATGCTGAGCGACTGCAACTGTATCGCCACGTTCCCCCGAATCAATAGCAGTCCATCAGGAGCCCGAGGCCCTGACCTCTAGCCCTGCAAGGCCGCACTCCCAATCTGCAGCCAGATCTGGGACCAGATTAGATCCCCCTCTCATGATAACCCCTAATAAGAAATACTGTACATATACCTCGGTTCAGTCCGTTGCTTCCACAGAGGAAACAAACCTCCTGCTTGTCTTTGACCCAGTTTGGAGCACTCCTTCTTTACACGCTGTTCGCCAGTACAGACGACAACAGCATCATATGAACGTCACTCAGGAGCTGACATCACACGAGCTACCAGACCCATTTTAATCTGCTGTCTTTTATTGTCTGGTGTCACTGTACTCTCAGAGCAACAACAAAACCTGTAATCAGCATGCGTCACATCTATTTGTTCCTACTAAAATAGTGACAATGCTTTTAGGACGCATTAGTTGATGGATAAATCTGTATTTTGTCGTGCCGACCCTTTTTGCAACTTGCAGATTGGTCAGATTGCACCAAAATGGGAAATCAAAAAACACCAAATAGGCGCACAACACATCTGCCAAGAGCGTGTTTAAAACTCCTGATAACAGTTTTTAAGCAACCTGTTAAAGCACAGCCTTTAATTCCAGCAAATGTTGGCTGTCCTTGTTTCAGGAACACGCCGCTTCCATTTGCTTTATTCATTTGATCATGTTCAGTCACATGAAACCTTAATTTCCCTATTAGACCAAACAATGCAGCTTTTGTGATACCGCCAGACAATGTTGTCCATCTTGCTCGATTCAATTAATAATTTGCGTCTATTCTTCTTAAGCTCTAAATCACATTATCGTTTTCCCCCAACCTGAAGCGCCGCCAGGAAAGAACCGCAGAAGTACTTCCGTGCCAGAGCGCCGCTGTCTGTGCCACACAGCAGAGGAACGGATGTGCCAAGTCGCTAATCTCGTTTAAATGGGAAATTGGTCAGTTAACCAAGTGCAAAATCTACCTGATAGAGATGGTTGGATGAGATGGTCCGTGCAGTGTGTGGATGATTAAGAAAAACAGGGCGGGGTAGGTAAATGTGTAGGTAGATATTGTTTGCCAGAAACAGATACACAGAAATATACAGAAAACTGAAGGTGAATATCAAGCTGTTATATTATAAAAACATTCTGAGAAAGTTCTGCATGGTGCTTCCAGAATGTTCTGCTTAAATGTAGTATACAGTTTTCTAAAAACTTTCTAAAAGACCATCATGCACTTACATTTTTAAAAAGTTTTCCGAATGTTGTAGTGAGAATGCCAATCCTTTATGGTGTAACATTGCGGGAATACTTTATAGAAGAGAATGATAAAACCAGGTACTCCCACAACATCCCTAAAATGTCCTCAGAACATTGCAAGTAAAATGTTCTACCTGTGTCAATACAGCACATTACAGGATCGTTTAATTTAAAAAATGCTCTGTCATCTGCCATCAATACTTTTGAAGAGGGTTAAGGCCACTGTGAAAAACCTTTTTAAAAGAATTATGACTTTAATATTTGAGTTTGAACTCTGAGTTTTGACTTTTTCCCCTAGCAAGTTAAAGACAGAACTCTGATGTTAGAATTTAGAGTTTAAAGTTAAACTTTAATGCCAGGATTCAATGAATATGTGAATTCTGAATTCTGACTTCAAACTCTGAATCCTGACTTTAAATTCTGACTTGAAACTCAAAATTCTGACTTTTTCTTCGAATTTAAATTCAGAATTCTGAGTTTAAAGTCAGAATTCTGAGAATATCATGTTTTTACAGTGACCCTGAACCTCTTCCATACAGCAAACATCTACAATAACTCTTTGAATTTCGGTTTACGAATGTTCTTTTGTCGCGATTATTTAATGTAATCTGTGACTCTGACAACATCTTCAAACCATTCTGTGAATTTCGCAGTTAAAACATTACATCTTAGTTAGCTTTTAACCTTAAAGGAACATTATTTCAGCTGTTTAATATCCCTTAAATGCTCTTTGAACAACTGTCTCAATTTAATTAAACATATATTGATGAATATATGCATTTTAATCAAGTTTTCATTGTTACTACAATTGTACACCACTTCTAATTATTGGTTATTGGTCACCTTGATCCATTACTAATAATCGGTATTGGTAGTGGCGCTGAAAAAACCCCATTGGTCAACCCTTATATGATTAAATCTATTAAACATGAGCATGTCAGCAGGGTTTTTAGTTAGTAAGTGCAGCTTCACAGAGCATGTAGATTTGTTTATACGGGGAACCTATTTCAACCATATTTCAGTGTTTTACTGAGCATTATGTGAATATGTGCTTTCAAGATTTTAATACTGTCCTTTATTTCGACAAAACAGATGAGTAATGTCTACATAAATTCAATCAGTACATTGTGCTTTTCAGGATGCTCTGGCGTGTTTAGTAGTCGATTGCAATATTCACTAGAAGCAGATTAAAATGGCACAGACAATAGTCCTCTGTTGTGAAGGATTAGGCTTTCATTCACAGCTAAAAATAGCCTTTGCTCCAGTGAATGAATCACATTCTTGTGCCTTGATTAAGCGTTTTCATCCATGTTTTACACTTCCAAATTATAGCTGTAATTCCCTTTGGACCGTCACACATGCAGTACAAGATTTGCAGTGTTTTTTCGGCGGTACGCAATTTCCATTTTCGAAGCCAATTAGACGTTGGGATGTTAAGACTGTTGTGGCGCGAGCGTGGCAGTGTAAGTCTCTCCGAACGCTCCGAACACACGGATCCAGCTGGCTTCAAAATACGCAATCTGTCAGCGATGACACTTCTCAAGTAAAAGGCAGGCTGCAGATTCAGTTGGTGAGAAAATACTGTAGTGTACTGAAGCATCTCTGTACAGGAGGAGGCGGGGGGGTGTTCAGGAGCTGGTAAGGCAGCGCTGTTCAACCATCCTGAGCCCCACATATCATGTCCTAGTGCTGATGAGGCTGAACAGGCAGACAGCCCAGCAGCCTGACAGCTCCCCAATGCAGGGAATGCGGCATCATTAATAACAACCTGGTGATATAAAGCCAGAGACATCGATTGGCTTTCTGCCTTTTCACCAGATTCTTTGCCTCCGTTAGCTCCCTTGATATTCTATTATTTCTCTGCTCTGCTTCTCCTTATCCACTGCATACTGACTGTGCTGCTTAACTTTGTAATCATGTGTGCAGCTCCACAGTGAACACCACAAAGAAACTAAAGGCTCCTTCAAAGACGAGAACTCACTGAACTGGACCAGACAGCTGCTTCACTTATAATAACAATTCATTGTTTTCACAGATATCCCTCAAATGGGAGAATTTATGCTGCAGTGTGGAGCACAAAAAGTAGATATAATACGCTGTGAGCTAAACGTAAACACGTCTGTCTGTCAGTCAGGACTGAGTTTGGGCCAGGCCAGCACATTTACATGTTCCAACTGCATCTTCCATCCTGTTCTAATTAAATTTTCAGCACCTGTTCCACCCTTATGTTGCAGGATGACTTCATCCTCTGTCATGATGCAATCTCTCGGCCCTGGCAGGCAAGCCAGAGCAGAGGAGGCGGAGAGGGGAGAAGCCCACCCATCATTTGTCACCTTTTACAGGCTGCCGCCAGCCTGTACATTGAAGAATCATAACTAATGGGCCGAGCAGATGCAGAGTCTTTTAATGTCGGTGTGCTGGGAGCAACATGTACGAACAAAGCATCTTGATTCTCCTACATGCAACATTGATCTGCATCCGTGTGTATCTATAATTCATTTGTTATTGTACGTGCTTACAATCATACTCTGCATGTTTGTACTTGTATGTATGTAAATGCACCAGAAAATACAATAAAGCCTGCGTAAATACAAACTCTCAGGTCAGAGATATGTTCTAGAGAGCCTGTTTGACACCTGATGATTAACTGGAGACATCAGACCCCTAAGGAGCTAATCTCTACTTACTCCCTTCTACTCTGCGGGGATCTGGGATGTCCCTAAAATACACCATGTAGTGATGACGCAACCCAGCATCACAAAGACAGAGCATCTCCTGTAAATTTCCAAAACTGTTTTTTTTTCTGAGTTGCGATTTGAAAACAGTGTCTGTCGATTAATCTACAGTTTGACACAATATAAATACGCCCTACACATACCATAGTATACGACAGTTATGAAATCACAGATGGGGATTTTGCACAACTTTACCTACTCTCAGTCTTGCAGTATCAGAGTCCTAAGCAACATAACTTGTTCTCAATTAGGGATCGGCCGGACCGACTGTCGGATCTGAAATTCTACATTTTTCTGATTAAAAAAAAACCTGATTCACACACTACTTTCTGATGCAGCAGCCTCTCTCCATCTGTTGTCACCACTTTGTTGTCTCGAGCAACGTCCCACCCACAGCACGATCTGATCGGTTATGCGTCACGACTAATAGACTTTTAACACAGAAGGATAAATGTTGAAAAGTTCTGCTTTAACCCTCTGGACCCCAAAGCCCAACTACTTTTTAAAAGGCATGCTGTCTTCTTTTTTAAAAGAAGTCACCAAAATGACCCCAATTTATCAGAACCTGAAACTGTAAAAAGATAAATAATTATCAGATTTGAAACTTTCTAAAGGTCAATGAAGTACTCTTGCGTCGTGTACAGTTCTATCAGGAAAATGAACTGAATCTAACTGTGAAATCAAGATATTTTATTGATATGTATCGTTTAAAAAATTGCCAAAAATATACCGTTTGCTCTGACAAGATGCTGTAAAAGAAAAAAAAATGAGCTACTCAGTGCAAACAAGCAGCCATTAATGATTCACCTATGATTAAGAGTCACATGACAAAAATTTCAGGGGCTTTTTGGTTGAACTGCAGGCTGTGTTTACACCGAGCAGATAGGAGATAAGTATGGAAACAAATCCAACATAAAAGCAGTAAAATATCTACAGGCTGTAGAGTTGCCATTTTCCTAGTATTGATAACACTTGTGAGTATTTGGAAAAATGTTCTGTACAATAAATTATTGTCGAAATTCATCGTTTGTATTTACATTTCTTAATTTTTTATGGCATTATAACTGGGTGAAAATGCACAGAAGACTTTTGGAGTTCTCTTTGCTTCTAGTCATGGTTGTGCTGTTTACATAGAGGTGCAGGACTTTGTATTTCAGTGAAAAATAAGCCTAGAATGAGTAAAGAAAAAAGAGCTACAGAAGTAGAAAAACCCCATAAACTGTTTGGAGTTCAGACGGTTAATCAAACATAGTCCAAACAAGAAGAAACAACTGCATTTTAATTAAATCTTGTATTGGAGTCTGTACTCTTCAAAATTTTGACACCAAGATTTTTATTTTAACTGCAAATATGGATTGTTTCCAAACATCAATTATCAGTCTTCTTGAATAATAATAATAATAATGATCAGTATCACTTTCAGCTATGAATAAAAAAATACTGATCCTCTATTGTCACTACTATTTCAGGTCACTAAATGTGGTTATGTAGGAGATACATGCTGTTAATAATTAAACCAAATCCAGTAAACTTTAGCTATGGCCTTTGTCATTCCTGGTTTGAACAACCTGACTCTCTCCTGCTCATTATAACACTGTAAACTGGCAAACTGCCATCATGCATGCAGAGAACACACCCACGTACAAATAGGGCGCATACTAGATGCATACATTTATGAAACACACACACATGCACACAAAAACAGGCCCTCCTGAGCATGTCTTTGTGCTTCTCTGCAGCACAGATGGCTGAATAGTGGGTGTCTTCCTGCTTCTGAGCCCCTCCTTCACTCTTTTCTCTATTTTCCCTTTAACCCCCGCCTCCTCTCTCTCCCTCTGCCTCCTCCACCCAAGGCCGAGGCTGATCCGCCCCGGCCGCCCCATCCTTGATATCCCTCTCGTCTCCCTCCCTAACAGCTTTCACACAATGCGTGACACTCTGCCGTTTGGCCTCCCTCCCCGCGCTGGTGCTAAATGGCCAGATAGATTTAGGAGCATTCATCATTGTAATCATGTTGCTTAATTATTCATAGGCTCCATCAGGCCTCTTCCTGGTGTGGCATGTAGTTATTAGAGAGTAGCAACATTAGTCTGCCAGACTCTCCTGGTGCAGAAGGGACAAAGGAGGATAGAGCAGGTCAGTTCTGCACATGGAGTCATTATTATACATCTCTGACTAATGGCTAATTGATGCCATTAATTTTCAATTCAGAACACACTGATGGGCCAAGCGGAAAAAAAGATTGCATTGTGTTTTATGTATTGTTCTATAGCTTCCTACAGTAAACCACACACAGCTGTAAAGTCACCTATTGAACACTGGACAAAATGCCTCATGTCAGTAGCTGATAACCAGCTATTATGACGGAGGCTTCTGGTTGCAGAGATGTACAAACATCAGAGGGTAAGTCGGGCTTCATCAGTTCAGATTACAGCGGTCCAGCCTCCAGCTGGGCACACTGGGAGCAGATGGCCCCATAATCACCACGGTTCATCTAGGTCTGGAACCGCAGCCAAAACCAGCTCCCAATATTTGATTTAATTTCAAGTATAGCTTAAAATACAGGACATGTCATCTGGCATCACTGTGAGAGACTCCATAGATCTGGAGGCTGGCAGTGCCAACCGTTTTATGATTGCAGTTATTTAGGAGAATGGATCCTCAGAGCTGTGTGCAGTGGGCTCTGTACATACAGCAGCAGACTGGCAAATTATTTCTCAGGGTTTTAGTGTATATCTTTCAAAGTAGCACTCTACAGACTGCTGTAGCTCAGCCATAAGCTCTGTAAAGGTCACTCTATTCTCCCGGAATCACACGACCTTCATTGGATACAGACTTCCCACATGTATAATAGCATCAGAGGACTCAGCTGAAGCTCCAGGAACAGAAACCTCACCTTTCCCATTTACTCATTACTCATAAATTTCATGTTCGGGCATATCCTGCTTCTCTCCTTCCCTCCACAACGCACACACCTGAGTTTTGTTTGCAACAGCCAAGTTTCCTGCGAGCTTGTGTTCTTTTTTTTTTTTCACATCCTGCCTTTCAGCCTCTTCCGTAAAACTTGTCAAAAAAACGTCCATTACAATAAGCAGGACACAATAGGAAACTCCCACGGATGTAAAATTGATTTCATGCGTGGTGTTCCCGGTTCTGTGGAAAGGCGGTACAGAGAAGATATTCAAAATGAGACAAGCGATTGTGACACTTGTGTGCAGAGCAGCTATACATGTCTGCCTCTCAGTTCCACCCACATTCCATCAAATGCTTCTTCTGAGTCACAATGACGCCACACTGTGCATGTTTTCACAGAGAATAGCTGGTCACAAGGCTGTCTACGGAACCACCTCCTGCAGATACGTGGGAGATAAACAGCTGCGTAATAATTTTTCATAAGCGCGGCCAGAAAAACAGAGAGTCCGGAAACACCAAGTGCCTGGAAGACTCGGTTTCTTCAGAACGGCCAAGCTGATATGAATTCGTCTTTCTGTTGGCATTGTTGACGAATCTCTGCTGTTACGCAACACCGCTGAACCTCCTTCACAGTTAAGCAAAACAACATGGGAATGCCAACATGTTAATGCCAAACGCTGTGAGCCTGCAGATGCGATTTCAAGCTGAAGAGCTACCTCGGGGGGATTGAAGGAATCAGCGGCTTAGCGGAGATTTGAGCACTGCAGGTCTATCTGAATCATCCCGTCATCAACACAATTGACACTGAATCATGGGTTTTTTCGGGGAGGCAGATTGAGATTGACACAATGCAAACACGCGCTGCAAATCCGCATTCATGCTGTAAATACATTCGAAAAGGCTTGAGTCACATCTGAGCGCTTCAAATCTTTATTAGCAAATATTTTCACGCTTAAGTGAATCTCGTGCTTCGTCACGGCCGAAATGTATTACACACTCAACTAAGACAATTCTATTACCGCAGCTTGCCTCTAGCTATTGTTGTTTAAAAACCTCTTGGTTCTAAAATACATAATAATAAAGACATCAAATCATCCTGAGACCACAACAGGACAAGAGCAGCATTTAAAAATTTCATGGCCTCTTTTCTGACGTTATGAATAAGCATAATAAATCACCGCCAGACTTTTGAGTTTCTAATCTACCCTGGAAACAAATGGAGATTAGGAAGTAGCATTATGGCCAATTCCAGACACAGGACATACAGATGCATTCGGATGATAACTTTATTTTTACGACTAAGTGAGGTATCAGACAAGTGTGCATTTGTGCAGGAGGGGAGACGAGGCTGGAGGTCTTAAAGCAGCATCATCATGCCCTTGAGCATCTTTTAAGTAGATTAAGGCAATCTCAAAGCCTAAATGAGGGCATGTTTAGGTTAAAAGACTGTAATAATTGATCCACTTAAGGACAGGCTGTCTTTCTACGGTGCCCCTGACGAACAGCAGGCAGCCAGCACAAATAAGATCTGATGCAGCTTCTTGCCTCCTTCCTTATCTTGCACTCTGGGTCTTCGCCGTCTCTCCAAGCCCCTCGTTCTGTCTTTGGCTCTGTTGTCTTTCCAGCAGATCTGAACTGGAGTCTTTCTTCATGGGCATGTCATCTCCCCTGCTCACTTCATTCACTTTTTGAGGTTTACACCATATTGTATCCTCTGGGGTTGAACGATTCGGGGAATATATCTGAATTGGGATTTTTTTTGTTACAGTTACTTCGGTTCAATAGTTTAGTATTCACTATATTGGATTTTAAACATGTGATGGTGCATTAGCACATAAGACACCATCAAAAGCATCACACAATGAGGACAGCATGAATTTTTTAAAGTGCAAATGTAAATGTGCAAGTTGTGCCAATTAAATAACAACACTGGGATTCTATCAGTTAAACCATATTGGATTAAACCACATAGTATGCATGGATCAATGGGGAAGCACAAAGAAAGTGCTGAAAGTTTTAAATTGCAAAACCAAATTCCATAGCCGTACTGAGATATATCCTAAATTCAGCCTTTGCAAATCGCTAATTTCATCATTTCATATTGTGACTTAAAAACAGAACCTCATCCTTCTTAAAACAAGCAAAGGATCCTGGTAATGTAGTTTTCCTGATGCAAACAGCACCTTAAAGTGGGGCGACTTGTCGTCTAAGTCAAATGTCAAAGTTAAATTATCTGTCAATTCTGTTCAGGAAATTCTGATATTGAAGCATCCACAATAAAGCCGTGCTGAACTCAACGCACACATATGGTGGCAAAGCAATAAAAGCAGCAGAGGCTCTCAGCAGAAGATTGAGTAATATCCTGCACGGATGAGGGGCGGGGGTGGAGAGGGAATGGAGGTTAAAATATATCTCTTTCCTGCTGTCTCTTATTTATGCACATATACAATTCTGATCACACTGTGCCAGCTCCCCCGAGAGCCCGTCTAGCAGATGCAACTGATGGAAATGAGGCTTTGAGGTTATGCACTATATGTTGTATGAACCCCATGAAAGCAGCAGGAGGAAGAAGCAGAGTGTGTATACATTAATATTATTACTGTATGTATGTATTAAGGAAGGGGCGTGGCCAGTGGGTTAATGCAACACTTGATGTTTCTATTAATAGCAGAGACCCTAGATCCATACCACATATGTACATTATACACCACATTAAGCCTTACAGTATAAAAGTCTGTTTTACTCCATTGCTGTAACTCTGAGGCATGTGGTGTCACCACAGTGAGAACAAACTGCCGTTTAACGCCCAGTGAGAGGTCAAAACGCAACACCGCTGCTGACAAAAGAGCACAGCATGGCCGGCGTGACCCCTGCAACTGCACAGACAAATTGAGGGGATAACCTCTTCTTCCCAGGCCACTGGGAGAGTTTGTTTCCCCCTCACAGCATCTTTGGCCTCAGTAATGAGGCGCTCTGTTAATGAACAGCGGGATAAACAACTAATGCTGCTGGGTCAGCTGGGACCGACTCGCCACGGCACAGAACCAAAAAATAAAAAAACAAGGTTCCGCAAAAGTTTAATATGCTCAAAGAGAAAGCTGATACGTTGCACAGCAGGGCCGGTGTCACTCCGAACATGATGTTCATCAGCTTCCGTTCGCTTTCTTCGTCTGCCTCACTTGTTCCCATCGAACGCGTAAACACACTTTTCTTTTTTTTTAGCCTTCTTCTCTACGTTCTTTCTCTCAGCATCACTTGGCCACTGAGGGGGGTTGCCATGGTAACACCACCCACAGGAGCCGGCTACCTTCCCTGTTACCGTAGCAACTGGTTCCCCACAGAATTTCAAGCATGTCACTCTCTCTCTCGCTCTCCTACTCATTATGAGTCTACCTCTCTCGCTCTCTTTCTTTCTCACATGAAAGAGTCAGCATATGTTGGCGCCGACTTTCTATCCGCGGCAGGTCGCCGATCGCCGGCTTAATTGTTGCTTCGCTTTCCTTATCACTGCCTGCTGGTTGTTTACATGCCATTGTAAATTACATACACAACAAAGGGGCGGGCTGAGTCGGACTCATTGTACTTTTTCCTGAGACAACAAAAACTTGAATGCTCCCTCGTGATGTTAGAAAATGTTTTACTGTGCTAATATGATGCAAATCAAGTGTTTAGAATTACATAACAATTTAATCGGAATAGATGCAGAAACATGGTGGCTCAGTCAGACAGTGACATAAATAATAACATTACTGTGATCTAAAATTCAAAATGAATACAACATGATTATAGTATGACTAATTGATAGCTCAATTGACCAAAAATGATTGTAAACAATTTAATAATCAATCATTAATAAACAGTTTTAGCTTTTTAAATGTGAAGATTTCCCACTTTTCCTTTGTTTTGTATAATATAATATTAATACTACTACTACTGCTAGTAATGATAATAATCTTAAAAAATAAAATAAAAATAACAAAAATACAAATAGAGTTGAAACTACATAAAACTGCACTGTACAAACAATTATATCACCACTATCGGTGAAACCATTATATCATTTTCATATGATGATCACAGACTTGCTCACTACCAATATGGTGAATCAATAACTGACTAAAGAATGTGTCACATGTCTCTCTGCCTCCTCTGCATCACTGACGCACAGCCATCACGTTTATACACAGCTGATGGTGTTTCCATTTCACTTTAATCAAACCCACCAACACCCCGTCCTTCCTCCGATTGTGCCCACACAGCACCACAGAAGAACAGCAAAATCCGAACCTCCTGATTAACCACAGAATCGGGTAAATCATCTCACTTGAAAGTTGATTTAAGTAGCAAAGTGGCACTGCTGCTATAGTATCCAATTACTGTCTGTATGTATCATATCCAACACAAAAGTCTCGACATTATCCTGCAGCACTGCGAGGCACAGGCAGACAAAATAACAGTAATAACCGAGATCATGTCAGGCTGACATGTCCTGTCTTGCTCTGACTCTCTCGGTGTTATTTTAGAATGGGGTCAGATAATGTGTGCCGGCTGTGCAGTCTGCAGTAGATTAAATATTAGTGTTATCTCATTTCCTCTGGATATAAAGTCCCCACAGACTGTCCAAATGAAGGGAAAATGGTTTAATCATTGAAGCAATCTTTACAAAAAAAAAAAAAAAAAAAAACACAACCCACACCAGGGCGTGGAACCTCCGTTTATGCTGCCATGTCATTATTTTTTCCAAGCCACAGTTAGACTTTGTCAGGCTGGCTTGTATAAGTATTGGCTGTTAACTGGCACAGCCTGGCCTTGGCAAACAAAAGACTCTGAGCTGAGAAAAGAATGAAATACTACTTGTCTCTCCCCATCAGTGGCTGAATCATAGTGTTGATGATTAACAGCAGCCACAACTGCACTTGATTCTCTTCTATAGCTGTCTGCACCACCAGACCAGTCCTTTATAGGTAGAAATATATATATAGTAGGGAAATATATCAGCATGAAATGTTATATTTCAGTTGATATTGATAATTACAGATAGTTATAATGACATATTTTTAATAAAGACCAGCAGAAAAATAGGCTTATTTGAATGTAACCACTTTAGCAACTATTTATAAAGGAACACAACAATGACAAACACACATAAATAAATCAATTAGGACATAATTAAAAAGAAATAGGGAATTATATCACCGTGACACACATTAAAAAAAAAAACTGAGGCACATGGAGTGTGATTATGCAAAAGTTGCGGCACCACGTTCAGGTTAAGGGTGCAAGTATCTGGCCAGAAGCAGGAAATACTGGATGACAGTCCTGCACTGGCCTCCATTTGGGCCCCAATGTCAAGTCTGTCAGCCCTTGGAGCAAGCAGCCAATAGTGCATTGGTTATGCAAAGGTGTTGGTGGTGGTGGGACACAGGTTGGGACATGAGTGTTTTTTAGACTGCAAAGCTCGTCTCACAAGGTCAACCACTAGCAGCAAAAAACTAGCAGGGCAGCTAGTTAGGGCTGGTCCAAATAGCAATATCTGTGCTTTGGATATTCGGATCCAATAATCACAGATTATTGGATATATTGGAATATCTGGGACACACACACACACCTGTGTGTGACACCGGAGTCAGTGTTGTAGTTTGGTGCTTGGAGGTTGTTGTTGTTTCCCATCACAGAAGAAAGGACAAAGCCGACTGACATTATCAGTGGTATGTAAGGCTAGGCCGGGGGTAACAAGAGGCCTAGATGGACTAGTCATTGACGCCAGTGGGAGAGTAACAAATATAGTGTTATATGTCTTTTTAGATTAGTTTTTCAGGTCATACTAATCCTACCAAAAACTAAACTGTAAAACTTGCCTTTTACTTAAAGGGAAGTCCAGTTGCCTTTAAGTAAAAGGTAACTGGACTTCTTTATCAGGTTCTTGAAAACACTTCACCTCATATCCAAGAGGGTTTCTCAGTTCTAATGTACTTACATTAGGTGTGGCAGGTATTCATTCTTTACTTTAAAATCTCATGGCTAAAGGCATGTTAACAACACAACAGCCAGGTAACGGATAAGTAAAGTTGCTATTTGTGGTGAAATCAGTTGGTCAGGACTCTCAAGACTGCATTGTAAGTACCTGATAAGTGGTGTTGTAGAGCTCCTCCTGTTTAGAGGTCACTGTTCCAGTTTAATATCGATGGTATCCTTCACTCTTCTCTCAAACTGTCTACTATCTGTCCAGAAAGTGAACACTGGTGTCCTCAAGGAGTATCTCTTATCCTTCAGATGTAGATGGACCGCTGAGGATAAGAGCTTAAGACGCGTTGTGGATGAGAAATTAAATATGTCCCAGAACTAAAAGGAGAAGTCCTGCTGCCTTCTACTGCAGCACATAGAATAAGGCCAGCTGCTATGAGTCTGTTATGGGAGTTCATGTTCATGCAAATCAAACTTTGCATATTTATTATGTGTTTTCATAGCTGTTTGCATCTAATGCACTCAAGTGAAACTATCAAACATTCTTTCAAACTATTATTGTTGGTACACATCATTAGCGTCTTATCGCCCAGGCCTAGTAGGCGCTCCATCTGTGTGCATTACAAAGTAGGCTGAGTGAAATGCTGTGGGAACATTTTGTCTCAAGGGGATGGGAGACTCTCTGTGTCCTACTCTACAACAAATTCAGTCCAACATTGGTCACAAACAGCTGCCAACAATGATTTCAGAAGCCTCTTTTTTAAAACGTTGAACAAAAATGGGCTTTCTGGGTGATTATAAATGCATTCACTGACACACTTAGTTTCCCATTAAACATGAAAAACAAGTACTCATTGCATATCTGTCCTTTTAAGTAAGAAAACACTAGAAGTAAGTTGGATGTTATATTGAGGAGAAGTGCAAAACTCAAACCCCACAAACTAACTCCTGGACTGTGCCAAAAAAAGAGGTTTATATTATGCCGTCTAGTGAGGACACAGAAGCAGCAGATGCAAAATAAAGACAGCAAGAGTCAGACCTCTGAAAATAACCAACACACAGGGAAAAAAAGAATAGAATGAAGGGTGAGTTTGGAGCATAAATTATTCACCAACAATCAAAGTATACACAAGGAAAGCGAAAAGATGTCACTGGCCACTGAGAGCTGCTGAGGCAGATGGAGAGGCAGCGTCTGAGGAGAGAGGGGGGGTGAGGAGCGCCTTTGGGATGAAGCGGCGGAGAACAGAGGAGGCTGGGACAGAAGAGACAGACAGGAGGGGGTGAGGAGGGGCTGAGTCAAGGAGGAGACGGGCCGGGGGATTTTCTTTTGTGTTGTGTCGAGTGAGGAGTCGGGTGGGGAGCGGACGAAGGAGGGGCGGACATGCAATAAAACCCAGGTAGCATGAAGAGGGAGGGCTGGCTGGCGTCTGAGCGCTGAGAGAGGGTGCGTGACAAGTGCCAAAGCCCCGTCGACAAGCGAGCGCCCAGACCTTTTCATGGCCTTCAATAATTGATGCATCTTCTGCTGCTGTGTACCATCTTTATAAAGCAGCAAGTGTGTGGCGAAAAGCAGTCTTCTTGTCAGTGTGACCTAATTGTGTGTGAGTGATTTCCGCCCATCTTTTGTCACATTCGGATTTATGTATTAAAGATGAGCTCTTTTTGTCCTTTTTTTGGCGGAACGAGACTGTACACCAATTTCTCTCTGCGATGGTTCCCGGTGTTCGTCTGTGGAATGTTAATTTCTGGGCCCCGGCAACCTCACAAACTCTCAAAACCTGCAGTCAGTCAGCACTGTTAGGAAAATGGGATTTTGCAAACCCTGCTTTCGTACACCTTTGAGCTCCGCTGTGGCCACGGGGATTTTTCTTGCCTCTGCCAGCTGCTTGGACTGAGTTGGGAATAGAGCCGGGTTTCCTTCATGCACTCCACCCAGCAACCCACATAGCTCTCTACACGCTCGACATCACTTCCACTCTCTCCACATCCTCCGTTTCTCAAATCATCCGCTGTGCCAGGGCAATCCCCCCCCCCCCCTGCTCTCTCTCAATCGTTTTCACTGCACTCTCTCTTTTTTCCTCCTGAACACGGAGGACAAGTGTTATCACCACACTGCAGATGTTTTGAATGGGGAGGGGGGGCTCTGCTGAAACCTCCCACCGGCTGTGTGCAGGACTAAACATCTCGCTCCACTCTGGCATTAAAACTTTTCCGCAGAAATACAACCCATTAGGCTTACTGTGGCAGTGTGGAGACCTTGGGCTGCACTGATATCTCTGCCTCTGCAAGAACTCCGGAGAGAGAGGGAGAGAGAGAGAGAAAAAAAAGAGGAGGCTCGAGCCGGATGACATCGGGATGGCTGTGCTAATATCTCAATCCCTCTAGGTGACACTGGGCAAACTTGTGATTTTGCAAAACGCACAGCTTTCCCCACCCACTTGCACACATCCAACATGCATCTGGGCTTCAGCTGTTACAGACGCAGGTGCAAGCAGCCATAATTGATCTGCGGGCTTGAAATTGCCCCCACGAATCTACATATATATGTTCCATCTGACATCCAGTAAGTGGATGATGAAAGGTGAAGTAAGATTTGGGAAACTGGAAGCAGCTTAAATTCTCCTAGAAAGAGACGAGCAGTCGGGGAAACCAAAGAAATAATCAAATGCATCAGTTTTTTTTTTTTTTTTTGCATGACAGGCTATAAAGAGATGACATGAGGGGATGAGCAAATATTATTTAAACTCCATCTTGGGAGTTATTCCCTATCTAACTGAGACCCCGTAATTAAAAATAATTCAGAGAGTGCAGAAGAAAAGATGAATCATCTTAGCCGGGGATTTGGCAGAGGCCCCCCTTGAACCTATCGGGAGGACGCCGTGCAAATGTGCAATTAATGTCAATTTATTTTCCTGCAGAAAAGCTGGATGAACACTTTCTCTACTCCTACCCCAGACTCTGTAAACAACGAAAATGAACCAGCCGCCCCAACAGCACTCGCAGCGCAAGGCCCCTATTTCAACGCCGTCGATTGCAACAACGCCCCAAAGGCCGCATTAATGTCACTCTTTAGGTTCGTCACCTCCGGTAACAACTCAATTTGCAAAGGCACAGTTACAGCTTTCCTTTTTCCAGCGGCGCAGTGTAGCTCTCATTTCACAATGACTCTGCAAGATCTAATCCAGGTTCTGCGTCTGTGTGTGTGTGTGTGTGTGTGTGTGTGTGTGTGTGTCGCGCTTGAAAAACTTGGAAAGGAAGCCAGATACAGAGAACTAGAGGGGGGAGGAAAAAACATGTGATACAATAAAATGGTACGTTTAATGCCCACCGGCACACGGATATAGTAGAGAATAGCAAGCACACGGGAATCCATTAGTGGAACCCGATTATCTCTCGGCTCTAAAATTAATTGAGTGTAGGGCAGAGTGTGTGTGTCTGTGTGAGAGAGAGAGAGGGAGATCTGGTTGTCCTCATCTTTTTTCCCCCTTCTTTTTAAAAAAACAAATCCTCTTGTGTTACTGCATTGAAAAAAGCAGATGGAGGTGGGAGGTGCATGAATCTGTATGGCCGTGTTCCAGCCTGATATTGCTGCTGCTGCTGCTGCTGGTCGGTGAGGTGGCGGAGTAGGGTGAGCCGGGTTACACGGCGACTTTGGTGACTCACTTTTTTAAATTTAATCTTCAACCTCAACTAAAATGTGTTTCCTATCTTTCTACTTCTATTTTTTTTTTTTGCTTCCTCACATAATGGCCCCTCTGCTCGCTTCCCTCTTTCCTCCCTTTGTGCGTAATGCGCTCCCAGACCGTCTGTACTTCCTGAAACCTGTAGATACCCTACATTTGTTTCTTCTGCAGCCTCTCCAAGGCTCGAAACGCTCAGCCTCAGGTTCACATTGCAGTTATTTGTCTTGATAAGTGCGGAGCTGTGCTGAACCTGAGCATACCTATAGTCCCCCAGCCTCCTTTTTAAATCAAATATGGCGACACGCACAAGCACAATCATTGTACGATTGCTTGCTTTAAATCAAATTTCCCTGCACAGGGATTTTGTTGTTACATAAAGTGAGCCTCGCTAGCTCCAGTCTGGCTTTGTGTTTTGTTGATGAGCGGGTATTATTGCGGCTCCCTCGTGTTCAGGCCCCGGTTTGTGCAGCAATATACAGAACACCACAAGGTGAGATAAATTTTCACAGCTGTCACAGATTTGTGCAAAAACCAATTCTACAGTGGTGGATGTTTCTGTTGCAGGCGATGCTGCAAGTCAGTGAGCAGAACTGTTAAATGCAATGTTAGATTTTGTGTTAGAAAAGATTAGTCATCACTCGTAATTATATCCAGCTTGTTTACAGGTTTTCCAGAAATGCCTTAATCATGATAAAGGTGCACTATATGGAATGGTATATGATATTTTTGTTACTTAATAGGATGGTAACTTAACAATAAAATACTGTACTGCCTTAAGGTATTTCTTGAGTCACAGTGCAAAGATGTACTACTTCCAGTTGCTTAAATATTCACTGTATTGCTGATAAAGTACAATATACAAATTATGCAATGTTGCTTTTGTGATAAGGGTAATACTGCTACTATATACCACTTTAAATGAAGCATTGTGATGCTACAGTCATGCTCTAGCCCATAAGTCCTATTCTCCAGACATAAAGCAAGACACTTGTTTGTTACTGAACATAGTAAAAATCACATATTTACATGTTTTTTCCAAGAAAGTGGAAAAAGAAACCTACTGTTCCCGATAAAATAGCCACTCATCAGTCTAAATAATCGCAATATGATTTTTCGCATATTATTCAGACTTAATTTTCTGCCTTTCTTCCACTTCTACTACAGTAAATATAGATTAGAGGTTGATTATTAGATCTGATATTCAACATTTTTCCAATTATCTGCATTGGTTCCTTTAAAACTGATTCCCCATAAAATTAATTCATTTAAAAGTCCACTAATTTAGCTCTGGTACAGCCGCCTCTCTCCATCTGTAGCATAAACTCATCTGCAGTCACAGTGAAGTCCCGCCCACAGCTCTGTCTGATTGGTTACCAATCACGAGTACCAGGCTATCAGCACTGAAGGATCGATGTTGAAAAGTTGTCTTTTAATTAAACACATCTAGGACACAAATAAAGGCATTCCAGTGAAGTAAAGTTGACCCCAGGGTTTTCAATTTTAATGCAAACACATCAGTCTCAAAATTATCGCAAAATTAAAGACCTGATCTTACTAAATGAATATTTAAGCAACTCTGATGTGCATTTTCTGACTGATTCACATTAGTCTTGTGACATATACTTTTTGCGATTTGTTGATACTGTGATGGACTCTTAATCTTTTAAATAGCCTGCATGTCCATAACCTGTTCACAGCTTTGGCATATTTATCTGTGTACCACTGATAAACACTTTTATATATTGTTTTATTGCTTGTAACTTCATGCATCTTTCTTTATTTTTCTTATTTTCATCTATTTATTATTACTTTTTGGACTTATAACCGGGATCCGAGTGCCAATTTCGTACCATCTCATCTGAACTCGTGTGCTGACAATAAAGAACCTTGAATCCTTGAATTTATGCTGCTGCCTGTCTTGACCAAGGCGTTCTTGCAAAAGAAGTCTCAGTGAGACTTTCTGCTGTTTAATTAAAAATGTAATTTTAAATAATCAGTTACCAGTGTCCTTGATTACTAATAATTGGTATTCGTTTCATGATTGGTTTTACAAAAAAAATAGTGGTCCAGCCATAAAGACACAGAACCCATTTGAATGTTGGTTGGACAAAACAAGTAGATAGAACAGAAAATCATGATGAGCATTTTTACCATTTTTTGGTATTTTACAGACCAAACAGTTGAATATTTGAGAAAATAATGATCATCAATGATAAAAAATAATCAGTGGTCATAATTTAGATTACAATGAATGCAAAATTACTTGAGAAGTATGTCTGGAAGGCCTTTTATTGGCTAACCCTGCTAATTTAATATCTTCTATACACATTTAAGTAGAGCTCGAAGCTCTGACTTCACGTTGTACCTTTTATTTTTCTTTATTTTATTGCATTTTTTATACTCAGATTTGCTTTTAGTCATTCTGTTTATGTCTCGCGGGTTGCTGTTTATAATTATGCAGCACTTTGGTTCGACTCCTGTTGTTTTAAATGGGCTTTATAAGCACATCTGACTCGCCTCGACATGACATTTGTGTTAAAATCCCCTCAAATCCAACGTTCCTCAAACCCCAACCAGCCAAAGATGTTTAAAACGCAGCCGTCACAGTGTAAATAGCATGAATAAATCTCGATGACAGACACAAATTTCAAACATATTCGCGACAATATCCCGGCATATAACCAAAATTAACACATCTCCCATCATGTGTGTCATCCATATTGTCCGCTGCTTTCCATTAAGGTCAAACTACACTGTACAAGTCCGCTGGCTTCCATGGAGGTGGTTGTTTTTCTATGACCTCTGGTGTCAGGAGGAGAGCTGCTCTGTGTGTCAATTAGCTAATGCAGGTAAGTCGTATTAAAGCTGACATAGCAGGGGAAGTCAGACATATATGTGACATCCTGGTACAATGGTGTCCGTCCACTCACAACAACAACAACAACAACAACAACAACCCAAGCTAATCCTCAATGTGCCTTTCAGCTAAAAAATAATTTCCAAAAACAGGTGTAGTGAGCCTTTACTAATCCAAAATTCAATTTCCAGCCGCGATTACACTCTGATTATCCCCAAAACTCATTTGAATGTTCCACAATAACAGAATGTGATCAGCACAAATTTGGCCAATTCACGTTTTAACGGAATTAATGTTGAGCAAATTAAAGGGAAGCTGACAGTTTTATTAGGACTAATACCACAGTGTAATCCAGCCAGTCAGCCCTCTCACAGTGTAATCTTCAGTGTAAACCTTCATGGGCAGGTCTCCTTGTATGAAGCTAAAGCCTGTTCCTCAGCATAGCAGTAATCCCGCTAAGGCTCTTAGAGGAGCGAAATTATTTTAGAATGAAAGGAAGAGGGGGCTTTATGACGGGCCCGCAGACTCTCTGTGGAAGACGGCTAATAAATAAACATCTGACAAGGCAGCTTTAAAGAACTTGGGTGGGTTGGGGGGGGATTCTCAACTTTCCCGTCTGAGATATCAGGAGGCAGGTGTGCTCACTCTTCGTCTCTCCAGATGGGAGAGAAGTGCGTTTGACCTGAAGCACAGCAGCTCCAGCTGGGACGTCGTGACTCATCCTTCTCCCCTTCCACGCTCACCCAACCTGAATCCAGGGCCCGAGCTGACGGGCTGACTGAGGAGTTATTGGGAAATAAAAGGTCAGGTCCATTAAAGTGTGGGGTCTGCCGGACGTCGTGATGAGACAGGAGGGATGTCGGAGCAGCTGGTGGCCCATTGACTGTACAAGACACTTTCTCCCCTTTCTGACTATTGATGGAGACAGATGACCCCCACATCTCTCTCATTAGTATTCCTCTGTATCGCATCACATCCATCCCCTTTTTCCCCACTGCAAACCTGACAACGATTTCATGCCTCAAATCCCTAAATCTCACTGTCAGATCTGACTTTTTAACCGTTGCAACGCAGACACAGGGGCAGCCAACTGAATATGCACGACTCCATCCTGCTTCAGGAGCTGCACCACTCCTCTGAAAAATAAAGAAAAACCCTCCTCTGACAAGGCCAGATGGGGATGCAACGAGATGGGATTTGATCTCCATCCTTTTCCACAGAGCAAAAAAAAAAAAAAGGCCTGTAACATCCATCATGTCAGGCCCAGACTTGACGCAGCGAAGCAAATACACTGTAAAAAAACACACATCCTCAACCTTGAGTGTCCAATCATGTCATTCATATAACAGCATTTGCATTTTAAACCTTTTCCCCTTCACTATCAGCGTTCCTTTTTTTTTGCTGCGTGTTTTTACTCCAGGACGCAGCTCGGGGGTGCATTTAGAAATTAAAACCTGCCCTAGATAAGGGTGACTGCCAGCGACATGGAGATATGAGTGTGCGTAAAATGTCTATATGGAGATGCAGATGGATAAATGTGCGAAAACACACATCCAAAGGAAGCAAACTGCAATGCGCCTTTACGAATGGATCCAGATTGTCTTACCTCGACGTTTGCCCACACGCAGTAGGACAGCACAGCCATCAATATAGGTATTGCGGTATGTCCCATTTTCTCGCCTTCTTTTGTCTCTTTTCTCTTTTTCGTGACGAAGTTGCGATTGTAAACGAGCTGCCTCCGAACATACGCCGTCTGGTTACATCAGCTGGAGTGATGTGGACGCTGCGTTTTTTTTCTCCCCCCCTCCTGCGATATCTCCTCTTCCTCCTCTTGTGCGCTCTCGCCAACGGGCTTCTCCAATGGCAGCCTGGTGCTTTGCTTTTATGTGGATGAAGTCTGACAGAACCAAGCCCTGTTTCTGCGGGTATTTATCACAGACTTTACTCACGGCTTCCTCCCGTTGCGGGGGCCTTTTTGAGTCAAGGGAGACATCTGGTGGCGGCGCACGGAGGATGCAAGCGCCATAACGAGTTCCTGTGCCGGATTAAAGAGACAAAAACACACACATACACAAAAAGGAGAAAAAAAAAGAATCACGTTGTGAATTTTAATATGCTCAGACCGAACAGGAAGCAGATTGACTTCATGATAATGTCATCTGGAGGAAAGGGAGGGGAAAAAAAAAAGAAAAATCCCACATCTGGTCCAGTGAATAAAGCTCTTAAGGCTCCACATCTGGCACAATTGCATGCAGATTACATTTGGATGTAATATCTCAGAGGAGGAGAGGAGGCTGCAGCAGCACACAAGTATATTTTATGGCTTTAGATACAGAAGGGCTTCTACACATTGCAAGCTCCTGGCAAATACAGCTCCACTAACAGTTAAAGGGCCTGCCCAAGCAGTGTACAGTGAACCGAAATATGACAAACAGCAAAAATAGATAAACAAAGAAAGAAATGATCTGATGGTTTATGTTTGTTTTCATGGCCTACCTATTTAATTTTAAATGATAATGATTTTAATTTTTTTTTTTAATTTTATTTATTTACTAACATATTTTTTTTTGTTTAAATATTTGTGCATTTTATAATAAAAACATGAAAATATTTTTTATTTGTAATATAAATTAAATAGATTTATATAATAGATTTAATAACCGAAAATACTTCCCAAATACTGAAGTAAAGATTTGTTTGTTTGTATTCTTTTGTGTTTTGTTATCCACTTTGTGTTGCATTCTGTTTGTATAAAAATACAAACCAATTTCCACCTTTTTAGTCTGGCTTTAATTTATTTTAGTTGGTTTTGTGTTGTTTTTTTTATTTATATTTGTTTTATTTACTTTGTCTTTGCACTTTAGAATAATGCATTGCATCAAAGAAAATATTGTCCTGTACCTTTTTGGTCTGGCGTTTATTTTATTTTATTTTATTTTATTTTATTTTTGTTGGTTTTGTGTTGGGTTTTTTTGTCTATGCATTTTCGAATAATAAAATGCATAAATAAAAATATTGTCCAGTACTTTTTTAGTCTGACTTCTAATTGATTTATTTTATTTTATTTTGCTTTGTTTTACATTCATTTATTTATTTGTTTGTTTGTTTGTTTGTTAATTTATTAATTTAGGCATTTTCTAATTTTAAAATGCAAATAAATAAAGGAAAATTCTGTCCAAGATATGACAATAATGGTTAGAGTTGGAGGGGTTGTTTGTTTGTTTGTTTGTTTGTATTAAATTGCCATGCAAATAAAGTGTGAAATTTAAAATGAAGAAGAAAACATTAAGTTTCTGCATTATTTCTAGGCCAGCAATCAAATTTAAGCAAAAACATTCATCTGAGCTTCTTTGTACAAATGGTCAGATTTCCTCAAGTTGCACGCCTCCCATTCTGCTCAGAGGAATGTTGTGAGAGTAAAACAACCTCCAACCGTTGTTTCCCTTTCATAAATATGACTGTGCTTCAATCTGCACCAGAACATTAAGTAACACTGTGGTGGTGGGAAACATGGCCTCAGACCAAAGTGAAAATGTGAGAAGTCAAAGTGTTTTTTCGATGCTCAGAGGCACCTTTTCAGCGTCAAATCACGGCTTCACTGAAGGTGTCTAGGAGGGCAGCGCATGGCACTCTGAAACACTTTGCAGAAACTGGATTGGTTGTATCCAGAGCACGATCAGGCAGACTGAAAGTGAGCACATCATCAGAGGATCAATACATCAAGCTTTGTTAACTGAGAGGGAGAAGAGCAGCCTCACCACTGGTGCAGAATTCACTAAATAAGGAACTCCAATCAGCAGAATCAAAATAGGACTCTCCAGTAGGGGTCTCTGAGGATGAATAGTGGCCTTCCGACCACTTCTCATGAGGGGAAACGAGGCCAAACGCCTGAGGTGTGTTAGGACATTTCATACTGAATGACTCATCTACTGATGAATCCAAGTCTGAGATTAGTGGTGGAAGCAGAAGGGTGTATGTAAGGACAAGAACAGGAGGGAGAGTGATACTGCAAAGTGTGGAGCCCACAGTGCCACATGGTGAGTGGAATATTTAAATCTGGGGGTGGATCGAATCAAATCCACTCTGCCCAAGGAGAAGTCCATTCTTCAGAGACACACTCCGCCCTCCGGTTTGCATCTTTGTGGAGAAGGATTCAAACTGCAGCAGCATAATGAGCCCAAAACACACCTTAAAGCTTAGACTGGAAGACCAAAGAGAACCAAGGAGTGCAGACTTACGTGAACTTTCCTCCACTGATCTCAGCAGCACTGATTAACATTCCAGACACTAGAAGCTGTTTGGATCATGCTGGAATAACATGGCTTATCAGGTTTTGCACAAATTTGTGGAGTCCATGCTGCTCGAGCACTGATGTCAGTGAAACGAAAAGGGACCAAACCAAACATTCTAAGTGAAAAACATCTTCTTTTAGAAATTCACTCAAATCATACTATGATTTGCAAAGTTGAAGCGTCCTTCTTTCAGACTTTCGGACCCCACTGTGTTGGTCTTTGAGCCTCATCATCATCCAAGCAAAATATTCCGAGAAGGAAAAATCTCTCATTGGTTGAACTTCTTCAAAATCACGTCCACATTAAGGGCAAAATTTACAAGGAAGACTTACACGTGGATGTTTCTTCTTTGCAGGGAGGCCACAGGTCAGGAGAACACCAAGGCTGGAGGGAACTCAAACAGCGGGTGGAGAAATAAAAACACTGCAAAAGCTTTTCACTGAGTACAACATATATCAAACATGACTCAACTTTAGAAACATTTCTGAGCCTGTACTTGTGATGCAGTTTGGGATTTCATGCAGGCAAAGCCAGTATCCTCCAGCATCTCCTCTTCAGATTCACTTTAATCATTTAATTTATGTTTTTGATATTATTTACTTGCAATTTTCAGGTAAAGCACAATTTTTCCACTTTGTTTTTGAAAGGTAATTTTCAAAATAAAGGTATCATTGTTTGAGAAATTAATGTTTTTAAATATGTGTGTAATACTTTTTCCTATTTACGTAAGTAGAGCTGACAAATTGCTCCATAGCTTGGCCAGTGGTGGCGCAACAGGTTAAGCCCCTTGCTACTGATCAGAAGGTCAGAGGATCGAACCCCCACTGCAGCCACTGTTGGGCCCCTGAGCAAGGCCCTTAACCCCTGACTGATCCCCAGGCGCTGCTCCTGCTCCTACTATGTATGTATAGTATGTATAGTTAAGGTTAACTATGAATAGGATGGGTCAAATGCAAAGAAATAATTTCCCCAAGGGGATCAATAAAGTGTAGATTATTATTTATTATTATTAGTATGCATAGAATTAACTGATTTATCTTTTATTATTTTGACTATTACTAAACCACCGGGCAACTGAACAATAGACACAACAAAACCAGTAAATAAATACAATTATGAAATATTAAAATATGGCAAAAGACCACTGTAAACATTGGAAAGCATTGGGAAAACTCCAATGTATCCCTATTTATGTAAAATTATGATGGTGATTATATTGCATACATGTTACATGAACAATCTAAGTCTATATTGTGGACTTATTTCCACTTTGATGTGCAGTTGATGTATTATAAATTAAGAATTTAGCTTGGTTTTTCATTCTGAAAGCTTAACAACATAATATTTGACAGGAGAATCTATTTTTTTCCACTTGGCAGCAACATCCACAAACGGTCAGCAGGGGGAACACATGCAATGAAAATGGAGACTTTCTCTTGCAGCAAATCCCCAAAACAGACAAGCAGGTGGTTGAATAAAACGTCTCCCTGCAGCTGTGACAATGAATCAGAGGACATATGGACTATAACTGATAAAAAACAAACAAACTGATCTTACCGTTTACTGACAGTGAATGAGAGTCTGAAGTGTCTGAAGCGCGCGTGGGCAGCTCCTGCAGGTATTTTCGGGGCGGGGCTTGTCTCATAGGTGTGTGAGGAAAAGGTCGGTTTCAGGTGTTTCGGCATTCTCAAGTCGATACAAGAAGACGCTTCTGTCATTGTGATTTGACTTTAAAACACGTATTATTTTCTGCCGAACCGCTTCAGGATTTCCAGGATTGTGCTGCGTTCTTGGATAAAAAGAACAAAGCAAGAAGCCACAAACTCAACGCGGGTCCGGTTGGATTCCAGTTGGATCCTGGTTGGAGATGCATTCCGCCAGATATGGATACGATGTGAGTTTGATTAAATCTGAAACAACAACTTATTTTTTTTGTAACCTGCTCTTGTTGGTATCAGTGGAGGCTGTGTTGCTGCGTAAAGACGCACAGTCTAACAATGTAACTCAAGTTTGCTTTGGGCCTAAACCTGCTTCTGACTGCTGGTTTCTGTGATCATGGAAGGATTACTTTTACACAATTTCTCCTCACAGCGCCACATTTGGCCTTTTATAAGGTTTTTGTGCAGCTCATTGTGATCAGTTTGTCTTTAGGCCTCAGCAGCTGAAGGAGTTTCACCCTCTGAATGAATGATTAAGCTGCACGACCTCTCCAGTGTTCACAACAGGTTCTTTTGCGTTTTTTTTTTTCATTGAGGCAAAGCCAGATTCAGTAGAGATAGATTGAAGGATTTGCAAGTTAAAACGTTTTTGATTTCAGCACCAGTCAAGGAAGTGACCTTTGCCATGAACAAAGATTGTTTAAATCTTTTAAAAAATGGAGTGACTATTGGAGTAAGGAACACATTTCTTAAGATTTAATAGCTGTGGCTGAACAAATCCTGCACTCTTGTGTTGTGCTTCATCTCTTTACATGTTTTTCTTCTGTTATTCTTTAAAAACTGAGTTATTTCTTTTAGATAGATAAGTGGAAAGGGGCTGTTAGGGGTTGATCAATGTGGCCGATACTAAATACTAAGAACCCGATATTTGGATCCAATATACATTTGTTAAACTTTAGAATACCACAGACCCTTGTTTTTTTGTGTTGTACATGTATTTAATTGAAAGACAACCTGTCAACGTTTCCTCTTCAGTGTCGACGGGCTGTTACTCCTGATATGTGACCAGTCAGACAGTGCTGTGGGTGGGTCACTGCTCCAAACTTGCAGAGGCTGCATTAAAACTGAATTTCAGCATTTTTAAATTTGATTATAAAGAAATATCAGCACCTGTGATTTAAAAAAAATGCTGACACTTGGCCACGCTGCTAATCAGTCGATCGGTCGCTTATTTGCCATTAATGTATACCTTTTAGGAGATTCCTTCCCATGCAGAGGACGAGTCTTGAAGCTGTGTGAGCTATGTGTTTCACAGTGTGTGATTTAGATCTGGTTAGACACTGAACTGAAAAGAACTGATGTCTGTTTCCCCTGCAGGGGGACAGCTAGAGGCCTTGAGAGCCTCAGTCAGACATACTGTGACAGTATTAGCAGCTGGTATTGCAGAACTGGTGTTGCGTATGTATGTCGACTGTATGGGAGGCATTTGTTGCCATTTAAAGTTGGTTTAATGTCATTTACTTGGGTTAATTTGAATATATAATCTGCTGGCATCGACCAGTGTATTTTTTTAGGGCCAGTGTTGATTATTGGCAATCAAGTAGATCGTATCAATATTTATTTGCACTAAAAATGAAATTCCTGGGGTCAAGAATTAGAATTACACAAAACCTTTCTAAGATGCTGTTTATTCATTTAGTTTTACATATACTAGCTATGTTGACTCATGACAGGTAACCAGTCAAATTAAGCTGTAAGTGAGGGTTTGCTTGCAACAGCAGAGTGATGTCTACAGATAGAAAGCGGCGGCTGCAACTGTACAATATTGACGGTCAGAAAAAATGCTGAATATTGGATCCAATTAATGCAAAAATGCAAAAAAAATAAATAAATCACATCAATCCAGTGGTCAATCCCTAGTAAAGTGCACAGTGTCTCAAACTGCAGAGCTGTTTAACCTGACTTGACTCAGCCACATTCAAGCTCTTTCTTAGATACACTCTAACAAACTGTTTATTTAAGATTTACAGCAGTGTATTATTTCCATTGTACCTCCACGCAGAGGTGTGGTGCAGCATCAGTAGCAGAGCCGCTGGCCTGCATCACATTCAGATTGGATGAAAGCGATATTTCATTGTTTTAGGGCAGTAAAGGCTTTTTGTAGTGTAATATTTAGGTGGGCTTGTATGTTAAGTGATTATAGGATGTGGAAACTGCCCGAAGCGCCTGTTTTGTGCCTCACCTACAGGTCAGCTTCTCCTGGAACACGCATGCATTATGTAAATATCCATACAGCTCTTGTTATTTCATACTGTAATTCTGAAACTCTCTGGAACAACCAGTAGAATATGTGGGTGGGGGGAAAAAAATAGAAGTGACAGACAGCCGAAGGTGAACTTCTCTCTGGAAAAGGATTCATTAATGGTTACAAGGCTTCGGTCAGCACTGCTCAAATCCACCAGCCCTACAACCTTTATTTGACAGATTCACGAAAACAGCGTTGGCTCCTTTGGAAATGCCCAATGTTGTGTACCAATAAATGTACTTCTAAGAGTGCGAGTAACAGGGTTCAGGCGAGCAAAGCGGGTTCTCTTCCAGAATTGGCATTAATAAAGACTTAAAACAACCAGCAGCGTATCGTCAGAATGCAACAGCTGGAATCTAATGGTTTAGAGATGCTTTCACTGTTTAACACAAGTGAACTACTGAGTGTGTTCTTAGGTGACCTCCTCCTGAAGATTTGGCAAGCTCACAAAGCAACCGCCTCTTTTTCTTTTATTCAGGTTTTTCTTTGGAAGGGTGAATGAGATTTCCCAAGGACACGATGAGCTGCACATCAATGTTAAAAATAACAGGATAATTGTATAAAAAGTTGACATAGATGGCAAACATCCACAACACCACAACATCCATATTGTTGCTGTAGCTCAGTGTTGTTACATGCGTCTTTACAAAATATGAGCTCTACATGAATTGTTGCAAACTTTTTGACACATTCATGCATTGTGTTGTGCTTGAAATAGGGCTGATCAATTTGGGGAGACTATCTAATTGTGATATTTCTGACAGATTTTGCGATTTGAGCTGCGTTTACATTTTTGAGAGTCAAAGCTTTAGCTGAATATTTACTTTTTAATAGATTTAAAATGTGATGGCGCATTGCCACATGCGATGCCACCATATGTGTGACTGTCATTCAAGGAGAAAGGAATTTGCTAAACCAGTGACACAGTTTAAACAGTGGGTCAGACGTGCTGCAAAATACACAAGGTGTGGCTCTTGGCAGTTGAACCACAGCATGCGAGCTGTGGAGCGAACAAAACAACCCCATACAGGCTCAGTCAGCCTGAATTAAATAAAGTGTAACTATAGCATGAGTGTTATTATTTATGAGCCAAATATCGTGCTTTGGTAATTTGCTAATTGCATTGTTTCAAGTTGTTCAAACCTACTTTAAAACACCTATGATATCTGTAACATATTCAGAAGCAGCAGCATGAAGTCATGATTTGTACGTCTGTCCTTGCAATCCATTTACAACTACACAATAATTGCAGCAAGTTAACTCCAGATTTTTCTTTCTTCCCTCCATTCAGTTCACCACTTTTTACTGCTTGAACTATTTTCTTTGCTACAATGGTGTAGAAGTTGAATTGCTACTGCAGGTTACAGTGAAAAAGAACCTAAACTAAGTAACTCAGAAACTCAGTGATAGATATGCAAACTCTTGAATAGAATAGGATGTGGATGGATATTAGGGATCAACCGATTATTGGTAATCAAGGAAGGCAAATGGCCGATATTTGGATCCAGTATACATTAAATGTGTTGTTTTAACAGCATGTGATAGTAGAGAACCTGTCATTCATAACTACGCTGCTTCATTAATAAGGTTGACTTTAACTGAATATGTTGTATTTTGTGAAACAGAAACAGGAGGGATTAAATTTGGATGCTCTGCTCAGTTTATGTGAGATCGACTGAGATTGATCAGTTTGTTTCCTGCAGTTACGTTTGCTGTTTATCACTGTTCTTGCCCACTAAGGTCCAGATCTTGAAGCACTGTTTGTTATTGTTTTCCAGACTCTGTTTCAGGGTAATTTGTGGCTAAGCAGCTAGCTATTAGCGTAGCTTTAGCCACTGTGAGAGAAGCAAATTTCCTCCTTTGTGGCAACGGCTTGTGTTTCTTGTTTATTCAATTTATCCATAATTGGTCGATAAAAATACTGATGCCGACAATCGGAAAAATGCAAACTGTCAACCTTGATAATCGGCCTAATATATAATATACACCGATCTGGCCTAACATTATGACCACCTGCCTAGTAGTGTGTTTATGTGCTCAAAAATGCTCTGAACCATTGGGCATGGACAAGAGGATCTCTCGGGGTGTCCTATGGGGTCTGGAACCAGGACGCTGGCACTGGATCCTTTGGGTGCTCTGGCTTGTGCAGTGGGGCCTCTGTCAATCAAACTTGTTCCACTGCATCCTGTTGATGCTTGATCAGAATAGGGTGCAGGAAGTTTGGAGGTCAAATCAACATGTTGGCCCATTGTCATGTTCCTCAACATGTTCCTGATTGTTTGTTTGATGTTTTTTCCATGTGGTGGGGTGCATTTTCCTGTGGAGGTAGGATTTCCATTTGCATAAGGGAATGTGTTTGTTGTGGGGCAATGTTTATTTGGGTGTCTAAGTCTCATCAACACGGATGGCAAAATCCAAGGTTCTTCCAGCGGAACACCACATAGTACCAACATGATCAGTGTTATTCCCTTCACCTGTCAGTGGTCATGATGTTATGGCTGATTGGTGTATATAATACATAAATATTTATTCAAATTTATGCTGAAAACAACTAAAAATATAAAATGTCAACGCTGTCACCGAATGCAGGAAATTTTGGTGGCAATCCCCAATTATCACCGATGTCTTACCACACCTTTGACTTTTGTAATCATCAAGCTAAGATAGATACTTGTCTTAAATGTTACGTAAGAGGCCAGAGTGTAGCTATTTTGTGAAATCATGTTTCTTCCTTGGTAAATACTTGATTACTCAGACTCTCAGACAATGAGGTCAGTCTTAGATACTGGATCAAATGGGGAATACTGTGATTAATGTAGTCAGTCTGTTCTCTGTTTTTGTGGTGACTCAGCAGAGAAGCCAGTAAATAATTCTTCAGGCAAGGCCACGCTGCTTTTCTTTCTGTGTTCCGGCCCACATTTCAAAAGCAGTCACGTTGATACAGAGCAACAAGAGTGAAGTTGAATGCGCCGCTAAAGCCTCTTATTATTGACTCCCAGTGTTTCCTCTGTAATTGTTTTCTTACAGAGGTGGCAGGGGGTAATTTTTGGTATTTGTTCCATGTCCGTCCCTGTTGGTCTTAGTTTTGCCTGCAGTGCTAGAAGTGGTTGCGGCGTTATATTTGTTCATATTTGGTTTGGCTTGACCATAATTAAGGGGCTACTTCTATGCCCTTAGGCCTTTGTTATCTAGATTATAATGTTTAATTTCCCATTTTATCATAGCTGTGGTGGTAATGTTCTGACTTCTTCTTCTATAAAGGAAACACCGGGCTCCGGTAAATGTTACAATCCAATTAACATTTGACAAAGGGGATTTAATCTTAAACAGTGCTGAACAGTTATATTCAGTTTCATACAGACTTTATATACACTTTATCAGACCTCTTTGGCTTGTCTGAATCTTTAGGTACAGAGTACGCCAGTAGGCACAACCTTAAGTATTACAATTCCTTCAATCATTTTCCAGTAGATGCAGCACGGGGATGATTTGTTGACTTATTTGCTCCCAGCCTGCCACCTAGTTCCACTTTCCACATATGCCACAAGGCCACTCTTCCTCACACGCTGTCCCCTGGCAGGGCTTGCAGCACACAATAATAGGCGAGCTGCTAAATATCTGCTCGGGGTTACCGTCGGGTCAGAGACGTGTGTAGGAGTTTGTTCGCCAAAAGTTATGACACTGCTGAAGCCTGAATTGCGCTGATGGGCTGTTTGTATTTGATTGGCCCTTTTGGTCGCAGCGCCGAGGCATATGAGGGCTTCATAAATTGGAATGCTATCAATTTTGCAAAGTCTGTTCGCAGGTCTCGGGGAATGCAATGGTACATGCGCCAAAAAAGCCTTTTGTGGCTCCACAGGAAGCGGTGTAAATTGCGACGTGGACGCAGCAGCTCGAGGCTACTTTACTTGCTGCTATCACAACACAATAAATCTTAATTGTGGGTAATGCATCCTCCAGGGTTGGACAAGGAAGATAAATGCATAGAATGAACTCCCGGTGCTTTTGCTGCTCAGATTTTGAGCTTTTTTTAAAAAAAAAAACAAAAACTGTCCACTGTGAATGCAGCAGAGTTATAGCAGTGCAAAGCTGTAAGGGTGGAGCTAAACCTTACTACTTGGCCCCTGAAGAAACTGTGACACAGCATAATTGTGGACATTCCTTCCTTCGCTTTCAGATGGTGTTCAAAATGTGCTGACAAACAACACAAGCAGGTGCAGCAAAAAGAAATGCCACAAATGCATTGTAGGACTAAGTTAAATGGAAAACAATGTAGCCCAGACGTCAGCTTTCAATGCTGCAATTGTTGCGTCAATTGCTCATATCCAAGTTTTTAAAGGATACATACTAGTATAGATTATTGAGCTACACCTGTGTAACCAAATAAACAAGTCTGAAAAAACAGCGTCTTGCTTACATGCAGCTCACACCCAGTTAAGAAGGACGGTTAAAGGATCAATTGTGCTGTTGCTGCCGTTCTAAAATAAGGCATGTCAGGACAGGCTGATTGACCAAGATAAGAAAATAATAAGTGTGTGAAATCTAGAACCCCCATGGGCCTTTTGTCTTTCTTTCTTTTATTTTGTTTTTTTTTAAAAAAAAAACTCCAGACATCTTGATTTGACACAGTTGAAAAAGTAGCGGTGTTACTAATGGCATTAGTGACGGCTTTGTTTTATGCAAGTGTCCTTGTAAGTTGTGACTGTGAGTCAGTAGACGCAATAACCAGCAGGGTCCTGAAACTGAAGCTGCTAAATGGAATCTCTTTAGCCGCCATTCGATTGTTTACACCTGGCATTTTCTGCTGTGATGTGTTAAGATTTCTGCTGTGAAATTATAGAGTTTTGCCACATGGACATTGTGACTACAGTTAGCAAAGCGTGCGTACACTGATCAGACATAACATTATGACCACCTAACATTGTGTTGGTCCCCCTTATGTGCTCCAAAATGCTCTGAACCATTGGGCATGGACCAGAGGACCTCTCAGGGTGTCCGATGGGGTCTGGAACCAGGATGTTGGCAGTGGGGCCTCTGTCAATCAAACTTTTTCCAATGCATCCTGTTGGTGCCTTATGAGAATGGGGTCTAAGAAGTTTGGAGGTCAAAATAACATGTTGGGACATTGTCGTGTTCCTCAACATGTTCCTGATTGTTAGATGTTTTTTCCATGTGGTGGGGTGCATTTTCCTGCAGGGGTAGACCAGTGACATTTGTGATTTCCATTTGCATGAGGGAGTGGGCTTATTCTGGGACAATGTTTATTTGGTTGTCTAAGTCCCATGAGCATGGATCTCAAAATCCAAGGTTTTCCAGCAGAACACCACATAGTACCAGTATGATCAATGTTATTCACTTCACCTGTTAGTGGTCATGCTACTGTGGCTGATCGGTGTAAGTAACGTTCATCAGTTCGCTTCGGTTGTGGATAAACTGTCAGCTGCTTCAGTCAGAGTCAGGGTTCACATTTGCCTCATTAGATAAATGAGGTATAGGTGCATTTCATTAAAGATTTTAGAAAAGAGAAGGTGAAAATTGGAATCATAGGGAAGTTAAGTTTTTTGTAGGTGGCACTTGGGGGTGGGGGGTATCCAACCTCCACACTCCACATACCACACACCAACTGAAGTGGAGACACTGTGGTAAATAACGATATGATTGCAATCTCTGTATGCATGGATTCACGGACTTTGAAGTACATTCCTGCTACATTCTTGGAACTTGGTATATGTCCCAATGTCAACTGTTTGATTTTTTTTTACGTTATTATGCGCTATTTCTCTACATCTGTATATCTGCAGATTTTTATGAGGGACTGGCCCATCGTTTGTTATTATAAGATCTGATATTTTGCTGTTTTCCAAATATTGGTATCGTTATTTTTTGCAATTGATTTCTGATGAAATAAGTAAGTTTAAATGCGTGCAACATTGCCTCTGTTGCAGCCTCAGTGGTCTCAAGCAGTGTCCCACCCACAGCACTATCTGATTGGTTACATGTCACAAGCAATAGCCAATCAGCTCTGCAGGATAGAAGCTCGCGTTTAATAAAACACATATAAAACATAATTAAACAAAAGCATGTCAATTTAGATTTGTGTTGGAGTTTGTATTGAAATTAAGGCCATTAAGACCTTGCTATGTAAGGGAAAAACCACACCCTAAGTCATAATAAAGCTAGTTTGTCCTGCCCACCACAAAATGCACACAAATCAATCAAGCATGTGGTGTAAGTGACAGCATCTGCTTTCTTACTGTTACTTCCTGCAGTTATTTGTTGCTCATTTGTAGAGTTGTTTGCATTTTCAGTTAGATGTCTGCATCAAATTTACTGATGTTTGTGGCTTTTTTGAATTTTGGTTGTTTTCAAAAATGTGCAAACCCTCTCTTGTCACCAATGAACTGAGCAGCTGATCAAACTGAGAGCGCAACGCGATGAGTGGTGACATGTTGTTTCCAAGCAGCATGTCCTGTCACGACAGTGTGTCCCATTCCTGCTTTTGTCTACCATTTTCAGCCCTCATACACTTAGGAACGACGCCTGCAATGTCAGCCCCGTCTTCCAGGGTTTAGTGTTTAAGCCTCAGGGTGGAGATCGGGTTTGGGCCAATGGGGCAACGTAGGGGGTGGAAAAAAGTTAATTTGCATGCGCAAGTCATGTACAGTTTGGGGACTGACATAACTGAGTCATAGACCAGTTTCACTCAGTGTTTTTCCTCTGTGACTGTGTAAACTATCAATTAAAGCAAATGTTGCACTGCTTTAGACTAGAATACATACTGAATTTGTTGGAGATAGTGAACTTGCTGCTTTACTGTTTGTATTAGTGAGTACAGTCATTGGATGATTATAACTCACAAATCAAGATGTATAAAGTGAGTTAAAATAGAATTAATTAGCTGCCGGTACCTCAAAGTGTAAGAAACTGTTAATATTTGAGTTGTTGAAATAATAGCATATACAGCTCACTGCTTGTGGGTGAGCAGCTGTTTTTTCTTTGACCACACCTCACACGCCGCTGTTAACTCATTTCCTACTTGACGGACTGGTTTGACGACGTAGAAACACTCATTGCAACAGACTTCAAAATCGTCCCTCACTTTTTTTATGATTGTTTTTCTTGTCAAACATTAACACTTCTGTTTAGTTTGTGAGTTGTGACTTTTTCTCCAAGATGTTGACCGACGGATCGCTTCCCATTTGATGAGGGCATCGCTCACTTAGCTGGTGTTTTTTTTAAAAAAAATGCTACACAGGGGTTTAAAAAAGGGGGTAATACTTCTTTCTACTAGTGAAGAATGGAATATGATGAAGAGTATGTAATGGTTTTATTAGGCTGTGATCAGGGTGACTGATAGAAAGAGACCCCGGAGCACTTGCTGACCCCATATCTAATGATTCCCCTCATTCGGGCCCATGATTGCTGTTACAGATTCCAATTAGAAAGCATGTGTGGAAGCCCGAGCTTGGCAAGAATAGGCCTTAATTGCCATGAGTTATCATCTAGACTCATGTAATTGAGCCCCCATCTTAAGGGGCAGCACATCTGACAAATTGATTTAATACCAAAGTGATTCTCCATCCCTAATGGCACTCGGGCTTCTTCACTCATGGGCTGCAGGCACTGAATTCATTGTGTGTTGATTACTAACCGGCCTCAAATCTTTCTCTCAGTCCACCCACTTGAGAGAGCTCAACAACAACAACACACACACACACACACACACACACACACACACACACACACACACACACACAGTATTGACAGACACGCAGCCTCAAGCTCAATGCCTGTGTTCCCTGCAAGGTTATCTCTTAGTTATTGTTCAGTTTCTGAATGCACAGACGGCATGTATACATGGAGTGTGGCGCGGCTAATTGTGTCATAGTGCAGCGGGGTTTTTTGTGTCGGTTAAACTGCTATGTCTGAATAGGCCGAGGCCGTTTCTTTTTTAGATTCTTGGTGGCAGCAGGTCAGATGTTTTCCTACCAAAGTTATCGACACTAACAAAAGTCTAAGTGGTGAGGACAGTGATGTATTTATCACTTCCCTTATTTATACAGTTGTTTCTCTCATGCCAGTTATAGACAGCTCCTTCTCCTTCTGATTATAGGTAAAGTAATGACTTGTGACTCGGGCTGCATCTAATTTTCATTGTTGGTTAATCTATTGATTGTTTTCTGTATTAATCAAATAGTTGTTTGGCCTAAATCAGAAAATGGTGAATAATGTTCCTCAGTGTTTATTCAAAGCAGGAAAAACAGGATTAGAAGGGTCTTATTGTGTCCACAACCTAAAGATATTCATCATTCATATCATAGAGGATTAAAGAAATCGGATAATATTTACATTTAAGGAGCTCAAATCAGAGGATTTAGACTTTCTTCTTCTACAAAAATGATTCTGAGCGATTATTGGAATATCAGAATAATCGGTAACTGATATGATAGTAGCTGTACTCGTGTCTACCATTCAAAACAAACACACTCTATTATTTATGTTTTCTGTTGATTAGATTATTTTAGATTATATTAGATTAGACTGAACTTTGTCATTGCACAGAGCAGAAGTACAGAGATGACAACATGCACAGATATGCAAAGAGACTTCCAAAAATCCTTATAGAGAACCTATAAGGATTGTTTACTACCTTTCAATGTTTATTTTAATGTTTATTTACATGGAATAAGGTTAAAATCATTATGTTGCATTAAATTTGATTTCCTCAGTTGAAATAAACTACTGTCAGTGACCCACTTCCTGCACAATCCTTTGGGAACCAGTTTTAAGTTTTGACTCAAACTAAAAAGTTCCCTGCAGTTCAATGTGTCAGTGTTTTCTGCATCCACACCAGGACACACTTTCTGCATGTTTGCCGACTGTGTTTTGCTCTCTTTCTGCCTCAGGGCCGCAACGGCCATCACGAGCGGATCGACTTCCTAACCAGCAAAGAGAAGACATCAAAGCGGAAGACCGGCGTCCTGATTGGTGTTCTCCTGGCGCTTCTCATCCTCGCAGCTGTGGCGGCGTTTCTCATTTGGTTTTTTGTCTGTGAGTGCTGAAATCTTTCCTTTCAAATCACCCAGGGTTGGTGTTGAACGTACAGTGCTAGTCTTTCATACGTTTGGGTAAATTAGACATGAAGACAGCCAGCACATGTTGGACAACGTCTGGACATTTCTGTGCATGAATTAAAGCCTTGCACATTTGCATTTCTAGCATCACTTGCTGCCAAGACAGGCGTAAACTCAAACGTGGATCACTTACACTCGCTGTGAAGGCTCAGCTCTTTGATATAAGAGTGTAAGAGTGGCTTGTTTGGACTTTGTAATTTCCCATTAGTGTTAGCCTATTTGACAGCTCCGACGTTCTCCTTTAATAATGCAAAAGAGAAAAATGTCACCGAGTCCATGGCACAGCCTCTCTTGTCATTTACACACACACAGACGGATAAAAAGGCCTCTGAAGTCTCGATAAACACCATCTTGATTCAACTGGCCGCTTTAATTGCTCTCAGAAGCAAACTGTCTCCGCAGTGTGAGACTGCACTGTACAAGTCAAGCGCGTCCTTCAAGGCCTGTAGAAAAGTTCCCCCTTTCATCGCGAGGCAGCCATCTCATAGCATTTTGCTGATCAAACACTTAACTCTCGTCTGCCTCTCTCTCCTCCCAGTTAAAGATGCTGATTCAGAAGCCACTATTAGTCAGCACCTCACCCCCTCAAAGCGGGTCTTCAGCGGCCATATGAAGCTGGATAAAGTGACGTACGACGAGAAGCTGGAAGACACCAACAGCAGACAGTTCCAGGATTTGGCGGGAAAATTGCAGGGACTCGTGAGTGCGACGCCCCGAAGATGTTTTTTCCTATTTTTGTCTCCCTGTCTCTCAATCACGTTCACTGTTGCTGTTAACTGTCTTGCACACGGTGTTACCCTCCTCTCCTGTTAAGGATTAGCGCCAAATGTTATTTTGCCGCCGTGGAAATGCTTTTTTAAATGCGTCCTTCCCCGGCGCACGGAAACCGCTGAAGGCACATTTAGCGTGGGTGGAATAAAACGCCGTAGCATTCCCTCAGTAATTCCCTCAACAGCATCTCCTATTATTGGAGGCAGTGGAGATGTTTGTAGCACCACTTAGGAGCATGCAGATAACAAAAAAAGCCCTCGCTCAAACCCATCAGGCGCACACTTTGTCGGTGGAAAAGCTGCATAAGTGAAGGTGTGAGGTGAGAATCAGAGTGGAAGTGGTGGACGGGAATATTAGATGACTAGACAATTAGGCGGAAAGCTTTGTGGTGTACAAGGCTGGCACTTACATGTGACAAAAAGAGCAGCTTTTAAAGGATAATTTCGCATATAAGTTACCTTTTACAGAACAGGTGCGACTTGTGGAGTATGGCTTCAAGTAAACAATGCCTGAGGTAAAAGTGTCACATTAACTCCTACAGTCGAGCACCACCTGTATGTGGAGGTTTGGAAAATTGTGCTCCTTTGTTTCTCCTGGTTGGGTTTCATATTTGCTGATTCAAACCTCAAAAAGAGCAGTTTTTAATCAGGCCCTGACGTTTTATCTTATGATAATCGGCCTCATTGTTCTGTAAAACCTTAATAGCAGCTTTTATCACCCAACTATGCAAATGAAACTCTGTCATCTTCTGCGTTTCTGTTTTGGATGTTACCTCGAGGGGACATGCAGTCAGGACTCAGTCTGGGTGCTGCATCCCACATAGCTTTCCTCTGAAGTCGGCTAACAGACTGTGAGTTCAATATATGGTGGGTTACTGTATTTAAGACTACAAAGTGTGACCGCGGCCTTTTTTTTTTCTTTTTTTTGCATACAGTCCGCAGCTAACTGCAGCTGAGGGCGAGACAGTTAATTGAGAATCGCGCTTTCACGGAAGACAGTTTTTATGTTAACATGCTAATTTATATTTTGTCTGTAGGCACACGAGCAGAAAACCTTGTACACGCTCTGTTCGGTAAAAATACTTTTTTTTTTTTCTCCACACAGCTGAAGGAAAACTACAAGACAGATCCGCTCCTTGCAAAATACCACTCTGCATCTGTGGTCACTGCCTTCAGGTACCGTTGACGTCTTGAGCGTCTCAGCTGTAATTCTTTTGCATGTTTGATGTAGCTAAAACAAACTTGACACTAAATGTTGCACCAATCTCAAGGTGTACTTTGAGGTTTGTTGAGTTTCCTTGCATAACAAGCTTAGATGTGACTTGTGACCGCGCCCAGCTATTTGTGTGGCGTTGCACTGTAGGGAAATAGGAATCAACAGTTGCAGATGGGTGTACTACAAAGCAAGATTAATGAGTAAGTGAGGTGTGTTGAGCCTAAATGTCAGAATTCTCAGCGTCACAAAGCTAGCTCTCTATTAACCTACTCGATCACCATGGTAACGGATGCTGCACAGCTAACTTGCTCCGGAGGAAGTTTGGTTCAGAATGTCGGATTTAAAATCAGCCGTAAGAAACGCCACCATTTCACTAATTCTTTTTCAGATCACAGATTCTCAACTACAGGATTACATTATATCCTCAAAGCCAATGAGTCGTACGTTAATAATCCTACTCAATAGAAACCATGGAATTACAGGAAGCAGAGTGTGTGAATCGCAATGCCTCAGTAACTTGCATACATTCAGATGCATAAAAAGTTTCGATACTTGGTCCAGATTTGCAGCCAAGTCCGTTTTACCCTGCTGGCATTTCAGCTAATAGAACATGGATTAGAACATTGATCAGTCCATTGGTATTTAGCACAGAAAATATCAATCAATAACATTAATTTCACTTTGATTTGAAGAAAAAGGTAAAGGATTTCCAAATATCCTATATTTATGAGGCGGTGTCAGACATAAATAGTCAGAAATTTAAAGTTTAAGAGTTTAATGGTGCATCTGTCCTGTTATTAATAATTATCTACCAGCATTTATCTCTTGTATTATTTGCAGTAACAGCACTTTGAAGGCAAAGAAAGGCAAGGGAGCTTTATTTATATCGCACATTTCATACTCTAGGCAATTTAAAGTGCTTTTCAACATAATAGAAACAGTAAAGGATACAGATTTTAAATCTTAACTAAACTAAGTAAGTCACAATTTCAAAATTGCAATTAAAATTAGCAGAATATTGTAATAAATTCTTGTATAGTTCATTGCTCTCCATTGTAACAACCTGTTACTTTTAATTCAAGTATGCGGCACATGATTGGTCCATTATTTTGCATAGAATGAGTCAAATTATCAGTCAAGTATTATGGAACAAAGAGCCAAGTGGAGAAAACCTGGTTGTATGAATACCACTGTTATAATACTTGTTACCTCTGATTGGGATTTTAGGTTTTGTCAAGCCAGCTAATGCAAAAAAAGCATTAAACTTGCTTCTGGATACTCCCCTCTATACTACATTGCATGTGAACAGACGATGCAGCTACGGCCGGAATGCAGCACTTATAAGATTTTACACCTGAAGTTGATTTATTTTGACTTTTGTAGTTAAAAATACTCCAAATCACTAAATCCCACTAAGTTTTGCTTCCTCTTGAACATTAAAGCTTGTTAGGGACTGATTTCGCTTTGCTTCTTCACATTCTCCATGCATATCTCACCTCTGCCTGGACCAGCGAGGGCGTGACAGCCTACTACTGGTCCCAGTTTGTTATTCCAGCCAGCGACCAGGAGATCGTGCCGGAGTTCTCAGAAGAGCGGGTGCTGGAGGCTCTGGAGGCCGGCTTTATTGAGCCACGCAGCCTGGCAAGCCAGAGTGATATCAAGATCACCGAAGTCACTGCCGCACGTAGGTACCACCAGGGCCGGGTGGGTCGGGACACCAAAGAGGCAAAAAGATGGGCGCAAGTGTGTGTTGGCTGCAGCTGTCTCCAGAATATGACATTCGACAATCAACAAAGATAAAACCATGTGAATACAGACCCGAATGAGGTCATTGTCATCTCCTATCAGCATTGGTATTCTGTTTGCTTTCTACTTGTATTATAGGGGCTCGCTCTGAGTTGTGCTGATAAGATGATGACAGATAAGCCAGACCTCTCAGCTTGTGCTGCATCTGAGATTGCACATTTTATGCTGTTTGGATCCCCTAATGATATTAACTGGGCCCTGGCCTGGCTTGAGACAGCCATTTTTCTTCCTTCTGTCTTCTCAGCATTCACATTGCATTTGTCCACATCCTGGCCACCAGCCAAGCGCCGGCCCTGTGACTCAGTGGTTTTGGTCCTCTTTAAAATGATTTCTGTGGGTATGATTTGATGTTGCTGTCCCAGATAGTTAGACAGAGATGTATGGCTTGCTGCTGTAGGGCAAGGTGAGATGGAGCAGAAAGAGCTACACACCATCACCAGTTCCCTTAACCGCAGGGAAATGGAACAGAAAATGTGCAACCCAAATATTTTAGGCTCATGCATCAAATTCTATCAGCCTCACAACTTTAGTGACCCATTCTTACCTTTCCTCCTGTTTCTCCGTCGCCCCACCCCTCTCCGTCTCCAGTCACAGATCCTCGCATGGCCAGGAAGCCCGGAGCCAGTGAGTACAGCATGTCCCATTTCAATCACTCGCAGTTGTAATTTTCCAGCTGGCTAGATGCTCACCCTGCTGCCAGTCTGTAACGAATGGCTGGCTTGGCCGCTACTGTACATGTCCTGCTCTAGTCAGAGATTGAGAACCTTGTATCAGGCCAGGACAAGTCACTCTCTATGCCTGCCGGTTTCCTTTGACACTGTCTGGTGATTTACAACCTTGAGATGATTAGACTCTATTACATTACATTACCATAGTGGCTGTACTATCCTTACATGAATACATCTTTACACATGAAGAGCATAAAAGATTATGATTATAATGTGCCGTAGATGTGTTAATTTGTAAAGTGATCCCATTGCTTTGGATAATTAAAAATGTTAATATGTCATGTGTAGATCGCATTTTAATAAACTCCTGATTCCCAACTCCGTATGTCCATGCACACTGCACGATGTAATCAATGTTGTCATTCCCAGAAGAATGCTTCCACCGGCTGGAAGCAGTCGAAAAGGGGCAAAACTTTACGTCTCCGGGGTACCCCAAAGCCTACCCCGCCAAGGTTCGGTGTCAGTGGCAGATCCGTGCCTCGGAGCTCAACGCCATATCTGTCAAGTTCCTTTCTTTCCACATCGAGGATGACTGCTCCGACGACTTTGTCTCCATCTATGACTCCTTAAGCCCCGACGACTCTCAGGCCATCACACAGTAAGTAGGGCTGCGAACATCCCGAGGGTTTGGGACACATGTCAGCGTGGTACAACTGGTAATAATGATGCTCTGTTTAAGTTAAATCCTAATGGATGGATCAGATTTTACCATTATAATATTTACCAGCCGCATATCATGCAGCATTCATTGCGCTGATGCCCGCAGGAGTAATTTCATTTATTAAATTGACTCATTTTGCTACACTGCATCAAATTGTGACACAAATCACATTCTCATTTTGCCTTAAACCTTGATAGCGGGGTTTGTTTGATAGGCCTCAACCAACATTTGTCTCATTTATTTAGCCTTGAAGATCAGAGAAAGGGGAAATACAGTTCTACATGATTCCCAGAAGACAACCACTAGGAATCACTTTGTATTTGACTGAAATGTTGCAGAGGGATGTAGGAATAAAAGCTGTTTTGATGTGGGTGGAACATGTTCCACTTCATTCCTTTCACTGGGTTTGTGTTTACAACATTCCCTCTCTTTTCTTTTTTTCTTTTCGGCTCTGAAGCCTTTAGCGCTACGCGTCCCATTTATTGTCAACTTTCGAGACCTCTGCAAGATTGAGTTTGCTCAAAAAGACCTCTCCTTTCAAATCTGTGAAAGGTGCCACCCTGAATCCTGCTACACCACTGTGTGTAATTGCACTTTGTCTATGGGGGATGGGCATGATTCTATAACTACAGGCTCCTGAATGCAACATCAGTTGTAGCTGCAGGCAGTTTCAAACTCAGAAACCATTGCCAAACAAATATGCGTTACCAGGCGATGCATAAAATTTTTATAATGCTATTGAGCGATCAGCTTTATCCAAGGTGACATGGGGTTTATGAGAGCCATAATATAATACTCTATAATGACATTATTCTACTGGAGGTAGATGTATTGCTGCTCTTGCGGCGTCATTCACACCTCCATGGCTCTGCCGCCAGCAGTGCTGAAACTTTTTGCTAATGTACCTAATGTTTGACTTTGAAACTCCGCCTAAGCAATTTCTGTCTAGTGCTGGCCCATCTCTCCTTATTTATCTCTTTCTCTGCTTCTCGCTGCTTATATATTGATTTCTTTTAAAATTATTTTTCTGTTAAAGCTTTTTAAATTTGTTTGCTGTATTGGTGTTTTAGTGCCTCTGACTACAAAAGAATTACAGCTGTGTTTGAGCTCTCTAAGCGCTGCAGATACTTAGGGAGGGTTCAGTAAATGCATCAGGTATTCGGCGAACGCTTCACAGTTGTGTTTGCTTGAGAAAGGTGTTTGTTATAAACACCCTTCTCTGATTCGATAATTGTACCTGATGTGTTTGCCACCTTGCTTGACTGATCACTGCTCTCTTACAGTCAGTGTGGTAAGAGACCTCCCTCCAACCCCCTGGAGGTGGCATCATCCAGCAACATCATGCTGATTAACTTTATTACTGACACTGATGTCAGCCATCCAGGCTTTGTGGCCGAGTATAAAGCCCTCCCGATGAGAGACGGTAATTTGATGACATTTGACACAGTGCTTCATTCATCTACGACTGCATTCTATGTTTTATCTACCGTTCATCTACATTTATTTAATATGGTTTATAGTTTATGTTTAACCCTTTGAACCTTTAAGTCCATCAGCAGGTTTGAAAGACATGTTATCTTTTTTAAAAATCGCTAAAATTACGCCTTTCATCAGAGCCTGAAACTGTAAAAACAGAAAAAAATGGCGGGTTTTGAACTTTCCAACAGTCCTTAGACAAACCATGTGGGCTGTGCAGTTCTGCAAGGAAAATGAACCAAATCTAAGCTTAAAATTGTGATGTTTTAGTCTCCAGTGTCGTTTAAAAATACACATTTTGCACTAAGAAGATTCTATTAAAAAAACTAACACACTCATCAGCACAACTGAGAAGCAATTAGTGACTCAGTTATGACTAACAGTCATGTGACACAAGTTCTTAAGCTACTCAGCTGAACTGCAGGCAGTGCATACACAGAGTAGATTTAAAAAGTAACACATAAGTATTAAAATATCTATAAAATTCAGTGCCACCATTTTCTCACTACTTCTAGCGAGAACTCAAAAATACTTCTACTTCTTCTGGTTGTGCTGTTTCCATAAAGGTGCAGAACTTTTTCATTGCAGTGACCGTAAGCCCACAGTGGGGACAAATGTGACTCCACCCATGAAACTGCTTGAGATTCAGAGGGCTAAATCCATTACAAATTATAATATTTTTAGTATGCAACAATGTGAATGTACGACCTGTTTGTTGCAGTTAAAAAGTGCGGCGGCGTCCTCTCTGACAACAAAGGAGTCGTCACCTCCCCGCTTCACCCCGGCTTCTATCCTCCTGCTGTGGACTGCAAGTGGACCATCACGGTATGCAACACTACTGCTCCCCCCCAACTCTCCCACACACCCACCCTCCCACACCCCCACCCCGCCTGATCCCCTCCACCCACCTCCTCACCCATCTCCTCCTCCACCATCCTTAGCCTGCCATGAGAGGAATGCTGAGGCAGCAGTACAGAAGCCAAGCTGTTCAGTACCTCTTCTATCTTCATCTGTCAGACTGCTGTTGCTGCTGCAGCTCTAGCTGAGCTGCAGTGTTTTGTGTGTTGGTTTTTGTTTGTTGGTGTGTATATGTCGTGCAACCCGTGGCCTGCTTTAATGTGTTGCAGGCTGCGTTTACGTGGTATAGACGTGCTGTTGTGGGTGTGTGTGTGTGTGTGTGTGTGCAGGCGGAGGAGTGACATGCATGGTAAATATGGTTGTTAGGAACCAATCACCTGTTCTTCTGTGCTATAGGTCCCTGCTGGGAACAAGGTGCGGCTGAAGTTCACCATGTTCCGCATGAAAGAGCCTGGGGTGGACGTCCGTGTGTGTCACAAAGATTATGTAGAAATTATGGGAACCAAGTAAGACTCATTTTCATGACATTACATAGATGATCTGGTTTGATTTACTTGTCTGAGTTTATGCATGAAAGGAAATTTTCAGACTTGTACACCTTGGTTGTTATGCAAAAAGAATTGTGGCCTACTTCACGTTATCAGTACATAAAAACACTGTTCTCAGCACGTTGACACACTGAAGAGAAGTCAGACTGGAAAAGAAATATGAGAAGTCAAACAACTTGTCATACTGGCTTTGAACAAACCTTCAGGTTGGCTGTAGACCTGGACGAACCCTTCGTGACACCACCCACAGGTGTCCTGAGGAGCAATTCTGAAGCTCAGGGTTTGTTCCAATACCCATACTGCCATACTATATAGTATGTTATAATGGGAATTTGTAGGATTCACTCAAATCTTAAGGCGCAATATTATGACAAAGTAGTACCACCTAATTTTTACATCTTGCTTGAAGCACTTTGTAAGGGCTGCTTTAATGCACACTACATTTTTACTACTACTTAACTCTCATTATGTTTATGTATTTATAAGGTGGAGGCTTTAAAACAAGCCATTTTAGGCTTTCTGCCTCTCCCTGCACTTTTACTGTTTTATTATGTTTGATTAATGTTATGTATGTGTGCAAATAAAATAAAATAAAAAAATACAAGGATAAAGTTGTCATTACCAAGGAAATTGGCTATAGAGACCAAAGCTGTTCTGTTCTACCAGGCTGTAAACACATTTATCTCTGCTGTAAAGTTGGCCATTTTAACATGGAGGTCTATGGGGAGTGACTCGCTTTTGCAGTCAGCTTTCAAGTGGCCATTCCAGGAACTGCAGCTTTTGGCCTTTCTGTATTGGCTTCAGTTTTTAGCCCCAGAAGTTACCACTCAGGCCAAACTTCTCTGTCTGCAAGAGCAAACAATTCTCTGAAACATCTAATAAAACCTCCATCTTGGTTCAACTTTGGACCAACTGCATTTGTTGTACTTCTGCACAGTTTTCCTGATAAATTGCTGACATTTAAGGTGGTGTAACTTTCACTTTTATCTTCCACTGTAAATATTTTAAAGGATCTAATCTGTTGGTGTGTTTGCAACTTGTCTGGCTGCTTTTTATCTTGTTATGATGCGGCCTCTTCCCTAATCCTCTAATCCTAATCGCTATGTCATAATAGCTATCACAACTGCAGAAAATAAAACTGAACTTCGCTGTTAACATCGGCCTCATCTCTCAGGTATTGCGGAGAACTGTCCACTTTGGCTATCACCAGCTCCTCCAATACCCTCGACATTATGTTCCACTCCGATGAGTCTGACACTGACAAGGGCTTCAGAGCGGAGTACAGCGCCTACGATCCCGCAAACCGTGAGTTAAGTCTTGTCTCTCACCCAAATTTGCACGACACTTGGCAAGATGGATGAAATGTTACGATGTGACAGTGACACTCTTAGCCTGCCATTATATAGCGAGATGGGGGAGTAACTGTGTTGTCTGAAAGACTAGAGGATGGTGGCTGACTGACAGTCAAATAGAGCTGTTTAGTGATGGAAGCTTAGAAACTGCTGCAGTGAAACTCAAGAGCTAGACTAATCACCAGAGAGCTTGTTTACTGGGTCTATTTTATTTGCCACTGTCAGTCAGGAGCATGCCACTTTCAATACCCTCTGCTCTTTATGTCGTCTCCCAGTTTGACCAAAATGGATTTATAATTGCTCCGATCGCCAGACAAGCATTGGCAACGTGACGGATGTTGTGAACATACTGTCACTCCCTCTCGCTCAATTTGTCACCATCGTCTTTCTGTCCTGCCGCCCCCCCCTCCGCTCACTCTCCCTCTCCTGTGTGTTATGTGAGCAGCTTGCCCCTCCAAGTTTGCCTGTAACTCTGGCATTTGCATCGGAAAGGAACTGCAGTGTGATGGTTGGAACGACTGCGGCGATATGAGCGATGAGATGAAGTGCCGTAAGTTCCCTCTTGGCCCAGCTTCACTTTTCTGGTTTTTCATCCTTGAACAGATTTCTTATCCTCTTTTTTCTATGTCCACCCTCTCATCTCCGTAAAGGAGTAGTTTGACATTTTGCAAAAATACTCTTGCTTGCTTTCTTGCAAGGAGTTAGATGAAAAGATTGTTACCACTCTTATGCACCTGTCCAGTGAAAATCTATTTTTTATCATCTCTATATGGTGTTTTTTATATGCTGGAAGACGCATTATAAGGGAAATAAGCACTTACTTGGTCATTTTGAACCAATGATAGTCTCAAAAATACAAATTAAGATGTCATACATTAGAAACCAAAGTAACCAATAATGTTAGCTTGCAGTGTGGGGCTTTCTGCATTGTTATTCTTCTTCAGAATCGGTTTATGCCTGAGTGACTGCGATATTACAACTTGAAATCGCATAGCATAGCATAGCATAGCATAGCATAGCATACTTTACTGTGTTTTAGTAGAGTTGTAGATGTGCTGGTGTGCTTGAGCTGCAGCAAGAAACAAAATGGTGGGTAGAGAATGGGACTGTCAATTATTTGTTTGATTAATTGATTAGTTGTTTTGTCTTTAAAACGTCAGAAATTGTGAAAGAGGTCCATCCGTGTTTCCAAAGCCCAAGACGACATCGTCAAATCTGCTGTTTGGTCCACAAACCAAATATATTTAATTTGCTGTCATAGAGGATTAAATAAACCACAGAAATATTTAGATTTAGGAAGCTGGAATCAGAAAGGTTTGTCTTTGTTTCTTAATAAGTTGCTTAAACTGATTAATCAGTTATCAGAATAGTTGACGATTAACCTATGGATTAATCATTGCAGCTGTAGTTCAGCAAGAGACGGAGACTTTATGGATCAACACACTGCAAAGGATGGGTTGAAGCATTTTTGTTGGGGGAGGGGACTTCAAAATGTGCAACTTTGATGCACAGAGATGAGTTTTTAGGGGTTTAATCAATAACTTTAAAAATAGCCAACAGCCAAATAGCTTAGTGTAGCAAAACAAATGGAAACAGGGGGTAAAACCCAGCCTCCATCTGTGCAGAGATGATAAAATCTGAAGAGCATAGGAAAGCCAAACAAGTGGAAACAGGGGGGAAATACCCAGCCCTGATCTGTCCAAAGATATCTGAAGGGTAAAGATCCCGAGCTGTTGGGTCGTGGGACAGTGTGTGTCTTGTCTTTACTGTGATGATGCTGGATTCTAGGAAATTATGACCACGAGCAAACCACAACTTGCAACTTGTCATTTTACAGTTTGGTTTTTGTACATATCAAAAAACTGTATCATAATAGTTGGTGAGCTACAGGGGTGCTGGCAGGAAGGTTTTGCTACCGCCAGACAGAACCGAGGTTTCCAGTCTTCCACTTAACTGGCTGCTGCCTGTAGCTTCATACCTGCGGGTATGAGAGTGGTATTGATCCTCTCAGCCTAACTCTTCGCAAGAGTTAGTGGATATTTCTCAAGATGTCAAACTATTTCTTTAGGGCCCCAACTTTTACTCTTCTGTAATTGCTCTATTTTACGACCCTCTGGTACACTACACAGTATATCCAGTGACTTGTGTTGTTCTTTGAAATCCCTCATATGTACATCTCATACATCTCCTCCAGTTTCATTGTCTAATGTGATTTCTGTCGCTCCAGGGTGTGAAAAGGACCAGTTTGCTTGTGGGAACGGTCTGTGCAAACCCAAACTGTGGGAGTGCGACAGTGTCAACGACTGCGGCGACTGGAGCGATGAGAAACGATGCAGTGAGTATCCCCATCTCTCGGAGCGCTCTCCGGGGAATACAAAAGCACCTTTTAATGCAACGCTGATTGCGCTAACATTAAAGTCACATCACCGCTAATGCAGAGGTCGCTAACTCCTGGGCTGTGTACGGTCATTACTTTATCAGTAATGGAGTTTTGTTTGGACGGAGCAAATTGGGCGAGGCTGTGATACATGCAAGAAGAATGGAGACAGATGCTGGTGTCTCTTGTGGCTGCAGCACTAATGTCCTTCAGAAGCTTATTGGATTGTCTTCTTGTTCAAGTTTGTCTTTATTTTGTTATAATTTCATCATCACTTTGTTTCACTGCCTCCAGGTTGCGAGGAGAATGAGTGGCGCTGTGGGGACGGGCTTTGTATGCCCCAGGATGTTGTGTGCGACAGTAAGAAGGACTGCGAAGATGGAAGCGATGAGGCCTCTTGTAAAACCTGTAAGTGGCGGCGCTTATTCTCTTCCCGACACTCTTGAAAAAATCCCTAGGGTGATTTTTAAGCATGTTACACAAACCATTAAGTAATTAACCTTCATCTGAAAGCTCAGTTTTGCTGTAGGTTTAACAGAGATGTCGCACTGAAGACTCTCTTCTTAACTCTGAGTATTTTTCATTGCACTGTTTTTTTTTTTTTTGCTCTTTCTTTCATTTCCTCCTACTCTCTGCTTCGCTCTTTATCAATTTCCCTTTCAGTCACTCACAGACACACACAGAGGGCACTCTTGCGTTTCCTTTTGATTTTCACTTCTGTGAATAAAGAGGGATATTAGACCTCAACCCCAATCAATACGCCCAATCAATGCAATCTGCTCCTCAATCACTCTGCATTGTGCATTCAAGCCTCACTTTGAAGCCTCGCTGATTGCCTAGTATTTTACTGGTTAAAAATGTGTTTTCATTCTGGGACCTGTCTCCATCCCCGCTGCAGCTACGGGCATCTGCTCCGACTTCAGCTTCAAGTGCGCCAACGAGGAATGTGTCAACAAGGTGAACGCCGAATGCGACCGCATCAACGACTGCACCGATAAGTCGGATGAGACCAGCTGTGGTAAGACAGGTTTTAATCTATGTCCCTCTTACAAAATTCAGCTTTTTAAAAATTGCTGAAAGTGGACCTAATCTCGTCACTGCCATTCAAACTAGATTATAGGAGCTGGGTTGAGCTGCGCGTTGGGCTGTCTGTTAGAAAAGAGCCTCAGGCCTTGACTGCTTTATTTATTTCATTCTTCTTTGAAAGCAGCTCTTGTCATCTCTGAAGTTTTTGTTTTTTCCTGCATTCAAGCCTCAGGGTGTGTCGGTATTTTTTTTCTTTTTTTATGATCAGCTAATATGCCAGTGTGCCTTATTAGGATTCCAAAGAGTCATTATAGCATTCGCAGCCACGGCCAGCGTCATGATAGCTTCAAGTCGACCTAATCTCACTTTCTGATTTTTCTCTCTGATCATTCCATTTCCAGTCTCACCTGGTGTTTTGCGCTCCACTATGTTCTCTGGTAAAATTACAGATTGTGGCACCAGGCCTTACAAGCTGAACCGCATCGTAGGAGGGCAGAATGCTGAGCTCGGGGAGTGGCCCTGGCAGGTCAGCCTGCACTTCTTGACCTACGGACATGTTTGCGGTGCCTCCATCATCTCTGACAGGTGGCTCCTTTCGGCTGCTCACTGCTTCGTCACGAATGATCAATCGTGAGTCACACATCCATAGCACCCACATACATGCAGAACATTATTTCCTATGTGGCAGATTACCGCTTTTGACTTTTTATGCAATTTTCCCATATGAATTCAGCTGAAAAACATAGAACTGTGCCCAATGGAGCTGTATTTATGCACAAATCTGAAGCATTGCCCCTGATGATACGACTCAGAATAAGACAGTGATGGTTGTGCAGGTTATGCACATCTTATACATGAAAGCGTGGAGCTGTATTCATCACGGTACCCTGTAGGTGGTGCACTAACCATTCTGTTCAGCCTGATTCACTTCTATTATGATTGAACAGGGAATGTGTTCATTTTCACAGATTCACAGTCAATGTTGATATTTGCTATCAAAAATGTTGGTATTTCATTTTAGTCACACATTTCTTCATCATATGGTGTAAGGAATTTATTTTGCATACTTTTGTACATCTTGATCACGTAAACAGAGTGGAATCCAATGCAATAATGTAGGGACAAATACCTTTTATAAAGCTTATAATATTCTGTTTTTGTTCAGACTGTTGAAGAGGTTGGGTAATTTTGGTGTTACATTCACTTGCTTTATATTCAAAGCAGTTATCATTTTGCCAAGCTGACAGAACAACAACAGAAATGCTAAATGCATGAATTATAAATGTAGCACATGTTGCAGGTCTGCTGTGTTGTGTATCCTATCCACCCTTCCTTCTTCTTGCAAGTAAATAAACCAAACCTTTTGCTCCGTGCTGCTGCTGCACCACCACAGGAACCATATTGCATCCAACTGGCAAACCTACAATGGCATGCATGACCAATACAAGCAGGACGACATCCAGCGCCGCTCATTGAAGAGGATCATCTCCCACCCGGATTACAACCAGATGACCTTTGACTATGACATTGCACTGCTGGAGCTCAACGAGCCACTGAAGTTCACCGACACCATCCAACCCATCTGCCTACCCGCTTCCTCCCACGTCTTCCCTCCAGGCATGGCGTGCTGGGTCACAGGCTGGGGCGCGCTCCGAGAAGGAGGTATTATGCATGAATTGGAGATTCTGGGTAGAACTGTAGTCATTTTGTGTGTGTTTTTTTTCGTCGTGGCTAATTATTATGAGTTCTAGAACTTTGAGTATTTATAGGGGTATTCTTCAGTTGTGCATGACACACTCTACATTGTGTTTCTCCTTTTTGAATATCCAACTCACTTCAAAATTAAGACATCCCACTCCTCCCCCATCCTTCCCACTGAGATTTACTCTTCTTATTCCTTCTTCTTCATCTTCCCCCCTGCCTGCCTTTTTCTCCCCTTCATCTCTTCCTCATTTCACCCAGTCCTCTCCCCTTCCTTTAATGTCCCTCCCATTTCTTTATCTCTCCCATCATGACATACTTCTCCTCCACTTCATCCTGCCTACCTTTTCTCTCATCTTTTTCTAATCTGTTCTATTCAATTAAGCCTTCTTCCATATCCATCTATCAACACAGATGTCAGGCTCCTCTGGGAAGCCTCTTAAACCTTCATTAGCTAGCATTAATCCAGCCTATTAACACCTTTGATGTTAGCGACGAACACAGAGGTCACATGGCGGAGTGCTGACCCCTTTGTCCTGCTATTCCAGGTCAAAAGGCACAGATTCTGCAGAAGGCATCGGTGAAAATCATCAACGACACTGTGTGTAACGTGGTCACCGAAGGCCAAGTCACCTCCAGGATGCTCTGCAGCGGATTCCTGGCTGGAGGAGTCGACGCATGCCAGGTGAGATGGTGCAGAAAGGAGAATGGGCTGATATAGATGGGTTTTCACACCTGTGTAATTATCGTGCTCTCACATCCGAACCCAATCTCATAACCATTCTCCCCATGCTCACCAGGGAGACTCCGGAGGCCCCTTGGTGTGCTTCGAGGAGAGTGGGAAGTGGTTCCAGGTTGGCGTTGTCAGCTGGGGTGAGGGCTGCGCTCGTCGCAACAAGCCCGGAGTCTACACCAGGCTCACCAAACTACGAGCCTGGATCAAGAAGGAGACGAAGATTTGAGGATGTTGTGAGAAACGGGGAGGGGATGCAGAGCGGGGAACATCGCAGTGCTAAAAATAATGGAGATGGAACATTTTGAGTCTGATTCAGGACAAAAGTCTCTCTGAGATTTATTCATTTAGCAGCAGGCTGAGGATCCTGTTGCATGGACCCAGCTACTCATATGAGCGACTTAAGCACTTTATTTGGTTGCCAGCCTGCTCTTAAGTTCCTCCCACTCACACTTACACACATTTACAAGAACACCACTTACAGTTTGTATAGTTTTTACAGGCATTCATCAGCACAGTGTCTTTTAGCCCCCTCAATCCATAACAATATACCCTCGGCACAAATAATGAAATATGTATAGATTGGGAATTATTTTCCCTCTATTTTCCCTCCTTTTCAGCTTTTAAAGTGTGTTTCTGATTACAGCCTCATTCCCTGAAAAAGTTATTGTGTTTTTAAGCCTTAGTATTATGTGTTTCTAAACCGGTGAGAGCCTTCATCCTCTTGCTGCAGTGAATGTTGCACACTGCCAATAGGCTCATGCAGTAAATGGTTATGAATGTAGGGGTTTTACAGAATAATTGAATTTTTGACAAAAAACTGAAAGAACAAAAAAAAAAAGACAAAAAGAATCAACATCCATGTTGGGGCATTTTTCATATCATACTCAAATGAATGAAACCCGGAAGCTGCCTGGAAGGTAGAAAAATGCCTTAATCAATCTAAAAGCCCACAGTTTTCTTTGGAAAATGGCCAGCAGTTAAGTGTACCAGATTTTTCGTAAGTGGGCTTAAGACATGCAAAAAAAAAAAAAAAAACACCAGCCTGGTCCTTAAAGAGTGAGACTGGAGTGATTCCTAAGTTGTTTCTGATTTGAACGAGCATCCTTGATCAGTGTCTCTGTTTTACATTTACAGATGCGTACTGGCCTTTCTTGGTCAGTGAATTATTTGCCAAAATGTTAATGTCAGAAGGAGAGGATGAGGATGAAGTCCAGCTGGCCTTTGCGCAGGTCTCTAGTTAAGCTCAGGGTGATTGGGCTCTTCAATCACGCACGCTGCTCACAGTCAATGTAAATCAGTGGGGTTTTGACTAGTTGCCAGAGCAATGCAATCCATTCTTATCCCCATTAGGGTTTCCTCTCTTTGGTCGTGACCAAGTTAATCAACTTCAGCTTAAACAGCGTATTTGACTGGATGGTTTATTTTACTCCATTTGTCTGAGTAATTCTGGAACTAATATGTCTTGCATAAGCACACCAAAGATTTGCTGAAGTATTATTTATTGAAGGGGGAGAAATAATTGTTGAGGACGTAGCTCAGCTGGTCGTTTTTAATAATTCTGTTAGTGTAAATGTGTATTTTTCAGAAAGTAGGGAGAGGCCTCAACTTTTACAGAGATATTTTCATCGTACGCCCAGACTGTGATTTGGATTACGGACTTACTTTACATACTTTCTTTGTTTGAGTGTCTTTTTTATATGAACGCGTCATGATAATAAACACCTTTTATCTGATTCCACAGCACCTAATTGCATTACCTGTATCATTTGTCTTTGATGGGGTCTTGTTTTGTATTATGTTGTGCATAATAAATGCATGTCTTGGGAGACCTTGTCCCTTCTCGCAGTAGAATTGTAATGAGCATGTACTTCTCCTCCCCGTTGTGAGCAGCGTGCCTACCTGGGGAACAGAGGTGACAAGACGAACTCATATTGTCAGATAATACCTACCTTTGTCACAGCTCTATCCTATTTCCCTACGAGATGGGCATGTTGACTTCGGGAGGTGGATACACATACAGTGGGGGTTCTGCTATCTCATCTGTCTTCATTAAAAGCAGCGCACCACTGGGGGAATAGGAAAATCAACATAGACAGTGCCGCTAATTTATGTATTCATCACTTTTGCTACATGGGAAGCTTTGTTTGTCACTGTTCTCCATTGCCAATGAAGCTACCCACCGGGCTGATTAACTCACAAGATTCACGCGAGCCAGTTCTTTATCGGAAATGGTTTTATTTAAATATAAATATGTGTACAAAGGTACAAGCAACAATAGCTCATTTTTAGCAAATAAAATTCTTAATACATTATTAAAAGAATGAACAAACAAATGGCAATTAGTTGTGTTCCAAAAAAGCATAGTAACTGCATTCAATGATTGATGAACAACTTAGACAGGAGAATCTGTGGATCCAAATAAATCAACCAAGATAGATACATATGTATATAAAGATACTTTACAATAGAGCAGCTTACACGCTGTACTTTAAGGCTTATATAAAATATAAAAATAAAGACAAGCGATGATGTTTGCCTTCTCACTTTAAGTGACATTTGTTCTCGCATTAGGCTGCCTGGTAACAGCTTTTTAGACAAATGGCAGTACAGGCGTCCATACTGAAACATCCAGGAAGTGGAATGCAACCGGGACAGGTGCAGAAATCAATGTCTCGAACATGAAATGGACATGAATATAAACGCTGAAGAGTTTCACTAGACACATCATTTTTGCATGCAACAGAGAGAAAGTATGGGCTCAGCCATTTGTACAGATACTTAGTGTTTCAGGGTAGTACTGTTTCTTGTAAACATGTTGAGACAATTTGATTGAGTTGTAGAACTTGAGAGTGTATCGTCCACGTCGGGACTGCCTTACACGTCTTACCCCGCCTGAGCCTGCTGAAGTTGACGCTGCATTCAAGTTTATTTCAAGTTCAAGATTGCCACCATTTTCCAAAAACCTCGACTTTTGATTGTTCAGGTAATATCCTACTCTTCATTTTACAATCAGAAAACACAGCAGACAACAATACCAAGGGTCGGACAGCAGTTTTAAGTGTCAAACCCCATGTTTTCCCCCCAATACCATTGTTACCATCTTTGGGTTTGCATGGCCTTACCTTGTCCTTCCTGGTACAACACACAGTTAAAACAGAGTCCTCCGTTGAAATGAAGGCTAAAATACACATTCTCTTCAAATCTCCTTTTATCCACTGGTAAGCAACACTGCTAAATCCAACGTGTTATGGTTATCAGAAGAAGCTCCAGGAACACAGCTCAGGCCAGAAGTATTCCACCGTTGATTAGACTCGTCATACAGTTCAGTGCCTGTAGCAATTGTTGGTCAGTACAGCTAGCCTGTTGTGCAGAATAGTTTGTCTGTCTCTGTGGATAGCTCAGTCTGTTGTTGATGATAGAGACACAAATGTGCTTAGAATTCCTTTCGCATGCCAACAAAACACCAAATGACAAACAACAAAAGGTTGGTCATGTCGCTTTTTTTTTCCTCAAATAGCTTCTGGTATCTTCTTTCAAAGTATTTTAGAGGTCATCTTTGACGTTTAGTGTTGACACAAAGTAAACTCTGGAATGCAGGTAAACAGCTACCCCAGGCGTTTTGGCCACCCAAATTCAGGAGATGCATTTTGATTTATTTTCAAGTTGGCCTTCACTCTCACAGAACATCTCCACAGGTTTGGGTGGTCATCATGTAGAGATAACTTAGTGAGGTATCGCACTGTAATGTCCATCATGTGTTTGACTTGAACATCACAATCTGCTGAATTTTCCAGCTCAGGAGCTCTACAGTTAGCATTATCGGAGATCCTGCTGTCCATTGCAGGTTGGTTGGTTGGTTATCCCATAACCTAAATCACAACTCCCTCCAAATACTGTCCAAACAAATCCTTGCAGGACAGTCTCAGTAAAGAAAGTCTCTGTTCATGTTAGTCCAGCCACATGTATGTGGAGGTGACAATGGTTATTTTACTCACTGCTCCTGTACTCTTCCCTTTTTCCACTTTTTGTCCAGTCAGACATGAGTCTGCATACGTTGTGATGGCCGGCCATAGTCGGACTGCTGGGAGGACACTTGTGAGGAGGCATAAGAGAAGCGAGACGAGCTGGACACCTTGCTGGCCTGATCTGATTGGTCATACGCATCCACCTTCTCATAGGAAGCAGGCTTGACGTAGCTGGTGAAGGCGCGACCGTAGGTATTAGGTAGGTACGCAGAGCCACTGTAGAGGGGATCAGTGGGGTAAATACTCGCTGGTTGGGCAGGTTGTTGCTGGGCAGCTTGCTGCTGTTCGTACGAGGTTCTGCCCGCTGTGGTGGTGGCGTATCGGTGGGAGAAGTCATAGACACGAGGCTGAGTGCCATGCTGACCGTAGATCGGGCTGGGGGAGGGCAGCTGCGACGGAGTGTAGACTGGCCGAGAGTTGGGCACATATTCAGAAAACCCACTGCTGCGGATATGGCGGTCGTCATGGCCACGGACATTGTAGTAGCCATTGGTAGGGTCCTGTGAGAAAGACAGAAAATAAATCATCTTAACATTAGCCCAGTATCATGTGCAAAGGACAAAAAAATGCACACTTTCTATTTTGAGAGTGCTTCTTCAAGTAAGTGTTTTCAGTTTTACCTTGATGTCCGATCTTTCGTCGTCCTCCTCTTCCAGGAGGTCGCTGTGTTCTGTGCGCGACGTCCCAGGAGACTCGCTGCTGTTTGGAGCCTGAGGGAAGACCAAGCAGTTTTGAAGAATTACTAGGATGAACAAGACCTTACTTGAATAAGAACAAAGAAAAGTCTGAGCATTGTGTTACAGTGTTACTGTGACTTTCCCCCCACCTTCAGAGAGATACAGATATCTGACTTACAGCAAGGGCGAACAAATAAACCTACCATGGGTTCTTTGACATCCTCCTCATCGTCGTTGCCACGCGTCGCATTGTGATCGCTGTGAACAATCTGAACTCTGATGTCACTCTTGGAAAGACGAGTGCACCTTTTACCTGTGGGGATTGAAAAGAGGTTTACTTGACATCACCAGGCAGATTTGTGCATCCAGTTGAACATGCAAACAAGGTGCACAAAACGGAGCGTGAACTGAATTTGTTTGATTTGAAGAATTGGCTGTTGACCCTCTTGCCCATACTAACCGTTGAGCTCACCTTTGCCTGTGTGCCTGCAGCAGAGGGAGACCAGAGTGATGACACAGATGAGCAGGACACAGCCTCCGCCTACTGCTCCGCCAACAATTATCAACATAGGCAGGGCTTCTGAAAGGAGAACAGGAATAGAAGGAAAGACATGGGGAAGAGGATGGGGGTAGATGAGAGGGGAGGGGATGAAATGAAAGATAGCAGAGCGTAAGTGGCAGTGTCAAAAGTGCAGATCAGAGCAAATGAAATCAAAGAAAGGAATACATTCATTTGTGTTGCTAATCCCAGAAATGCGCTAGTGCCTATAAATTCATCTGCAGTAAGCGTTGGTCCTCTCACAGCTACTGTAGCATATGCTCATGCAGGCAATCCGGCAACTCACAGCCAGGCTATTGTCTCTAATCTCTCTGAAAGAAGGGTAACAAGGCCTGACATGCAATGAAGCAATAGACAGTAATCTAATTAGAGATTCCAGGAGATACCGCTGCCCATTTCTCTGGAGACCCCGCTCTGCTACGTTGATGTAAATTACTGGCGAGGACCTTATTTTTGGTGTCTGCTGCAACAAAGGTTTCCACTAGGATCAGCGTAGTAGTAGTACTTTAATTTTTAAGACCACTTTAAGGTTGCTGCAGCCTAAAAAATGCTGAGCTTGGCTGCCAGACAGTGATGGAGAATATGATCCCAACTGCGAACACGTGTGGATTCCTCCAATTGACTTTTGTCCCCAATCAATAGCTATGTTATGGGGCAAACATATTCATTAAAGAAGCCATCTGCTGATTAAATCATATCGATTAGAGGAGCATAATTAAGATAAGCACAAGACAGGGGCACTGCTTTTACCTAATCTCACTCCCTTCAAAGTAAGAATTGAGAGTATCACTTCTTTGCAGGGTCCCAGTGGGGATTATTACCTTGCTCCTTCAGAGTGACCAAGGCGGTGCCAGTGCCGAAGCGGTTCCAGGCGGTGCAGTTGTAGCGCAGCTGGAAATCCTGCGCCAGAGTCTCGGATAGCACCAGCGATGACAAAACACCATGGTCACTGGTTACTGTCTGCACTGAGTAACGACCGGAGGTACCAGAAGACAGGCTCATGTCCCCAAAGGTCCACACCTGCAGAGAGGAACAACAAGAATAGACAACAAGGAGGTAAGTCACCGTCCTATGAAGAACTCCTCACAGGTGAACAAAGTAAAGGCCTGCGCGCCTCTTTATCCTTAGATCCCCGCCTGCCTGCTGACTGAACACCGGTTTCGCTCTCTGTTCTGCGTTCTCTCCACCGACCTCTAAGGTGCTCCGGGGCTGACACAGCTCATAGGCTCATGTTTAAGCTGCCTCCCACGTCTGCCCTGCAGGTGAGGCCTAAGGAGGGTTAGGTAGCTGCACTATGAAATAAGGCTCCTCTCCGCTGTCTCTAGAGCAGGGCCAGCGGGGCACCTGTCTCTCACTCCTCCTCACACCCTAATTATCCTCTCTCAGCCCAGCGTACGCTCAGCAGTTCAACAGGGTCAGCCGAGTGATGCCTCTCGGGCTGCTAATTGAATGTGGTTCGGCTGAAACCTGCAGGAAGCCAGTCTTCCACAGCTCCCCGAACTCTTCCAGTCAATGCCTGTGCAATTACACTTGTGAATATGTGTGTGTGTGTGCATGTGTGAGTTGGAGATGCGCTGGCTCAAAGGTGTGAAGGGGAGGTCAGGGGCAAAGCTCCTCTGAGTGATCGCTCCCGTGTGGGTGTGGCCAGTAAGAAAACAGAGCGTGCGAGCTCCCAAACACTAGTAACCGACCCACAACACAAATAAGAGGCTCACTTACAATCTTATCAGGCGGGGGGCTGCTTCCCACGCGGCACTCCAGCTTGCCCTTGGAGTGCTTGACGGCGTGCTGTGTGGCTTCTGCTGTGATGATGGGTGGACCTGGTGGGAAAAACAAGGGAAGACGGAAAGAGAGTAGAGAAGTTAAAAAGAAGGAAAAGTCATGTTGACCGTTACTAGACTGGCAGATATCAATTTTTAAGTTTCGTGTTCGATAAATAATTCCAAAGTTTACAAGCAACTCTGAGAAAAAATACAGCACTTTATTAAAATAACTTGTTCAAGGATGTACAAATATGCCATTAGAAGCAAAGGCTCACAATCCTAGTCAAGTAAAAGTGCATAAGTAATATTTGCACACTGTATTTATAGTATTGAAAGTATCAAAAATACCCTTTCTGCAGTAAAATGATATATTTTTCATCACATTAGATTTTTGTTGTCTAAGCATCATGGTGGAGCTAGTTTTACTACTTTATATAATATTAAATAATCCAAGGGTTCCCAATCTGAGGGTCAGACCCATCCAAAGGCTCACAACATGAATCTGAGATGAATAATGATGTTGCAAAGAAAAAATAATAAAGTTTGATTGAACAGATGTACATTTATTTATGACTTTTCTCAAAAAAAAAGTCTGGGAGCCCTAACGAGATCTTTGAATCTGTAAAAGAACTAACAACTACAGCTATCAAATACTATATTATCTTTAATATGGCATGTAAATAAGTAGAAAAATATAGAAGCATAAAAAGCAAATACTCAGGTACTCCAAAGTCGTACTTAATTGCTTCCCACCACCGAAGAAGCCACTCACCATTTACAGTGAGAGTAACATCTCTTTCTGCAACTCCGATCCGGGGTACAATGGCCTTGCAGGTGTATGTTCCAGCATCCTCCTGGGTAACAGCCTTTAGCTGCAAGGTGTTACCATTACTGAGCACCTAGTGAGAGATCCAGGGAGACAAGTGAGAAGTGTGTTAGAGAGAGAAAAAGCGAGAAAGAACGAGCTGCTGCTGGTGGGGAGAGGAGGCAGACAAAGGAAACTGGGACCTTTATCAGTGGCCCACTCATTGTGGAGGCAGCACAGAGGTGGGCTGACCATTGTAACAAATGCTGGTGGTTTGAGTTTAATTTCATTGTGAAGAGCTTTAATCACAGCATTAAGCACTCCAGCCACCGCTGAGTGACCGTGCTGCTGGGGAGATTGTTGTAATTAAACAGTGGGGACAGGACGCAGCGTACTATGTGTGAGTGGGCCCTAGCCTTTGGAGCTGCTACACTCACTCACTCCTTAGCTCATTGATCCTGTCATTCCATCAAGCTGTGATTAATCCATTTACCCCCACTCCTCCCTCCCCTCCATCTTCACATCCACCCCCCACTTTCACTCTGTCCAATTTTTTTTTTTTATTTCAACACACTTATGGAGTAACCCAATTAATCCATTACTCGTGGCTGTGTGAGGGACAGTGGCAGTGGGTGGATTAGAAAAATGCCTGCGCATTTCCCTCAGAGTGGATGAAAGCGCTCTCCCCTTTGAGATGACAGCATTGCTTATGCCATCCCGCAGCATTCTTTACTAGGGGTGCTTTCTGCAGCATAGCTTCAGAAATTATATTAGTTGCCAGGAAAAAAAGCTCCTATGGGATGCCCCCCACTAATGGTGTGCGCATCGAAAGTCTTTTACCAGGATGATGTAAAGTGAAGGTGGAAATGTCCCATTTGTTCCACCTACGAAATTGACTTTGAGGAGATGGATACTCAAGTGCAGCTGGGCTTTTCTAATGTCTGAGAAGCCGCTCGGAAAGTTGTAGCGCGTGTTGTAATTCTGTTTGCTTGAGCCACACCCTTCCTCAGTCATACACGGGCTGATCGATGGATTGATTGATTGAGTTTGAGTTATGACAGCATGTCATGTGCAGTGATGATGCCGTATGAATCTGTCAGTGGACAGACAGTTTTCTGCCAGAGGCTTTAGCCCTCAGGGAGTATGGTGAGAGGAGGTGTTGAAGATTGAGCCTGAAAAAGAATGTGTGGGAAAAAGTGTGAGGGATTCATGCCTCAAGGCCATGTGTGAATGTTTCTCTCTGGAGGAACGGTGTTGAGGAGTGGTGTTGAAGCTTTGCCATCAAGATAAAGTGGCAACTAGCATTTGTTGCCTTACCACGCTGGAGCCTTGTTTGGTCCAGGCCAGGGTCAGAGGAGGGTTCCCAGTCCACGCACAAGTAAAAGCTGCATCCATTCCGATATCCACTGTCATGGGTTTAGGCTCCGACAGCAGTCTGGGGCCAACTGGGGTGAAGCAACACAGACAGCCAGCGAGAATCAATAAAAGCCTGCTTTTAAAGTCACACATACTTCAGAAAATCTCAAAAATACACAGTGTTTGCCTTTGGTTAAACTCACATTGGACATCGACCAGAGTGCTGACGTTGGTGCTGCCCACAGAGTTGGACACCTCGCAGGAGACGGGGTCGGTGAAGTAAGAGTAGTCCACCGTCACCTCGAGGCTGTCCCCGTTTGCCTCGGAGATGGGCACTCCTCCTTTGGACCACCTGGGACAGATGAATAATCACATTATACAGTCGCATTAGTTCGGGGAAGGCACTTAGCCATGCGTATCAAAGTGGCTGTTAGCTGATTCGTAGCTTGTGCCAATCAATGCTGCCAATCAAGCAGCCCATTTAACCCAATGAATCTGCTAAACACTTGGCATCCCTGCGCTGCTTTGCTGGATTTCGGCTCTACTCTGCAATGTTTTGCAGCATCTTAAAATAGCTCGAACTATTATCGTGGATATTTTAGTCGGGGCAGAGTGAACAACTGAGATTAAAATGAACAGTGCCTACCTGTATCCAGTGATTTCAGGATTGGCTGAAGCAGAGCAGATGAAGAGCACCTTGGCTCCTTCTGTCACAGTCTGAGGCTGGACTGATAGAGTCACTGAAGGAGGGTCTGTGAGGAGCAAAAACATCCATGTTAGTGGCTAAATTTGGCTTTAATCGTGCAACAGCATTAACTCTGCTCCACAGAACACAGTCACCATAGCATGCACTCTGCAATAGTGTGTTATTTTAGAGGTCCTTGTTGAAGCTGGACTCACGCTGAACATTAATAGTGACGGATGTCTGTCGTCCAGCAGGGGCAGCTGGGTTAAGAACCCTGCAGGTGTAGGTGCGTCCAGAATCGCTATCCTCCGGGACGATTGGAAGCATACTGACAGCCCCCTCCCTCTTCCCATCCTCCAATAGTGACTGCAAAAGAAGGACAACAACAGAGAAACTTGAAAATCAGATCAAAACAAGCTACTTGCCTTTTGTGACCCGCACCACTTAGGAATATCTCTGTGACACTGCAGGTCTTATTTTTTTTCCATGTGTGAAGCATTAATATCGCCATCCTGTTCCCTGGCATGGCAGTTAAATCATATATTTTATGATGCAGCAGGGGATATTGTGCTGTTCCCACATTTCTGAGAGTGTTCCCCGTCAGCGCTCCTTGTTTGTCATCATCTTTTAAATCTATTTACTGCTCACAGAAATCAATACGCCTAAGTGAGGAAAGGTGTAGATTCTGAGGATATGGCTCACTGCTCTCTCACTTTCTGCCTCTCTTCCTCATGCGCCACATACACAGGGAAGAAGGGGAAAAAAAGTGATAGCCAAGGCGCCTGTGTGTCTTTTTTTTGGGGAGTGGTGACAGAGAGTAAGAAGTGTCACACATCTTTGGAAAAGAGCAAGGGCGAGCTGAACCTTTTCCCTGGACGGCCAAATCAATGGAGCAGGTCTTTCACTTCCTCAGCCAGACACACAAAACGCATTTTTATGCTAGATCAAATCACATCTCTCCCTGTCACCACCGCCTCTCTCTCTCTCGGACAAAGCACTGCCTACCCGGAGCCTCACTTCTTACATTCTCTTGGTTTTTCACAAATCTACAGCACCATTTAACTCTGTGTTCATTCCCCCCACCCTACCTTCTCTATTCCTCTTTCCATCCACATTCCTCACATCTCACATCCTCTCCTCGCGCTCCCCTCCAATCCTATTCCCTCCCCTCTCACTGCAGGCTCTCACCTCCTTAAATGTGGCGTTTAGCGTCGTTTAGCGTGGTCAGAGAGCATGAAAAATGTGACACTTTCCCAGCCGCAGCTGGCTTACGCTCCGGCGCATCCCCATTGTGTTTCTACATTGTTGTGGGTGATTTCTTCTCTGCAGAAACTCTACTGTATGAAACACTCATGCCTGTCTGAGCTTTGGCATGCTCCAGTTATGCTGTAGTGTCGCTGCATTAGCGAGCAAAGGGGGGGATGGTGGTGGTGGGTTAGGGAGTGAGGGGGGGGACATGGAGGAGAAGGTGGGGTGGGAGGAGGGGGTCAGGCATGAGTGGAAATGGGAGGGGGACTGCAGAGAGTGAGAGAACAAATCTTGTGAGAGAAGGGTGGCGATAGGGGAAAAAAAAAACTGTGAGATACCATGGAGGAAAGATGAGAAAAATAAAAAGAGAAATGGAAGAATATGAGAGAAGTATTATACCCTAGGAGAAAATATTTCTGTTTTGAATAGCTTTGCATTTATTTCTGCCTGCTGTTACATTTTGTAATATCATGTGGGTGTTAGTGATTGAATGATAATGCCGGGCATAGATCTGTTCTCACTGTACCTTGGAATAAATTGCAGTCTCCATGACCTCTCCATCTCTGTACCAGGTGATCTCAGCAGCAGGTTTGGCTCCCGAGGCTCTGCAGGTGAGGTTGTGCGGTGTGTGGGCCTTAAGACGTACAACAGGGCCGCCTTCCACCACGGGGTCAGAAGGAGGAACTGTAAAGCAGAACAAACATACCACTCAAAACAAAAAGACTCATTACAGCTCCAGGCAGCTACAGAGCCATGAAGAAGTAATACTGATACTGAGCTTGTTGTTGCTCTTAGCTCAGCTTCAATATATATAACAATACCTCCTTATTGCCAAGTGTCTGTTTAACAAGGTGTAGTTTCAGACAGGAGAAAAGACCACGAACAGTTGTCATTTGGAGAGAAAAAAGAAACACACTCAACCTTATTTATTTCCTTTCTTGGGACTGGCATTATTGCTCTATTTGCTCTTACTGTTGCAGAGTGATGTTTCAACCGAATTGCTTATTTGTTCATTTATTTGCATGGTTTCGCACGCACCACTGGCAAGCCAAGCGCGCCACCCCTGATGAAGGCGTCTATCTCCCCAACCAATAAGAGAAGGCGTAAACATGGGGTTTGTGCTGGCCTTTCTCGCACCCTCCACCGAACCAATTTCACTGTGTGTATCTGAATTGTCAGAGGTCCTTCCGCTGCCGCGGCACGGACACTAATGGAATCCGAGTGCTAGGTGATTTTAATTTCCATGCCGATTCCCCTGACTGCACTCCCACCGTTGACTCCTTTGACTGCACAGGATTGCTTTGGTCTCATCTGGCCACATTGATTTACACAGACACACACATGCAGGCATATGCATACACATGCACAGCAACAGCCCCCCCTTTACCTCTTTAATGTCCACACAAAACCATAAACCGCAGGCTCCTGAGCACTGCACCTGATTTCATTTTGATGTTTATGAAATGCATATAATGTTCATGAACTACCTGGGCTTGGTCTTTGGGAGTGCATTTAATGTGGAAGTGGCAGTTTTATAAACTTTCATGGCTGCCTCCACGTATGCATTTTTATGGCTGTGCGTGGGTATGCGAGGGCTGCGCTGCTTTGTGCTGCTCAGCGAGGTTTTGACAGGGACACTGGACGCCGAAAGGTGGGCAGATGAGCTTGGGTGAGCTTTTTGAAGATGCGCATTTAGAAGAAATGTTCCAATACAACAGTGATGATCTCAATCTGCTTGCCTCGCCATGGCAACCCTATCTCATCACCCAGTTTCAATGAACTCAGAATGCACACCTTAATAGCAACAGATAGACTTAAGGACAGCAGGCTCTGAGGTAAAAGGTTCACATTATGTCATGCCATAAGCTGCAGCAACAGGTCTGTGTAATTGTTCCCAATGAGTTTTCCCTTCTTTCCGAATATTTGCTCGCAGGGCAATTTATGCACAATTGACAGGACTAATTAAAAGAGTGGTATTCCTTTGCATGCCACCAGATGCCAGCAGTGCTTTGTCGATTCCGATTCCCACAAGACCTGGCGTTCCTCCTCCTCACCAACCCCTCCCCCCCTCCCCCCACCTCTGAACGTCTGTGTGAAGAAGTAGATCACTCACATCATGTTAATGTAAAATCCGCCTTGCGGTTGACAAATGTTGTGGCTCACTGTAAAATGTGCTAACTGTGCAGACCCTGACTTTCAGGCGACTACGCAAGTCATTTGTGACTGCAGCAATCACATTATTCTAGACGTCCACAGTCTTGATTATCACTACTCAGAGTACAGGCCTTTCCTTTTTCTTTTTTTTTTTTTCCTCCTCGCTGAATATCGAGGCTGAGCCTTGCTTGGCGTGAATTATGCTTTCAAGACATGTTTTTCACCAGGAAACCAGATTTACAACATGGTTATCTATGAGTACTGATAAGAAATTACTCTATGAATTGCAAATCACGGGTGTATTTTAATGTATTTTTTGGTCCACGGTGTGATTTGAATATGATTATCTTGAGTGTTCCACATGCGTTATTAGTTTATTTGTCCACATGTTTTTGTGTTTTATGATGAAGACACTCCCCTGATTTTTCCCAGGCTCTGCCAGCCTGCAGGCCTTGGCATGAGTGCCGGCTGTGAGGATCATGCGTGAGCTGTGTATCTTACCTAGTACAGTGAGCTTGGCACGATGGGAGCGCAGCGCCGCCTGTGTAGCCTGACACTCATACACCGCGTCATCCGCCAACTCTGCTGAATCGATCAGCAAGCTGTGCTCGCCTGATAGCGGGTCGCCCATTAAGGAGTAGCGCGTCCAGCCTGCATGAAGCCAGCACAGAGAATAGAGTCAGAGACAAACAAAACCAACCAACAACAAACACATAATGAAAGGACAATAAAATGAACAGACTTGTGGCCCAAACAAAGGCAGCAAGGAACGTGGCAAGGCTCTAAGACACTAAATGAAAGCGAGCAGCACCTCACAGAGCCAGGCACCGAGCCATTGTGTTATCGGAGGAGCGTGAGCCTAGAAAATGCAACACGTGAGGCGGCTGCTGCATAAGGAGAATGTCCTTTAAACACAGACACAATAAAGATGGGGTGGCTAAGGTCAAGAGGAAGCCTCTCCACCTTCTCTCTAGTCTGCCACACATTTAAATGTCAGCGCGTGACAAAAGCCAATTGATTATCCACCTTCCTACAAGACTCTTAAAATGCTAACCAACAAATTAAAGTTCGGTGTGTGTGCAGCAGGAGCCGACCTGTCTGCAGTACATTGTTCTCTCACCATTCATTTGTGTAAAACCCCAACAGTTGACAGAGAGAGGCTTGATTTCTAATGAGACCTGGCATTGATCGCAGTGAGACGGACTGAGACAGAGAGGGCAATAAACACAGAGAGGGCAGTAGAGGAAAGGGTGAGACAGACAGACAGACAGAGACAAGAGGTCAGCGGAAGTACCTGGTAGGTCTCTCTCTCCACCCAGTGCCAGGCCATCTTTGGTCCACTGTACCATCCCTCTGTAGCCCACAATAACGCAAGGTAGAGTCACCGACTGGCCGGATACGACAACCTGGTCCTGGGGCTGCTGAGAGAAGTAGGCCGCTTGGGTGGCTGCTGAGAGAAACAGGAAAAAGGATAATGTGAACATCATATCTCTGATCAATTCACTCTCATATTCACTAAATAGCCATAAAATATACAGGTGCCCATAGTGCACTTAATGGCATTCCTCAGAATGTAATGGCAGCACGTTTCTGCAGCGCCAGCAGAGACGCAGTATGAGAAAAGTGAACTATAAGAGGTGTAGAAAAAAATTAGGCTCCCATGAACCGGTCGGCTGTTGTTTTCAGGGCACTTATTGAGACGAGGCTGACATGTGTGAAAATATTTTTTTTCTCGCCCCCCCCTCTCCCCACCTCACCCGCAAATGTGGCTTCTAAGAGGAAGAGTCAGCTGCGCCTCATAACTTATTTAACTCTTTCCCAAGACCATATGGTTATATGCTCAGTGACATGAAGCAAACACACTTCTAGAGAGGGAGAAAAATCTGCCACTCTGTGCTTTTTGTAAAAATGGATGTTAAACAATCAAAACTCCATTAAAGTTCCCGGGGGACCCATCCGTTTGAGCCTGCTGAAAGTCAGCGGAGACACCTGCCTGCCGCTTTCGCTGCTGTGTTTAAGTACGGCACGCATTCACGCCTCCGATTGGCTGGCTCGCCTTCACACGCACGCAGCAACACTGTGTGAATACGGATTCCCAGCTCCCAACTGTTTGTGCCACCATGCTAAAGATTGAGTATTACAAACCCTATTGGCAAGGGGAAGATGGCAACGCTCCAGAGGTAACTAATCCGTAGGGGAAGGTAGGAGGTGAGGGAGGGAGGCTGGTTGGTTGGTTATCTAAGTAGGGTGTCTGTGCAGAGTTGGGGAAGAGGACTTAAAAAACCTTCCCCTCATTCTCCATCTTTCTTTCTTTGTTGCTCAGTGGAGAATGGAAAGGAAGGGGGACAGAGGAAGATAAAGAGGGTTCTATTCAGGCAGTGCTAAGCCCCCCCTGAACTGCTTCTCTTGGTGGGAGCGCTTAAACAGACAGGGTTGCCCCCCTCCCCATTCTCAACCCGCGGCAAAGAAAGCCACTGAAAGGAGGGCAACATACGGCGGCCAGAGACGCGCTATTGTCCCCTTGTCCCTCTCTTTTAATAGGCCTCTTCATTTCCAATCAATCCTGCTAAATGCAAGTTTAATAGCTTTTCAATAGCAGCTTTTCCCCCCAGAGGGTAGCTGGGATTTTCTCTCTCTCTCTCTCCCTCTCTCTCACCCCTTTTCTCTTCCCCCTCTTCGTTCTCACTCCATTCTCTGGAGTTGGTTGAAAAGGGGGCTTCCGAGGTTGTTGGCAGTGTTTATCCCGCACTCAATTACCCACTTCATCTCGGGGTGCACCGTGGACTGAACCTCACCCCTCGCCTCCCCCCCCCCCCCCCCCCCCCCCCCCCCCCCCCCCCCCCCCCTTTCTTTGCGCACCCTCCTGCCTCTGTCGCCCAACAGCACAATTAAAGCCGCCAAACAGTGATCTCATCAGGAACGTGAGTTCTCCGCAAACTCGAGACCGTTGCAGGTTCTCAACAACCGCCTCGAAGGCCCATTTTTTCACATGCGCCCATTGTCTCTTCGTCTCCATCTGGGCGTTAACAGATAGTTGAGCAGGGAGAAAGGGGGGAGAAAAAAAGAGGAAGAAGATCAGAGAACAATGCATGTTAGCTCCCCAATGTTGTCTCCCGCTACATCATTTTACCAAAGGGGTTTTTAAAACCAGACTGAGCAGTGGGCGCAAACAGGTAGACTGTATGTGTGTCACGCGCTGTGGATCAAAAGAGGCCAATTTGAGAGCGTCAATGAGAAGTGAAACGTCTTGGAGCTCAGGCTATTAGGCATTTAGCGAAGGCTGGCATTTTCCCGTCATACCTTCAAAAATGCTGCTTTTACAGTCTGCCCGGCTGTCCCTAACATTCTGCCTTTATGAGCTATTGAGTGTTTTCATATTCCTCCCCTTCACCTAGCAAGTTGGGGCTTTTCCTCCTGCAACAGTACAAACATTGATTGCAATTAACCCATAAGAACCCAGACCCATTTTTCCTTAAAGGAAAATTATGCTGGATATAAAACAGACTAGTTGGACTACATAGAACACATTTCTGATGTTATTTTGGGAAAGCGCCCCCTACTGTCCAAGATCTGTAATGTTACATATATGTCACATTGGGCGTTAAAAGGACATTTAATATAAATTATATGTGTTATATGAAAATAAATCCACATGACAGTTTCTTCTTTAGAAACACAGAGTTGCCTTTTTATTTGCATTTTCACAATATAAATCAAAAATTCTTCTTTGTTAATAAGATTTAGCAAAAAATTTTACTCTAATTTGTTTTACAGCCGAAAAAATGTGCAAACTGACCAATAAAACAACCTCATACTACAAGTATTGCTGTTGCTGTGGAATACTGAGCAACACATTTATACAGTAAACATAAGACATGTTGCAAAAACAAAGTAATGAAGGGAACCTGAACGATTTTATTATCCACACCATGTCATGACTTAATTTTTCTTTGTTTATTTTTGTTTCAAATGAACCACAGAAAAATATATTGATAAAAATTTACTGATTTACCTTAATTATTTGAGCAACTCATTGCTATTTTTCCTTATTGTGACAAATATGTCACATGGTATTTCTTAGGCCGAAGGCCCGATGTAACATATATGTCACAGCAACTTTTGCTAAATTTTATATGTATCTATTTGTGTGAGGAATGTGATCAGAGCCACTTATATGTGATCTTGGACATGTTATTGAAGGATTATAATTGTTACATGGGTTGAAATTTACTTTTGCTGTCAAAAAACAAGCTTTTGAAATTAGCAAGTTTTCTCCCATGTGCTCACCTGGCACACCGCCATTTTGGAAGTGATGTCATATGGACAGCAATTCACATACTGCCACATGACTTCACCAGTATGTTAAGTGGACGTCACTTTGAGACCACATCAGTTAAATTCAAGAATAAATGTCTTTTAGGAACTTTCCAGAATATTTAAAGGGTGTGTGACACCTGTGTCACCGTGGGTCCTTATGGGTTAAGTATCTTGCCCAGAGTATCTAAATGTTTACAATGGGTAATAATTCACTGCATTGGTTGATTGTTTAGATGGATTACATGCATTGAATTGTTTCTCTTTACCTCACCCACATGCAATTTCTCATGCTTGCATATGGCAATTAACGTCACAAGCACTCACACGTATACATGCCGCCATACAAATATAGAGCGCAGGGAGCATGTGCTGTAGAGAACGTCTTCACACCATATGAGTGATTCATTGCTCTCCAGATCCCTTATTGAAAATGCTCAACAGAACATCTCGACTGGCTAATGACTCATGCCAGATTCCTTTAATTCCTCCTTGCTGAATTAGACAATTCTTTGACGGTGTATTAGCAGCTTAATTACATGAATACATTTCTGACGGGGAGAGAGGGAGGAACGGGAACCAGACAAAGAGGAAGTGGAGGAGAAGCAGTCAGAAAGAAAGTAGGGAGCTGTGGGTGTGAAGAGGCTCGTTTCTCGGTGTGCGCTGCGGTGTCACGTACACACATGCGTGCACGCGAACGTAGTTTTCCCAGTGTTTTCTTCGCCAGACTAAAAATGAGGCGAATTGGCTGCAGTTGAATCACGTTCAAAAAGAAAGACTTCAATCCCCATGAAATTCCAACATTGCTGCAGTGGATGTGAGTTTTTATTTACCATGTTGTCTTGAACGCTGTGCAGGTAAATATGTGCAGGGCAGATTAGTCGTACCACGTGTGATGTGCTTAATGTTATATTAAATGCAGTTAAAATTTAGTTTTGCCAGTCCACGCTACGAAAAATGCATGTTTCTTACCTTGCTTGAGTGTGTGTGTGGCTTTCCATCCCCCAGTAACAAGGTCAAAACACATTTGGCCTGATACATTTTAATCCGGATTTCTCAAAATGGAATATCATTTCACGCCGCTGGATGCGCATGGGGCTAAGTTTGTGTGCGTGTGTGTGTGTGTGTGTGCATTTCTGCCTGACTGTGTGAGTTCAGTGTGAGTCTGCCTGTCTGAAAATGTGTGCACATGCATGTTTGTGTCTGAATGTGTGAATGTGTGTGTGGAAGATGGGGCAGTGTTAATAGGGAGAGCAACTTGTCATGCACTGGAGGGCACATTTAGCAGTTACTTTGACACACTGACTTTGCTGTTTCTGTCACATGATTGTAGTTAAGTGCAAAAAAACAGCCTCCTCCGATGTGGACTCAACCTATTTAAGAGCTTTTGCGTTGACCCTGGCGCTGCCTGCACTCTCTCTCTCTCTCTCTCCCTCTCCTTCATCTGAACTGATAGGGATACATCCACATCAGGAAGGATCAGGAAGAGATGGACAGATGTCAGCAATGATCCGTCCACCGCTGGACATCTGCCTTGATAGAATTAGATTGAGGCAGTCATCCTGTGTGTGTATGTGTGTGTGTGTGTGCTGAAAATGTGTATGTGTAAGCATCATGGCCATGATGCTAAAGACTGAGAAAGATAATGGCACTGCAGATGACCTTTAGATAAAATGTGGGTCTAACACACACACAGTGCATTTGCTACCGAGTCTCCGCCACAGTCATAATCAGCTACACAATCTGATGGAAATAATAGTAATAAAAAAAAAACTGCATTTGAGGCCGTATGTCAATTTAGCCCCGCGAGTCAAGTCCTTCGAATAAAACGTAAAATAACATCAAAACCCTGCACTCTGTTCATTTTCCCATGTTTTACAATGACACTCAAGCGCATATGTTGTCGAGAGGATGCGTGTTCGCAGAGAGTCCCTATTTTAGGCCTGATTTTATTCCATGTCCTCATTCCCATCTAGTGCGAAGAGTGCAACAGCCTGTCCTGTGGGGTCTATAAATATAAGTGCTCTCAACTTGACTGGACGATTTGCTTCCGTGCAGTAATAATTCAAAATGTTAAAAAATAGCATCAGATATCTACTTGGGTTTGTTGCCCCGGTGGTAAAAAAAAAAGAAGGAAAGAAAGAAGGGCCTTGCTGGTGTTAGTTTTCCACAATAAGAGCTCGAGTAGTAGAAAATGAGGAGGAAAAAAACTGTGCAAAAAACAAGGCAATTGGCAAAAAAAGTGTCAAGCTTGGAATAAACAACCCCTTTCCCCAAATGCCATCCATTGTGCCTTGTCTAGATAAGGCTTCTAAATCGGGCTGGAAAATGGGAGCTCCATTTCTCTCTGTATGGAATTATTATCCCTTTGTTTTGAGTCAGGCTCTTTTGTCTTCCTTTTCCTGCGTGTGTGCTTGCGTATGTGCATGCAAACAGACAGTAGTGCTGAACCGGAGTCCCAAAAGAGACCCTGCACCCATCTCATGTTTGATCTGGCTACTAAGCTCATTACCATGACTCCTACAGAACTTCTGAGGGGGCCTGAAGGGGGCTAACAGCAGATACCACCCACCAGCTCGTGGCAGTGGGACACCCAACATATGCGCTACATGTGTGAGCACCTCTTGCGTTTTTTTCCTCCTTTTTTTTGACTCGGACCATTGCAAACAAGCATGTTTCTCTGCAGATGGTCTCGCACCTTAATGCAGCCCCGGCTCTCTTCAATCCTTTTCTCTCCCACGTTGCATTTCAGCTGCACTCCCACCCACCCACTCTCACTATCTTTTCTCCCATTCTGCTTTTTTTGTGCCCAAATTGCAGTCTAACAGCTTTTTAAGAGCTGTTTTGCTGGAGTTTAATCCTCCTAGCCTCCCCTTTCAGCCTTTATTCCATTGTGAAAATCTTGGCTCAGACCGAGACCCTTTTTAGGGAGTGGACCTGCTCATCCACCCAGCCTCCCCCGCCTCCCTCCTTCCTGCTGCTCTGCCGATACCCCCACCCGGGGCATCCTCTCGCTCTCCATTCCTGCATCCATCTACAATCCATCCTCTCATTCCTCTGCTTATCACTCATACGTCTGCACTCAGTGAGCCGTGATCCCTGAAATCAATGCCTAGCAGGCCCCCCTTGAGAGTTATATAAGGTGTTACTAATTGTTGATTTGCTTTCTGCATGCCTCTTTCTGCCTTCACTCTGCTTTCCCAGACACTGTGTCAGCTGTCATCTCCTGCCAGACTCTCCCTTGCACTTTCTCTCCCCCATCTCTTCCCCTCTCCCTCCTGTATCCCCTGTCCCTTTTCTCTCGCTCTCTGCATCCCTGGTGTGAAAATCACAGGGGTTTGTGTCAGCTTGTCAACACAACACTCAAGAAAAGCAGGGTAGGGGGAACAACAGGAAAAAAAAACACTATATGTTAGAAAGACCAGAAAAACGGAGGTAAGGTAAAAATGGAAAAAGTAGTCTCCTGTCAGCTTCCAATTGCAAAGGAGCGAGCCTGAGAGGGGATTGATGGAATGCTGTAATCAGTCTGTCTCCAAGGCTGTCACCACGAGGTTTTTTCCCTGCTGGAATAGGGCGCTGCACACATCAGGGCAGCAGCGAGGCTGATCGCATGGGCGAGCAGCGGCAGAGTTTCTCCCTGGGTAGCTGCTACAACAGATGCAGTGGATAGTGTAATAGAGTGGTATGCATACAAGGAGAGGAAGGAGTGAGAGAAAAAAGGAGGAGGAGGCTGGCTGGCTGCGTGAATGGTAGTGGAGGGGAGAGAGACCAAGAGTGCTGATGTGACATAGTCAGTGTGTGAGTGAATGGTTAGTGTGCTGCAGTGCCCAACAATGTGCCATAAATACACTCATTCTTATACCGTCTCCTCACACTCGCCACTCTCATGCACACACAGATGCACACTCAGTGTCACGGTCCCGTATCTTTAGGGTTTCTAGTGGGCAGAAGCATCTCTCCGAGTATAATTCTAGCAGAGCTTTTAAACAGTTCCCCCCCTACTCTGAAAGCCAAGAGCCAAAGAGCTGAGAGCTGACTCCGTGCAGACAGATAGCAAGTGACTGGCTGGCTGGCAGGAGGACAGGAAATAAAAAGCCATAAAAAAAGAGAGAAAAAGGGGAGGGAGTCAGTGGTGGTGGTATGAAATTGTCTGTACACATCAGCTAGCAGTGTTGACAAGATGTTGATTGAGCTAGTCTTGTCATTTCGTTCCTGCTTACCCCCTGGTGTTTTCACTGCAAGACAGCTGCTGGCTGGATCTATGTCACAGTTCCAGCCCTTTTCTGTCCCCACCTCTTTCTTTTTTTTGCTTCTCTTTCTCTTTCTGTCTCTATATCCCAATTTCCCTTTTCTGGCTCCCACCCCCTCTTTCACCAGTGTTTGGATGGAAGGGCTTTCAGTATAATTTACTGTGCTTTTAAATCATTAACTTCTTGTGCTGTTTGCAAAAGCCCTGCTTTAGTGTGTTCATAACAGCTGACATGGTGGATGAAACAGCTATGGTACGTGACATGTGGCAGAGAGGCACCGGCTCAAAGACGGGCAGGAATGGGAAAACAAGAATACTCATTCCCAGCTGCAGACAGAGCAAGTAAGCAAAACAAATAAATATATTAATAAATGATAGATTAAAAATCCATAAAACAATGAGGAGATAATGTTAAAACTGCCTCCATCTCTTGCTTTTTCTAAAAGGCTGTGGAAATGAAAACAAAGGAATTCTCTACATAGATTCTGTACTGGGACTCTGGGCTTAATGCTCTGGGGTATCAATTAATTTAGTCAAGGGATTTGCGGCCTGCTCTTCCTAATTGAGCCCAGTGGAGACCCCCTTGGCTCTCCACGATAGGAAGTAGTGCGTTTCATAATTAATACTTTTTTTTTCCTTTATTATTATTATTTTTTAATGAGGGTGGTAATGCTGTAAATGTATGCATCTCATTAGAGTAAAAGGGCCATCTACGCTATTGTTCACTTCTGCAGTGTTTGCTGCTGGTGAGATGAATAAGAGACAACCTCATTCAGAAGCAGCGATGGCACATTGAAGTCAAAGCTGCGCTTTTGTGTGTGTTTGAATATAAAACACAACTAGCTCAATGAGAGTCTCATTAGTGTTGCTTAATATGTGTGCTTTTTGAAGCTTAGAGGTTAATGCCCGACTTGCCTCCATTTCACTGGAGCTCTTTTTAATTTGATGCATAATTCTTTTTTGTCAGCAGCTGACAAGAGCCTCTTCAGAGAAAGCAGCTGAGCTGTGTTGTGAACTCTGCATCCAACAGGAACACAAAGGCGCGCAAACACTTCTAATTAAACCTGTTAAAAATGTTTCTCTTCGCTCCCTTTCTCATGCTCAGCCCACATTACAGAGCATATTTCTGAACTGTCCTATCCTCCCATCTCTCCGTCCAGAGAACATAACTCCTGGCGATTAAACAAATTACCTCCACTCCCAGGAGAGTCATGGATCCCGTGAAAACAATAAGTGTGTGATTCACAATGCTGCCACCTCTCTGTTCTTACAAACAGCCTTCAAATTGCCACTTATTAATCAATGTCTGTGGTTAGTCTGTGACCAGAATTTCTGCTATTTCCCATCTAGAGGTGCGGAAAATACAAGTTTTAATTTAACATCAAATTTATATTCCGCTCATCAGATTGCCTGTAAGTTGAAACATTCTTTTAAAATTACTGATGACTAAGAGCTTCCAGAACACAAGAAAGGGAGGGAAAAATGTTACCTGCCGACCTCAATACATCCTGCTTTGTGCTGAGAAAAAGAATGGAAGGGGAAAACTAATTTCCTGAAACTCCATTTCTTAAGCGTTGATTAGTAAAGGAGCATAATTAGAGTGAAATGTGAAGTCAGGGGTTTTTTCAGATTGCACCGCTTCCTCTAGAAAAATCAGGCCATGATTAATGAATAAATGATTAATGAGCGAACTAATTAATCAATTAATTATTAAGCAAGCACTCTGAACAAGAAATGGGTAGGATGACAGGGAACAGTGGATATAAGAGATGGTTAGGCTGTGTGTTAGAGAAAAAAGGATTTAGGATAATCTGCCTGTTTGTTCTGTCAGTTTGTTTTGTCTTCTGGTACAGGGGAGGAAGAGGAAGACGGTGGGATGGGAGGAGATGGAAGGTTCGCTCCTTGTCTTGAGCTTCCTGAGTGAGCCGGCGGCGTCTCGAGCGAACACCGCAGAATGCTGCAGTTGCAAATAACCTGTAGATTACTGGGGTCAGGTCTTCGGGAGCAGTGAAGTCTGGCATAACATTTACCAGATGTGGTGATACGTTTGGCTGTGAAAGGCCGCGGAAACCCACAATCAACACCTCTGAAAAGGGCTGAGGGTAACACAAAGTTCCCTTCACTAACCAGTCATCTTTCCTCCCCTGTCTTTAACTAGGACACCCCATCAATCTTTGATAATCTGCAGTGTGGGTCTCTCCGGTGTGACCAGGCTGATGAGACATCACAGCAGGGATTGATGTATGAAATGCAGCCTCCAAATGTAACTGTGATATACTGGACCGTTTCAAGTCAAGTTTGACCTTTTTTTCCTAGATATTAATCGCTGCGGTGAAAGAATATATGTGTGATCTATCACTCCCCCAGGATCTCTACACACTTTATTCTTTTGGCATGGGCTTCTTCTATACCTTTAGCTTAGTTGAGGTGTTATTTTTTTCCTTTTTTCACGCCTGCCAAAACTCCCCAGAGCTGCTACACAACAGGATATGGGACACAAAATATTATTTTATAAGCGGATGGGTTTATTGTTTCTATTAAAATGCAGCATTACTCTATAAAGCTGCATTTTCCTGCCTTCCCCTGACACCCGGAAACACATCCTCAAAGCAAGAACATGAGAGAAGGATCTTTCATCCCTGCATATTTTTCCTGCCGTTTACTGCTGGCCTTATTAAGAGAGTTGTGAGTGACGGAGGCAGAGTGTGCCGGGAGAGTCTCGGGGGGCTTTGATGGAGGCAAGCGATGGAGCTGTAGCAAGCTGAGGGCAAGATCATGCTTACGTTTATCCATTCAAAGTGCCGTATAAAGTTCTTTGTCTACCTAGCCTCTTTCTTAACCCCCCTTTTATTTCTCTGCTTCGTTCTTGTCTATTGTTTTTCCCCAACGGCCCCACTGGCTGGACTAGTGCTGCATTCTGTCCCAATCATACCATGGCATCGCAGATTTCCTCAGAGCCAACTGGGTGTGAATAGGTCTTTGTCACACTGGGTGGGTTGGCTCATTGACTGTGAAACCCTGGACATATGGTGGCTGTGTGTCGGGATGTATCATAGCAGAGAATGCCATGGGTTGGGCTCTTGACCCCTGCCTGGCCTTTAACACCTTCACCGGCTGCAGCAGAGTCTGTGGTTTGATGAACTTAAACACTTCATTGTGCGCTTTGTTTTGGGGTGTGTTTTCTTAGGGGGCGTTAGCGTGGATGGAGAATGTGAGGTTTGCAGTCAGGGCAGATGTATGCTATGTGACTGTTTTACCAAAACGCGCGAGCACACGCCTTTTCTTGGCCATAGACGTCGTCTTGTTTGCACGACAGAAGTGAGGCAACGCTGGAAGGTGACATTATCTTTAGTGGCCAAACTTCTACAGTTAAATCTCCTCTTGTCTCCATTACTGCCACCCACATAGAGCCACACTATAAACGAAAATGAAGTTAGCTTTTATCCGCATGTCTGGTCAAACTACAAAGAAAATAAAAAGCCAACTTTGAGCTTTTCAAGCACGTCTCTTGAGCTCTTCCCCTCCTCTTTCATGCATTATATCTGTCTGTCTGCAAAACAAGACTTTCTTTGCAGGTCACATCTACCGAGAGCCCCCAGGTTTGGGGCTCTGATAAACAAGTGAAGCGTTGCAGGCTCTTAAGCCCATCTGGTGAGATGATCGATCATTAGACAGAGTGTGGAGATAACTCCCTCAGCTTGCCTGCTGGGTACCACTGATCCCATATCACCCTCGCAGGATATGGTATGAATCACAGGAAGTTGAGATCAATCTATATAGATTGTGCCGCGTGATTACAAATGAAAAAAAAAAAATCCTATTTGGCTTAGGCGCTGCTCAACTGCCTGAATGTCTGCCTGTGTTTGTGCAAATGTGTAGGTGTGTGTGTGACGTGCATGTCTATGTCTGTTAAATAATAACTTTTTAACTTTCCTCTCATACTGGTTTCTGATATTTGTCGAGCTCTCTCCACAATCTGTCCTACCTTCACTCATTTGCTTTGCTTAGTCCATCCTGCTCTTAAATCTCCCTTCTTGAGGGAGCCGTCTTTTAAATCTTAATTAAAACAGACTCCAGAACCCCTCCACCCTCCCAGGGGCTGGCTGAAAGCAGCTTAGAACAATCAAGAGGACGGATTAGAAGTGAGAAGAAAAGAAGAGAAGAGGAGATGCGAGAGGACGGGAAGGGGGGGACAACAACGGGGAACGGAGCGGCGGGGAACAATATTGAGGGGAAAAGAGAGAAATGACCCCTTTCCTTCATCCCCTGGATTCTTTCTCCTTCCCCCTTTGCTCTGTCTCTGCCTCTCTCTCAGGGCTCTGGAGTCTTGCCCTGACCTATTGACATTCAGCTTCTCGGCAGATTAAGCAGCGAATGGAGCCTCTGGAAAGGGTAAACACACTGGAGGAACAATGACCAACAGGCGGCAACCTTATTGGATTCTAATTAACTGCCAGGAGAGATGGCTAGGGGCATGTTAAGTGCTGTGGGACACAAGTTAGAGCCCCAGACCTCAAGTACCACAACTCACATCACCTACACTCCCCTCCCTTTCTGTAGATTGTTGCTGTCTTCCCTTTATCTCCTTCCTCTCCATCCTTTATTATTCCTCTCTCTTTGAATCTATTTGCCCACTGTTTCACATATGGCCCATGAGAATGGCAAACAGAGGCTTTTAAAAGCGCTCCTCGGAGGGCTATTTGCCATCCTTCTTTCCTGGGCTACCTTTCCCTTTCTTTCTTTTCCCTTCTTTTTTAACAAGGTAGAACGAGACTCATCCCCCCAGAGGTGGCTGTTTGAGCGATAAGGTTAAAATAGGCTGAGAAATTGGGAGATATCATTTGATATTAAACAGATTGAATTATCTGGAGTGAAGAAGAGGGATGAAGGAGAGCAAAATCATTTTTCTGCATCGCCCTCGGGAGGAGCACTACCCACGGGAGGGAGGGAGCTAAATGGGAGGGAGTGACTGGCTGATCCTCAGTGGTCACAAATCTGAAAATACAACCACTTCCTTTCTCTCCTTTTTTCTCTCATCCCAGCGAGGCGATGTGCTAATTTGAGTGTGAGTCTAAGCAGCTCTCTCTATATGATGAACTTTCTCACTGGTGCAGTAGTGGGTCCTCTGTCTTTTGAGTGGTCCCCTGATTAGGCCGACTCACAATGGTGCTGTGGCTTCTGGGGTCCCCTGTATGGAACCACAAGCACTAATTAGACCGGTCTCATTAACGTGCTAGTGTGAGAGAGGGCCGGGGCCATCGTGGGTCGAGGGTACCACAGAAGAGAAAAAAAAAAGCAAAGCCCCACTGGAGACAGGCCATCGTCACCTCAGCAGGCACATAAAGCAATTCATTAATTGGTGTGAAAACACACACACACACACACCCATGAAGCCATACATGTGCAAACACACACACACACACACTCTCACACCTCTGTGTGAGTACACATACTAACGTTATGGGTATTCCATGAACCCATTGCTTGTTAACACATTACCTGGGATCAAAGAGGCAACGGCTGCAAGGAGAGAGGACTAGAGGAGTCATTATTTGTTGAGGAAAATTGCAGCCCAGTGTTATGCTTGTCCTTCGGCAAACCTGGCAGAATAGAAGTTTCCTCCACAAAACGGGAGGATCTCTTCCCCTCGTCACCATCATGTGAGAGTCTTTGAAACCCTCAGAGTACTTTTTTTAAATCAAAGCTGGGAGGAAATGAATCAGAGCCTCAGTTGCGATCCGAGCCTGGAGGTATAAAAGGGATCCACATGACCACTGTCCATTTCCACACCATTACAGCAACAGTCATGGCTGTAATAGGTTGAATTGGGCCATTGATTTCTCTCATGCACCCTCTCTTTCACCCACAAAACTAGTCTGTGCCAGTTCTGAGATACATCCAGTTCTTTTTAACAAAACATCACATGCTCAGAGAGAGCTCACACAAAACTTAAGCCTAAGCCATAAAAGAGCGCACACACTGGCTCTCACACACACGCACAAATACACAACCAATACAATATGTCCCAGCCTGAGTTCCTGGGGAGTTAAACAAAGGACCGAGTTTAAATTGGCTTTTAAAGAACTCACCAGAACAATCAGGGAGTTGACTTGTGCCACTATAGTGTGTCAGAGGACTGTTTAGAGAATGAAGGGTGGTTAGGCTGAGGTCTATGGTGCAGTGAATGGTTAATCCAAAGTGTGACGACTCGAGAGCTTCTTCAATAGGCTTCCAATCAGGCCTGACTGCCCCTCAATCTTTGGTCAGCTGTTTTAACTGGCCTGTGATTGAGTGGCTTCATTAAGAGCCTATTTATCTTTTCCCCGTGGCACCATCCTAAAAGCCCGGCGACACACTCAGCACACCCATGCACCGCCCACACACAAACCTGAGCAGATGCATGGGACATGAAGCGTATTCAGGACCAAAAAAAAGGGAAAAAAAAGAAAGAAAACCGTGCTGGTTTCAACAAACTTTCAACTTCTCTCTCTGTTTTTCCCGCAGCTCCGCCACCTCGCGAATTCTCTCGAGAAATTTGTCCCGGACCATACAGCCTGTGAAGGGTTTTGGCATGAGGCGTGTGTTGAGGCGCAATCCCCGCCTGAACAAAATAGCAGACCTGGTGAACCCGTGACCCCACACAGACTGAGACCCTCCCAAACAAGCCACAACAAACAGCTTTCTGTAGCCACTCTCTGCCTTTGATCTGAAGAAGCTGAGATGAGATCTGTCTCCTCTTTGCCTTGCTTCTCTCTTGCCCTTTTCTCTTCTTCTTTACAACATCTCCTTATATGTCTCCCTCCCCTCCCGCTGAGCAGGTGTATTAAATGAGGTGACTATTCCGGCAGCATTGGGCCGCACCTCAAAGTGCAGTCTGTGAAGAGGGCTTTTCTCTCCCTCCCTCTTATCTTTTATCCCTTCCATCGCCCCATCTCCTTTACTCTCCATTTTCCTTTCCCTTTATCCCTCTCCATCCCCTTTACTCTTTTTAACATGTTCCCTTGCACTCTTGAATGTGAAATGGAGCGCCTCTCATCTATTTGAATTTCATCTACACCTCCCTGTCTATCTCCCTCTGTGCATCTCTCTCTCGGCCTATTGTCTATTTAGCTATACATCTAATTATTCTGTCTCACTTATGTAATTAGTGCAAAAATAAATGGTTGCCGTAGCTTTGTGTCTCCCCTTCACCCCTCCCGTTGCAGGCTCTGAGAAAACAAATTATGGAGAACAATAGGTACAAATGGCTTCTGCACCAAACCACATGATGGATGCAGCCCGGGTTCCCTGCATCTCATCCCTTCCCCTTTTTCCCTTCCTCACTCACTCTCTCTGCTCTCCCTCCCTTCTCCATTATCTCCAGCTCTATATGTCTCTGTTTGGAAACAGGGGAGGACTTGAGCACTTTCTCGCCCAACTACCCTATCATTGTATGGCTGTATCATCTGTCTTCCCTTCTTGGCAATGACACTATATTCACACTGACATCATATTAAGCAAGGTCCTTTTTCTATCCCTTCCTTTCTCTTCCTCTCTCTCCTCCACTGTCTCTTTCCCTTCCCCTGCTGTTGTCTCCAGAGGTGCTCTCCTCTCCTCTATCCCCGAGAGCTTTCTATACACCATGACTGCAAAGCAAACGCCTGGGACTTTCTAAAGCAAACAGCAAGCATCCTGTGCCATAGCCCCATCTGTGGATAGTCTGAGCAGGGAACAATCAGTCCCTCTCCTCCTCTGCTTCGTTCTCTTTCCAGCCCCCTGGGATCTGCACAGCAGTAGGATGCCTCAGTCAGACGGGTGCAATGTGCTGGAACAATGGTTGGGCTGCTTCCTCCAGGAGGGGTGTTAGGTTTACCTCAGCCAGCTTGGGAAGCACTTAGCCATGTGTTCTTGCCCTCTTTGCTGCAGCTTCACAGGAATGTGGCAGAAGCAGAAAAAAGCTACCCAGTTTACTCATCCTCATACACCGGCTATCCACAGCTCCACATTCACACAATCACTTTCTGCGTGTCCAAGTGTACGCTTGAGATCTTATGTTTTAGCCCGAGGTGCTGAAATATCAACTTTCTATTAATCCCCCTCAGACTTGCAGTCAGTTACACCTTTGTTGTTTTTTTCACCTCTGCCGCGCTAGAAGAAAAAACAGCAGGTTTGGTTTACACCAATACAAGCATATCCATTACCTGAAATGCTAGGCTCCTGGCAGTAAATCCCTTTGACCCTTCTGCCTTCTTTTTCTTTTCTCTCGCTCCCTCCCCCCAATTCTCATGCTGCGTCCATTGTTGTCTTAGCATCAGCTTTCTTTGCCCAAACAGACAGCAGGAGAGAGACACACCTTGCACCCCACCCCCACCCCCACCCATCCACCCACCAACCCCTACCGGTTCAACCGCCACCCACCTCAACCTCCCACACACACCTCGCTGTTCCTCACATCTCCATCCCAGCTCAATAACATTAACATGTTTGGCCATTGAGGGAGCCGCAGTTAAAAGCTCGATCAATAGGCTTTGACTGACATCCCTCAGCTGATAGCAAATTGGCTGCCGTCTCTCGCGGACCTCCCGGGGCGAGTTTCTCAGCCCTGTCCGAAATTCCCCCCTGAAAAAATAAAGCTACACTTTCTCCAACCCTTCCAAAAAAAAAAAGCCTCTTACAACAACACAGAGCAGCCTTTCATTGTGCTGAGGAGGAAGAGACTGAGCCACAGCCAACCCGCTATTTTGGTTAATGGTTGAGTCACTAACACAATATTAGCCCCGGCGTTCCAGGCAGTTTGAACTGACAGGATGGAGAGATGAAAAGAAGAATAAGGAGGGTGGGGGGCGGACTTCAAGGAAAGAGTAGTCAGAATATTTAGTCCCACAAGGGTATGCACTGTTTTCATCACTAATAAAGTGAGCAGCAGGCAGGCAATCTCTTGTTTCCTTGAATGTGTTTGTCACTCCTAGCTGGTTAAGGAGATGACATGTCCTGAGAGCTGGAGCATCATTAATTAGACAGTTGGACTTTGACTAATTGCTCCAGAAAGAGCACACAGCCCTAAAGATGCCAAACACTCATCTCGGCTTATCATCCACTGCCCCAGTGTGCGCCCTTGACCTCTGAGTGTGCATGTGTGTTAAGGGTGCCGCTTCCGTGAGCTCCTTGTGAGTCATTCCTGGATGATGTGCACATGCCACAAAGCCTCAGTGCACCCCGCTGAATGTTTCCTCTATTTAAGTAAGTGCAGCTGACAATCAAACGTAAGTGGAGTAAAAAGCAAAAATAAATCAGCATCTTAAATAAATGCTGTCTGATGGTATTCCTGACTGAACTTTTCTTTTTTTTTCTTCCCTCAGATACCCTTTCCAGCTGCCAGATAGATTCTCCAATAGAGCCATGTTTAATACGAGGTTAAGGAACACGGCTGGTGGAGATAACACAGGAACAGATATTGCTGCAACGCAGAAGATAAATTTCAATTTGCTGTTGGTTTCTGTGTCTCGGCAGGAGATATGAAATTCTTGTCTTGCAGGGCAAGAATTGATTGGAAAATAAAAATGAATGTGTGGTCGAGCACTTCTGCGATTTTTCTGTTGTATGTTGGTTTCTGGGCTTAGGGTCCTTTTGAGACGGTGATACATCTCTCTAGAAGGAAGTGACACTTGCATTTTAGGGGGGAGATAAATGCAATACAAGTCTTTCTTAAAATAGCTGCTACTGTGTAAATGTGACTGTTTCCCTTGGGGGGCTGTTTTAATGACATGCACAGAATTAATCCCACACTTTCTCTCTCTTCTCTCCATTACTGTGTTTGTACAGAAGAATAAAAGAGTAAACACATTTGTGCTGTCCCCACCAGTCTGTATGCTGATGATACAGCCTGAGGAGGTGGGGGGGAGGAGGAGGAAGAAGAACACTCTAAGCAACGGCAGGAAGCTGACACGGCCCTCCATTGTCCTTATTCCCTGTCATTTCCTCCCCGGATCCTCCGACCGCCGCAGAGGAAGACAAGGTGAGGATGTGCGGAGACAGACACAAGGAGAGAGTGAAGACAAAAAGAGGATGAGCATGCCGAGGTAAAAATAACACTGGACGAGGCCACATGCCATCAACAGTTTGCTACCTGGCTACTGCGGCTTCCTGCGTTGAGCCATGCCAGCGCGTGCATCCAGTTAAGTTGCTAACAGCTGATAACAAAGCCTCAGGACACACTGCCAAGTTCTTTATCTGTGTTTACCCGCATGGCAAAGCTGATTAGAGACAAGCAACATTATGAAGCGCCATTGTTTCCTTTCTCCGTCCCGTTTCTTCTTCCGCAAGTGTTGCAAGTGCGTGTGCGGGAAGGGGGAATAAGAGGATATGAAGAAGGGGCAGAAAGACAATGCCAAGTTTGCATGGCGCGCCTTCAGGAATTTAAGATCTTGGCCATTCATTACTGCTAGTTTGCCTGCATGTGTGTCTGCACGAACAAATAATGTGCAAGTCTCTCTATAAAAGAAACCATTAACCTTTAGTTCTTCGGGTAGACAGCTTAAGAGAACTAAAAACCATGTCCTTAGTATAGATTAAGATATAGCAAGAACAAATACAGAGATCTTTACATTTGATTTGTGGCCACAAGTGAATCCAGGAGATTTAGAGACAGTGTTCAATACAAAACCCTCGCAGCAAAACCCTTACGCAGAGCTCACAGAGACAGGAAATCAAACTGGCCCAAAAAATTATCTATATCTTTGCCATGACTATGTCTCCTAAATAATGCACGACACTTCTGTTCACGACTCAGCTGTGTTCGGATTCTGCTGCGTCTGCACTCTTGTGCCCCTCATATCTCACACTTCTCATCGCCTGGCTGGGGTTCTTGCCTCCGAACTTTCTACCACTTACCTACTTTATCTCCCATCGTTTGTCTTTTTTTTTTATCATAGAGGCATAGAGGAATGAACATGATGCAAGCAGAGGAAGAGTGTGATTGTGTTTCTGTGACACAGATGGAGAAAAGGTTAACAAAGCTCAGCAGTCGTCTCTCATGTTTACCCGCTGCTTGTCCGCTTAATCATCACGACGCTGGTGACACATCCAAGTCTTGTCCCCTCCACAAGACCACCCCCCTCCCTCCATCTTCAGCCTCATCTTAAACTGTGCTTCCCTCTGCCCCCGACTCCCTCCACAAGAATTCAAAGAGCGGCGCTTCATAAAATATGCACTGTTCTCTAAAGCAAACCTCTTGGGCCGTGTTGCCACTGCGTCCACGAGCATGGATGTGCTCCATGTGGGAAAGACAAATCTCTGGTAATGGGGAAAGGAAGGATGGAAAGGGAGGAGAGGGGCGCAGTCTGGGTTTATCACTTCCTCAGCTAAATTTCAGCACTGTGTTTGTGTCTGTATGAAGTGTGTGAGCTCGGCTTTCAACCTTCGGTGAAAGTCTGCCATATGCCTTAGGCCCATTAGGCAGATACGCTCTCATGTCCTCGTGCTCCACAGTCACACATTCTGCAACCAGGCAAAAGAGTTGTGAGAAGAAGCAAGGTGGAAAATTTCCACAGCCTTACACTATAGTGAGACGTGAGTGGCGACATGACTTAAGAGGAAGGGAGAGAAAACTTGTAATCTCAGCTCACAGCCTTTGAACTTGGCCCGATGAGACGCAAGCGACCCAAAGCAAAAGGTTCCAAAGAAGAGCTCACTGAAGATTACTCAGAATACTGATGCAGTGTGGAATCCAATTCCTCTGGGAGCCCAGGGGACTATCCGAGAAAGTAAATTATCTGTGTTGTACAAGACTACATACATACAAATGTATGCAATATGCCATACATGGAATTTCTTAAAGAGCAGCCATGTGTTGTGGCCACATTTTGATCCTACAAATACATTTATGAGTGCAGCCAATTTTGAGCATCTGTGGCTATGTTTAAGACTGACACAATAAATGAGGTCTAGGGTCTCTTAGGTTCTAATTAGGGCAGCTGTTACCATTTCCATTATTTGTGTGTGTGTGTGCGGGAGTGAGAGGAGTTGTGTGTGTGGTGGGGTTGGGGTCGGGAGAGGGAAATATGCCACTGTCTGGCTACCGCTCCTTCTCATCCAGCTGTTGCTAGTCAGTCAGGGAGCGGAGGTTTTTTTTTTTTTTAACACGGGTGTCACATCCCTCCCCCGAGCTTTGAATAATGACAAAACCATGCGGAACCAGTGCTGAAGGTAAAGATGTATGCACAACAAATGGCTATTAAGCACGCTTTGCCATTTGCTGAGAGCTCACTGTGTGACTCAGTCAGAAAAAACTACAAACACTGTGCTGGGTTGAGGGCTCAGAAGATATAAAAAGCCAAAAAAGGATTTAGATTTCATTATTCTATCTGTTGTCCCGCCCAGAGGAGATCTGTGTCAGTGTGATGCTGTTGTGCGTCTTCTTGAATTTAATTATTTCCTCCCAAAGTGTTAATACCAGTTTATCGACTCTGACAAACACTGATAAGTCAACAGTTGCTCAGTGTTAATTGCTGAAAGCTTCTTTTTTTGTCACGAGAGCAGCAACAAAATTAGTGAAATAAATTGTACCAGCTGCTCAGAAAGCCTGCTTGTTCACAGTGATTATATTTATGCTGAGGAACACATCTATTTTTAGCTTCATTCGGTTACAGGATTACTTTAATATTAAGAAAATGCAATTAATTGGAGGCATTTCACCTTAAAACGCAGCTCAGAGTCCAATTTTACCTTGATGCTTGAATGAATTCTGCCATGAGGGCTCATAAACAAACTGGGAAACTCAGTTCTGCAAACAAAAAAAGCAGCAGGAGGTTGTGGTGTGTGCGTTTGTGTATATGTGTGTGTGTAGGAGGGGGTGACTGGGGTGAGGAGGGGGGAGACAGGTGCTTTATGTCTCTGCCTGTCTCCAGAAAAAACAAATGCTTTCTCTCTCTCTCGCAATTTGTCTGTCTCACTCATTCTCTCTCCACAGCTCCACACTCACTCTCTATCTGCTTTGCTCCATCACAAATGCATGGAACAGACCACCTTTGTGTCCGTTTTACGCACGACTCCAACAGAAAAAAACTTCACTCCCAGCCACATCAGCCAAAGAAATCCCGTCTTGGTTCAGTTTTTATTGCATGGAAATCAGTGTGGGGACCAGTGACTAACTTCAGGAGGGAGGAGAGAAGATGCAAAGCACTGCACGGAGCTCGTATTGTCCTCACCTGCTTAAACATCCACTATCAGGGCTCGATCCTCGCTTTAAAAAAACACGAGGAAACGTATTGTGCGCTTGGAAAGACCCTGCAGTCCGATGCGTAAAAATCCCACTAGTCAAACTTTCGTGCGCCCCGGAGCCATAACCTCATCCACTAAATCAGACACATCGCCTCTTTCGGAGATCCGAGATTTGCACAAGAACAGACACAAATCACAGCAAACCCGATTTACGCAGCGCCATTATTCATTCGGGATTCGCTTGCAGACACAGAGACCTCCTGATGTAATCACTCTTTCAAAACTAATTAAACATTTACCGGCAATTAACGGCAGCGAGATGTAGCACTGCAGCAAGATCGGTTGCCCCCACTGTACCGGCGCACTGACTGGCTTGACGCAGCGCGCCAGTACGGACCGCGGTCCATCCTGTCCATCAATACAGACCTGCGTGCTACAGGGTAACAAATACACACAAAAATATAAAGGGAGCACGTCTTACCTGTGACCATAAGGCAAAAGATGAGGTATAATGAAGACATTTTTTAGTAGCTCTGGCCGCTGATTGTGTCTGCGTGGAAAGATTCTTGCTCCGACCGAGCTGGTTATGGTCCAACCGCGGCACCAGGATCAGGATCACCGGACGGGTAGCTGAAAATCGTCTATAAAAGCATCCAGTGTACAGAAAAGACTCTGAATAGTCCGAGCAGTGTGTAAACTCTCAGTTAGAAATATCTCTCCATAGTTGGTAACTTTCCCCTCTGCATCAGCTTCTCCAGAGTCCGTTCCCTGCCACTGTGCCACAGCCTCTCACTGCGCTCTTTCTCCCTCACTAGCAGTCCATTAGTGAATCGGGCGTTTTTTTCTCTCTCTTTCCTCAATCGGCAGCTTCATCCACAGTCCACTTTTTAACCTGCATGCTGCGCTCGAAAGCGATCTCTCCTCCGCTCGGCAGTGCGCAGTGATAACCTCCGGTGAAGTTGCCTCTCGCCTCCTCCGCTTCGCTGGAAGTCTCTCACTCTCTTCCCCTCTCACTTCCACACTGTAACACACTATCGCTCCCTCTTCTCTCTCTCTCTCTACCCCGCTCTCTCTCTCTCTCTCTCTCTCTCTCGGTTTTACTTCTCACTCCCTCTTGCCAGTTGGAAAATGCGCACTGACAGTCATGTGGTGATGGTGGGGCTCACCAAATCTGGCTGCAACTGAGTCGGAGGAGCCCCTTTGCTTCAGATGCTTGCCGGGGGTGGGGGGAGGCGGTGGTGATGGTGGGGTCCCGGTAGCCCCCACCCCCAGGGGGCTCCTATTGGCTGACGGGGGCATCACGAGGAGGGCATTTAAAACACTTATTCCCTAAATGCCTGCATTTTGGGGTAAACTAAGACTTGATTCGTGTTAAAAATGAAGGATATAAAGATGGACAAGCAGTGTTGGTCCCTGTTTAGTAGCAAAATGTGGGCTGGTGTTGTCATCTGGGAATTAGTTTTATTTAAGGTACTGCAAATCGACCATAATTTCCAGGAATGGTATAGTATTTCTTGTAACTAGCTCATTGATTTTCAAGATGTGAACCCAAATACATCTAAATTTCAGATGGAGCCACAATCACAGCTTCTTGATTTAATCATGAATCCATGTTAGGCCCTTTGAGTTCAAGTCATCTTTCCCATGTCACCCAATAAACTTCAAGGTGAGGTTTAAGAGAAATTGTAAAAATTCCAGGCATTCATTTTGTTTAAACCAAACCCCAGAGCAGCTCCTCTCTTTTGTCAGTCATGTGTCAGTTTGAGTCCCTGAATTAACCCCAGCTTCCCACAACCCAACAGATTTGGAAATCAAGAATTAGTGCAAAATCAGTTGCATATGTTTGCCAGATAATAAGTAAAGTAATGACCCTGTGACAATAAAATTTCAGCAATTGTCCCCCCAAAAAAGAAAGAAAATCATTAATTAATTGGTTTTAAAAAGTAAACCTGTCACACTTCTTAAATAAGTCCTAGTCAAGTAATTTTTTTAAACGGGTACTTCAAAAAGTTCTTGGTCTCACCCCGACACAAGGTTTGTAACTCCCATTTTAGAGCATAACTGTGTACTATTAAGACTTGTATCACTTTATATCAGCATTTGTCCCCCCAAAAAGAAGGAAAATCATCAGTTAGTTGGTCAGAAAAGTAAACCTATCAGGAATTTTTTGTATGAAGTCCTATGTCGTATGAATTAAAGTAATATTTTACAAGGATACTTTAAAAAGTTCTCTGCCTCACCCAGAAACAAGGTTTGTAACTCCCATTTTAAAGCATAAGTGTATATTATTAAGCCTTATATCACTTTCCACAAAAAGGCTAATGTCTGTCGTCATTTCTTTGCAGATGACACCCAACTGATGTCCATTGTTTCCGCTGTAAGCTGGACAGACACGTGTCTACCATTCATAACCATGCTGTGAATGGCCTCCACTTGATCGGCCATGGATCATCTCTGGTGCTCTGCCTGCCCAGCTTCAAATCAGCAACCTACTTTGTCAGCAAGGTGAGTCCTCACTAAGTGTGTTGACTATGTCTTTGTGGATTTCCTTCAGGGACATTCCCCTTTCATGCAGACACTTGATCACAGCTAAGGCTTCTTTCTTGTCCATTTTTTGTTTTCCCTCTAACTTACTGATTTTCAAAGCCCTGCAAAGAACTGACGACAAACATTTCAAGTTTTTTGGACAGTGATAGAAGGCTTTATGGTACACAGTTGTGCCCCAAAATAAGACTTACAAACCTTGTTTCTGAGGAGGTTGAGAACTTTTTGAGGTAATCCCTTGTACCCGGTCACCTACTAAACTTCAAGGTAAGGTTAAAGGTTATTATATAAACTGCCAGCATGGGTTTTGTTTGAACCAAACCCCAGAGCAACTCTTGTCTTTTGTCAGTCGTGTCAATTTTAGCCCCTGAATCAATCCCAGCTTTCCACTACCCAACACATTTGGAAATCAAGATGAGCTATGTGTGAGCATTAGTGCAGAATCTGCTGCACATGTTTGCCAAATTGTGTAACGATCACTTCACTTGACTCTCAAACCTCAGCACTTCATCAATTAGTCGGTCAGAAACCCTGTCAACACTTTTTTGATGAGCTTGTCGTCTTTTGTTTACTCAGCTTTACCTGAAAACCCAAACAGAATCGAATGCAATTTTTTTTTAGATGTTATCGGAGTATAAGTTCATCTAAGTTTATTTTGTTAATTATTGCTCGCACTGTCATACTGTGGGCACCAAAATGAACAGCAGAGAACAGAATCATTATCATATTTCAACAAAAGCTAAGGCTTCTATAAAGAGATGAAAACACTGCAGTCTATCACTTGCCTGTGGCTGTTTGTAGGCTTGTTCTTTGATGTCGTTCATTAGTTATTCAAGGATCTATTGATTAACCAAAATAATAGGCCTCGCAGTCATCTGGTTAATCAGTCTTTCACTTGTATATTGTACCAAGCAAACACTTAATTTAATGTTAACACATCCACCGCCACCCCCTCCCCCTTCACACATACGCACAAAGACTCACAAGCACACACGCATATGCCCTCATCCAGGTGGTTAGAGCTCCATAAGACTGTAAAAAATTCATCAAAGTGTGTAGACTTGGACACCGAGGACTTTCAGCATATGCGGATTGGAGAAAACATCAACCGGCAAAAATAAGAGTCTTTTCTGTTTTTGACATTTTGCGCTGCATTTAATTAGACCCCGAACCACGCGGTGATTAGGGCTCACTCCTCATGAGGGTTTCCCCCCACCCCACTCCAATCACCCCACCCCAAACAGTAGTTTTCAAACCCTGGGGTTGGCCTTCCTGTTTATTGCCTCCCTGTAATGCAAACATAAGGGTCCCCTGCCAGTAAACACATGTTGATGGAAGAAACAGCTTGCACAGCTGGGAAGCCAACCCAGGTTAGTGTGACTGAGCACATGGGCAAATGAGCGTGTCTGAATGTGTGTGTGTGTGTGTGTGTGTGTGTGTGTGTGTGTGTGTGTGTGTGTTTGCATAAGTGTGTTTGTGTGCAAAAATAGATACTTGTTTTCACATGTGCGAGTGCAATTCAGGTTGGGTCCTCAGTACTCGAAATGTGCGAGATGGTAATCGCAAGAAATCATTCATCAGTCCTACCCACATGAACACCCTTGTGTGTGTGTGTGTGTGTGTGTTTGCAGGCGATTGTGTGCACGTGTGAAACCGTCAATGAGTGACTGAAGAGCAGGGGCTTGGGTGAGCCATAAAACAGCGGGGCGTCCTCACCAGTTGTGCTGTGATAATAAAACCAACATCCATTGTGCAAAGTCTGTCACCGGGCCTGATGCTGTGATTGAAATGTATGATCTCCTATGGCTCGCACAGATGGACTGATAGATGAGGGCGAAGCAGATGATGCATGCATCAGCATCGGTTTGAGCCAATAGTCTTAATTATATTGGCCTCAGTGGCATCAAATGGAGGGCGCCCATACTCCCCAAGCTTTTGAGCGTGTGAATAATTTATGGATAAAAAGGGTGTTTTCAGCTGTGGGTTTATTAATAATAAATATGGTTTGATATTTACTAAACTGTTCAGAGGGAGAAAGGGGTGACAGTTAAGACATCGTTTGCATGGTAATTGTAAGGAGGTGATAAATAAGGCATGAAGTGGAGATATATGGAAATGTGATTCACAGGGAAATGAGAATAATTTAACAAAATATTATCTCAGTCCCTATTTGACCCGGGGTCAATTAAAAGAGAGACGTCCGTCATGGTGAACGGCATTCTGTGCCTTAGAAATTACAATGCTTTTGTCTGGCCGGAGAGTGGAGAACGCTGAAGTGGAGGAAAATGTGCTCGCGCTGACACAAACCGTGTGTTTAGTTTGAATGAATATCAGACTGAATAAACTCAGCCTCATTATTACTACCAGAGGAAAAGAAGACATTTCTCCCTGAGCATAGCATGAGATAGAAGCTGAGGAATGCTGGTTTTGTTTTGTTTCAAAACCTTCCAATGTTTTGGGAAAACTCCGCACAGTTTTCAATGAAAATACTGATTGTACAAAACTATTCATATGGGAATATAAAATAATCATGTTTTATTGTTAGAACACACATTAATCAGTTTTGCTTAATTGAGAGTCGGGGTATGAAATATAGTCTGCTGTGCTGATTAACATCCTGCACTATATACTGTAGTGTGTCCATGTTGCAGTGTTTCGGTTCCTTCAGGGTTCGAAGGTTTATGCTACTATCCATATGAGAAACATTACACCAGCTTTTACTGTAATTGTGATATTGAATGTTGAGCTGATCTGTGTCAACCATAACTCTAAATGCTGCTACAAGCTCATAACTCATAAGGACATATACCTTTGCGAGGCAGTGGTATCCATCTGCCCGGCTCGTGAGCAATTCAAAACCTGTCTCCTCTCTCCCATTCCAATAATATGACGTCAGTCCACTGCACTGGTTTGAAATTTGCAATTAAGCATTTTCTTTATGTGTGATTGACGAGCAGGAGGAGGGCCATTAAAGCTCAACATGCACCCAAGGCTCACTCTGCAGTCTATAGGACTATTTCCAGGCTCATATCAAATCCATGTCCTCTGCCCTAATATCAGAATATGACTCTGGCCACCCATGGATTCTGTTTTTGTCTGTAATGAAAGTCTCTCCGGGGATCTGGTTGAGGGATTCTTTTCCTCAGGGGTCAAGGAGAGGTTGAGGCTTCTGGTTCAAGCTGTGCTTAGAAAAGGGTGTGGATTACAGGAATGTGGCTGTTGACCTCGGTTTCTACAGATATAGGGAAAAGATCCGCAGTCTACGTTACAGTAGATAAATAAGGACTAAAGTTTTGACAGAATTGCCAGGGTTTGAGCCTGGATGAAGGCAGTTTTGTTATCATGTCATAAAAATGCCTCAGAGTAAAAGCGACACCTTCTTTCTGCAAGCCAGCACTTCATCAGTTTAGTGTGTGTTTTCATCCACTTCTCCAATAAAGTGATTACAACATCCCAGAAATTTAAGATCAGACTGACTGGGTCCTTGGCCAGCCTGACTGCGTCTTCACTGATAAGTACAGCAGTAAGCTGTCTGAAATATTCATGCACTGATGCAGAGTTGTTGTCCCTTGATGGGCCTCACCATGTGCAACATCTGTTCCTGATGTCATGGCGCGTTCCTGTGTGCCAGAAAAGCCCTGATGGCGTCCGTGGCATCTTTTCTGTACTAAGCCATGTCCAGACGCACACTGCTCCACTCAGCCGCGATAAATATCTGAGACAACGATAGCGATCCAGTCATCCTGGACGGAATTATCGAACACTTCTGCTAATCCATACACATAGATTTCGCCGCTGCAGTCTCACACTGAGATCAGCAACTCTGCCATTCACTGATGAATGTGTCAGTTGATTGTTGGCTCTATCAACACTTCATGATCATTTGCAGAGTGTTCCATGATGAGTCCTTACATAGAGGGAAAGAGGAGTGTTATGAAACAAAATACTGAGTGAGCTGCCAACACATTAAACTGCCAACGCGTTAATGCAGTTAGCTGAATAACAATCTGATGAATAGAATTTCATTCGAACATTGAAAATTGCTTAAAAGCAGCACTCACACCCTGTTCGTACCATTAAAATGCAAGTTAAAGGTGAGCGAGCATGTTGTTTTGAGTTGACACTGACCCCACATGTCTATGACATGAAAGAGAGACAATGAGAGGGACAGAGACAGAGTCAGCAGCAGTCAAGGTGAATCCTGTCCTGGATGCAGTGTCCATACGAGGCCACAACTACAGTCACAGCTTTCTTCACCACTGGGCTTGCCTCGCTGTCTGCTGACAATCACATGAATAGGCCACGACTGGCTGCTTGTTTTGTGCCATGATCCCTTGCTGCTCATGCTGCTGAAAAAATAAATAACCCAGCTCTGCACTGCTATAAATAATGGATGACTCGTCCACTGTCACTTTTCATAGCATGTCAAGCCACGGCCTGGCCATTATTAGGGTCTGTCCTCTTCCCCTTTCTGCCTCTGACTCCAGTTTTGTTATTGTTCTGGTCGACTTGCCTGCACACCTCCTCGGCGGGTCGACTGTCAGTCTTTCTCTTGGTCGGTGCGGTTGATGGTTGCCACAGAGAAGAAAGAGATGCTTTGGGGGCCTGAAACAAGAGGGGTGATACAGCAAGACTCTGCTGGACTGGCAACAGCAGGAAATCTGCCTTGACCTGGAACAAGTAGCTAAGCACTTTCAGCTAAGATGTCATCCATCTGCTTACGTTAGATAACCTGTGCTAAAGTGCTGCCAGGGCTGTGGTTAAGCGATTGACCTCATCATCTTGACAGACTTTCTGTCGCCCTCAGACCCAATGAAAAACTAACAACGTTGCTCTAAAGTCAAAATCAGGTCTACACCCCTGGTGCAGAAGAGGAGACTGCTTGCTTAAACAGACACACAATATGCCTCAATCCACCCATACAGCAGGAGAAATCATGGATTATTTACACATGCAGCTGCGTCTGAGAAAAATGAATGAGGAACATCTGGCTGAAGGGGGAATATGAGAGAACGATATGAGAAAGATTTAGTCGTTTGGCCTCTGTAACACAAACATGAGGGTGTGTTGAGGAATCAGAGGAGGATGTTGTTTTAGGGAGAGACACCAAGAAAGTAAAAAACACCCCCTTATCAGTTTCAGCTCTCTGTTTGTTCAAAATGTGTTTCGGTGCCACCAGGCCAGGCCCGAGGCAAGTGTTGTCCACCAGCAGCTCTCGGCTCCCGCAGACCGAGCCAGTCTCTCCATCTGCAGAGTAATAGCATCAAATCAAGGCCTGCAGCAAACAAACCCTGACAGATCCTCTCATTTGGGATTCACTTTGGGACAGCTGTGGTGCCATCCAAAAGGGGGGTCGGAGAGGGGGAAGCCAGCAGTCAGTAATGTATGCAGAGTGTCTGCACGTCCTGGATGACAGCAACACGAGCGCTTGTCACAGGAGACATCAGTTCTACTTAGTCACAGCGCTGCGGGGCAATCCATATGACTGCAGTGCTGTGCGAACTCTATTAATAGTTATCTACCTTTCAGGAGTTATTATGCTGAGTAGGGGATGACAGAGGAATATAATGGAAGAAGTCCCAAATGAGGGAAGGAAACAGGGTCTGTGGAGCATCTTTTGTGCCACTTGGGTTGTTACAACTTAAGAATCCTTCTCCAATCTCCTCTCTCGCCCTATTCCTGTTAGCCTGCGTGGCTGGCAGCCTGGTGCCAGACCCACAGTTTATGTGAGAGGCATAATAAGGATTAGTTATGGGGCAGAAAAGGGGAGAGGGACGGGAGGCAGAATGGAGGGAACAGATCAGCAGTAGTGGGATGCAGGGGAAGGAGATGGATGGCAGACAGTGGAGATATTTGCTGGTCCACTGTATTTTGAGGGACCGAGACACCAATATTTGTGATCCGGATTGTACTCAGTCTAATTGGGTCAGGCAGTGACGCAGTTTATTGTAGTGCATCTTTGGTGTATGTGTCAATAGGCCGTTTTCCACTGCAGGAACTTGCGGGTCATTTTAGGACGGCCCGAACTTTTGTGTGTGGTCCGATTGTGGGATCTGACCCTGTAGAACCTCTTTCAGGACTGTTTTCAGGGGAGAAAACAGATCTAATTCATGGTAGGTATTTCTAATTGGCCTTGAAAAAGTCTAATTGGTTCAACTCAGAGAAGAAAAATGGTGATTAGTTGAATTCAAAGAGGGCAGCAAACACCATTTTCCTTCTGTCTGGATATCTTTTGGCCCCATATCTTCTCCTCTCCTACACCGCAATCAACAACATAAAAATGATCATATAAGCTAACCTAACATATCTCCATTGCTCTATTTCATACTTGCTTGTGAAGTAATAACTACTATTTCTCATTGTTCTGGCATACTCAGAGTATACATACCAGTCAAAGCTGTTGGATCCTACACCTGAAAGAGCTGATTATGGGGTTGTTCCTATAAACGCTCATGCCCTGAGTTCCTGCCATAATATGTTCCAAACCAGAGTTGATCTGAATGCACCTAAGAGCGTGCAATATATCTTCATTCATTTAACAACATTTATTATTTGTGCAGGATGTGGACCTAAGGCTTTCTTTAGCATAAAACTATCTTTGAAGCACATCAATAATTTCCGTTTTGCACGACTTTACATTTTCTCCCACAGCATTACTATTATAATTGTGCCGCTCTTTCCCCACAGTGGCTGCTTGTTAATTGGTCAAATTGATTGATAGTGCGGCCGCCGGTGTGTTCTCTCGTTGTTGGAGTCAGCCGCATTTCGGATTGCGTCTAATTATCCCATTCGGATAGATTTTTCATGGGACCATATCGGATCAGGCCAAGATTTTTTGGACTGGCGAAGGTCTCTAGCAGAGAGAGGGAAAGTAAGGTGGAAGAGATAGGTAGACCTGTTTAAAAATCAAGGTCTAGAGTTGGCCACGGTTAATTTTTCATCATACCTCTAAATTAAAAATGTGAACGGTCATCACTTATTTGTCAAATAGTCTTAGCTCAAAAGGTGGATGTCACATTGGGTTTGCAAAAGGTCAGGGGAGCCAACAGCCAGGGAGGAAGAGAGTGGATCAAAGACTGCTGATCCCACCAAATGCTCGGCAAAACTACCTTGTTTAAAGGGCTTTTACTCCAAATGGAGTTCCTGGACTGTTACACTAAGTGGAGATGACAGGATTTAAAATGTAACATCTGGAATGGCTCGGGCATACTTATTCGACATACCTTCACGGTCCTGCATGAATATAGCAAAGATATAAACAAAAAATATACCAGGGTATACGCATATCCTCTACTTAAGTCTAAAAAGCCTTTAAGTTAATACCCACATGCTCTAAATCAATACCACGTTCCTTTCACTGTAAGCCTAAACATGTATCTTATTTTCCCTGTGATTATAGGAACCACTCACATTTGTTGCACTCATCCTATGAAGTGCAGCCATTAGATTTCTTGCATGTTATTTAATTAATTCTCACTGTCCACCATTTCTAGTTTGACCCTCCGTCTTCTTATGTTGTTGCTTCTTGGAAAGGGGGAAAAAAGCAGCGTGTGTGTGTGTGAAGTAAATACACAGCCAGAATAATCAACCTCCCCTGGCTGTGCTTATTGTGCCTCCTTTCCAAGATTTTCCAAGATTAGAAGGGAAGGAGAGGCAAAAAATGATAGACTTGTGTTGCCTTCTACCTCTTCAAAATTGCAAATGTGTGGATCTATGGATGAGTGCTTAGCCCACAGCTGCCAGCCAAAGGAGAGAGAAAGACACAAAGGTCCCTTGTGTTCAGGCCTAAAGACTGGCCAAGAAAGAGAGCTAAAGATCTACTAGTGTACCTCAGCTGTCTTAAGGGTCAATAGATCTTTCCATCCCACTAAAGGAGCCTACAACCCCCACTGTTTTGCCATAGGCAGGTCAGGATTAGTAAATCAATGTTATGAAATACAGCAAGTTTTAAAAAAAATGGATTCCACCTTCGTGTTTTTAAAAAATGTCTACTGTAACTACAGCAATTCAATAGCACATCAGATTCTGTTGTTTCTATGTTGAATAGGAAACAGGAGCTCTCAAAAACCCCCACAGAATATCATATCATACGTTATCATACCAGACCCCTGTCACTAAAAACAAGCCCCTTTGTTTTGTTTTTACACATCTGGAGAACTGGATCCTTTCGCCTCATTCCCTCATCTCTTCTGGATGGGCTAAGGATAAGCATCTGTTACTGGTGGACATCTTGGGAGATAGGCCGGCCTAACAGATTGTTTTTTGAGGATGAGGAAAAGGTTGTTTTGATTCGAAAAGGAGGGTTTGATTTACCGCAAAGCCTTCCTGTTAGTCTCCTGACCTCGCCTAGTGGAGGAGATAACAAATTATGATTTTCATCGGAGACTGCGTTGGAGGATTATGGGCGAGGTTGAAAGCTGCAAAACATCTACTTGTTTTTTTTGCAGTGCTGAAATCACCCAAAAGGCATTTAATGCGTCTGTGATAATTTCTATGATAACTGAATTAGTTGTTATGTAAAACTTGTTGTAGGCTACTTATTTTTTTGTGGGTGGGGAGAGAATCCAAAATGTTGTATTATTGGTAAGGTTTCATCGCATCTGCACATCCTGCTCATGGGGATTGCCGGAGTCATGCAAATGATTAACGCATCTTTTCTGCAAGACCAAATTTGAAAGTGGTTAGTGTGTGTGTATGTATTGTTTGGGTTCCACTGCTCTCTTATCAGCTCTATTATTAGCTGGCCACTCGCTCACTGCAGTTGCCTTCCTTCCAGTATTTCCTGATTGCATTTTTCATCCCTGTCTCAACCACGTCCCCGGTTCTTGTGTGCTGTGTACTTTCCCTGGCAGTTCATATATAAGGCCACATCCTCACCATGATTAGAATGGTTTTTAGAAAATAGAATCTGAGAGGAAGTTTATCACATCTCTGTCAAACTAACGCAACATGCCCCGAACCTTGACACATCCCAATTACCCCTGTGACTTCATTAAGTTTTACACTGGGGGTTGTAAGCCAAGGTTGTGCCCCTACTGTCTGTCAAAAACGCAGCTAACAACATGATTGTCATGAATTGTCAATCACTGTTCCCAAACCATTATACTCGGCAGGAAATAAAAGAGTTGGGAGAAATTGAGACCTTATGTAAATATTAGTGTTATTATTTCATGGCTTGGCACAGGCTTTCATCCCAAGTGACTCACAAATTCTGGAACCCATTTGCAAAGCTGAGCTTTGCACCAGTGAAATGCAGGTAAAGTACATTGCTCAAGGGTACAACCGTTCCACATAATACGTGTTGTATTAAAACAGGTCGTGCTCAAATTAAGTGGATCCATGAATTGAAATGAAAAAGGGCCCCTTTTGAGAGGAAAATAGATTAGCTTTGCTGATAGATGATCACTTGAATGCTCTGATGTGAGTAAGGAAATTTTGACCAGTTGCAGTAAAGCTGATTTATATCAGTTAAGATGTTGTCCTGAGGGCCAGTGCGAGGGGGAGGGGGATATGGCAATTTATCCATGAATACATCAAAGCCTTCATAAGTGGCTTATTGCTGCAGATATGCTTTTTCATTGTTTACATTGTATAACCTAATTTAGTTTGTTAGGAGGAATTCCTAAACAGTGCTCTTGCTTTACATTCCAGAGACTTCTGGCATTACCTTCGTGAGGTTAGTAGCATAAAATGTTGCATGCATTTGCCAAACACTTCATCCTACAGTGTGCACGTCTGGTTTAGTACTGACCTTTTAATAGGAGAATATTAAAGAGACATCCCTGTGGTACTATTCATTATTGTTGTAACACTAGCTCAAGTACTTTAGTGGAAAGCAGAAATTGTGGTTCCCCTCAACCAAAACCTGCTCATTATTGTCCATGTGAACAGCTTGTCTGATTCATTAAGCGTTTCCCGCACTATGTGCTCAGGAGACACAGAGAAAGCAAAGAAGGAACCGTAGGAGGGAGGGAGGATGACGGTAGGTTGTGGTTTAGCCCAAGCGTGCCTGAAGTGAAATATGATTGATTAGTGCATTCTTGGGTTGACATGCCCCCACTGCAGCTGAAACCTGTTAACTCAATGTGCACGGACTGGGCCGAATGAGGAGTCAAACCTGTTGTGACTGCCACATGGCAAATATTATGGTTGGCTGGCCAGGCCACAGCTCAAGTAGGGTAGGAGGGGATATAAACGAACAGTCCACTGTGGGAATGAGGGTGTGTATGACTGCCCACGTGCATGTTTGACAGAATATGCATATGTGTGCATGTCTGTATCCATGCATGAAATGATGGGTTGCATTTTCCTTGCCTGACATGAAGTGTAATATGTCAGAGGGTGAGTGTTCCCAAACATCTGTTTGCAAGTTTTAAACAAATACAGCATCATACATATCTGACCAGACACAGACAGAGCAGCCCTGTCTCCCAAAATTTATCTTGCTTTGCAACTTAACTTAAATTCTCAATTACATTTTGAGGGAAACGGATTTTCTGCTGCATTAGGTTTGTTTGTGATGTAACACAAATACGTTTCAGATCAACATATCTTTGCCATGACTTGTCGTGCCGAAAGGTCCAGCGATTATATCTTGCTATTTGTTATTTTGTTTGTTTATTTTTTAAAACTCTGGTGTAATTTTTTCTCTCCTCTTTAACCTAACCCCAACTGGTCAAGGCAGATAACCCCCTTCCTTGGGCCTGTTTCTGCTGGAAGTTCCTACCTTTTAAAGATGAGTTGTTCTTCTCCACTGTCTCAAATATAAATAAGAAATAGAAATATTTTCAAAAAGAAAGACAAAAGTAGGGAGAAAAAGTAGATAAAAGCTTGCTCATAAGGAATCCTTGGATTTGTTGGGTTTTTATATATTTTTTTGTGGAGTTGTAGCTATAGTTCTGAAATAGTCAGATTAATCTCCATAATTAATACTACTGTAGGGTATTATTTAGGGTTAGCTTGAGATAATATTTATTATAGTCAGGTAAAGTTGTATTATATATCATTGTTGTAGGGTTGTAATCCTGAGTGACTCAGGTAAATTCACGTCATAAATATAACTGTTGGGTGTTCACCTCGATATTTAGATTAATTCATAATGCCAATCTTATTTTTCTACAGCAAAGCACTTTGGCTCAACAGCTGTTGCTTTAAATGTGCTATATAAATAACGGTGACTTGACTTCATTTATTTTTTTTGCTTTACTGTCGCTCCTTTTCAGCCAGCCAATCATATATTGGATGGCGTGAGACTTGTCACCGTGATAAACCAGAAAATAGAGAAGAAGCTTCAAGCACGTTGTGAAAAGGTTGTATTTTCAACCCAACGTTTGACATTTTCCTAAACTTAACCAAGTAATGTTGGTGCCTAAACTTGAGCTTCTAACGTGTAATTGTCATTGGGAAAATTTCAACAAAAGCATGATTTCCTGTCCCTAACCACACAGTTTTGGTGCCTGAACCTCAAAACCAAACTTAAATGTGACAATAATGAGGTGGGAAGCAAATCCTGGTCTCGTGGGTTAAAGCCCTGTTTGTTTGGGCTTCCATCCTCCCCTTCTACCTCATTATGTGGCTCCTTCACACTGGAAGTCTTTCCTACTGTGTCACAGTCTTACCTTTCATGAGAAAATAACTTTATGTTTCCCTTCAAAATATAAACTTAAATGCGGTTTAGTTATGGGAACATCATTTTTGAAAGACAGGCTTGGGCAGAGCGACATCCCGCAGAACTAGGTGAGCGAAGTCAATGTAATACTCAGAAAGATCTCACAATCAGAGCTAATGCCACCAGCTTGAGTCATCTTTGTTGGATTACTATAACAAATAGGTTCTTTTCCCCTCCTCTTCATTAATCCTAGACAGGTTAATGTGGATTTAACACAACTCCGCCAAAGGTCAGATTAAATCAATTCTTGGTAAAGTCGGAGCTTGGTCTTGGTAAGGCCGGGGGAAAATACGATAAGATGAGCAGGGTGTGAGCCTATCTATCAGCAGCCATTAGCAGTCACATCAAAACCTCAGCGAAATCAGACCCTTGCTGAGAGCTGTCATTATAGGGGCTGTTTGAGAGTCTGCAGGGCCAGAGACCGGATCTCCCTCGGCCCCATGGCACTCCATAGGGACCGGTTGCTTCTGCACCATCATTGTTCCTCCCACTAGACCGAGTTCACACCTGCTTCTGCCACTAATTAGTGAACAATGCGGTGAGAAAAGGACGCGTTTTGAGTTCACGATGGTATCAAAGAAAGTAGTTTAATCACAGTTCCGCAGGTGTCTTTATCTTGTCAATGAAAGTGCCATTAACGCTTTTATTTCCTCTCCTTAGCCTCACCTCACCGTAATGACTTAGCACACAAAAGGCCAAGTGGAAATCACCTTTTCAATAGAGGTGTTAGTTCACTTTTCATCCTCAAGTCTCCACTATCTCTCTGTATCTCGGCAAAACATTCAGCACGGATGAGCGGACTTGAAATGTTATTCCATAAATACAGCACATGCTTGCATAATTCACCGCAGGAGAGTCAGGTGTCACACAGCTCTACATGCTGATTTCACAGAGCTCCCCGTCTACATTATACCACCGCGGGCACTGGAATCTCAGTCATTCCAAGCCAGTCTGTCTAAACATCTGTGTCTGTGGAGTCATGGGTGGCCTTTGCAGGGGAGGACAATCATTGTAATCTTGACCATGGTGGAGGAAATAGTAGCTCACCAGGAGTTCAGTGTGACTGTCACAGGAGTCCGTGGTTGACAGGCTTGCACTTGAAAAGTCCCTGTACTGTGAGTGACTGTCCTTTCTCTCCTGTCTCCCCCTTATCTGGTCCCCTCAGCCCCCGTCACACACACACACACAAACACTACATTTATTCACCCATCACACAATAGTGCGCCACAACAACTGTCTCCCTCGGCCACCTCTGTTCCCTGCCCACTCGGGGAAGATGACATGTGTTTGATGGACAAAATCACTGCACTGTCTACCTTCGCCAGCGAGCGCACCACGGCCCGAGGGTGGGGGGTGGGAGGTTGACTGAGTGACATGTTTGTACTGCTCAGCGCCTTCAGAGGAGATTTAATGTAGCTGATATGTTATTTTGTTTGCTGCTTTGTGTGTCGCTCTTAATTAGCTCCATGGACAAACAGTGAGAATGTGCCCCCTCAAAGCCACTACAGCTAATCAGGAATGCTGAGGAGCCGGAGATGAAGAGCAGAATGATGCTGACCTCAAAATGTCAGCTGGTGTTGCATTTCTTATTGTTTACTCTCACTATTCCACGCAATGGTGTGCATGATCATGCTTTAGGCTATTTACATATTTGAACTCTGCTTTTTGTCCATAGTTGTTTCTTATAGTAGACATTAAAAAGGCTAGAAAAGCCTCGCGGCTTATTGTTGAAAGGATGGAAGCTCATTATGGGGAAACAGGCTGAACCTTGGCCACCCACGCCATTCATTTGGGCAGCCATGAGGCTCATTATCCTTTTGGAAAGACTACAGGTCAGGGCACCACAATCTGCCCTCTACAATCGCCACAGAAACAAGTCCCGCAGCACTCAAAGGTGACGTTAAATGGCACATTACCGCCTCTTTTTTTCCGGTACCTTATTTGCTAGTCAGCCATTGAGCCAAGAGGAGATAACCAGAATGAGATGAGGAGAGGCGACACCTGCCAGTCACTGTGAGCCTGTGTGATTGATGGCGGTAAGGCAGTCATCTGCATCACTACTCTTATTGTTTTTTAAAGGTTTTGCCCTTGCAAGTCCGGACTTGATGCGATGTCCCACATTCGCATCAACTAGAGTAAGAAACTAAATCCACTGAAAGGAAAAATTGGGAAAAATAGGTGACAGCATGTTCTACTTTTAACATGTAATTAAAACACAATTACTGAAATACACTTCTCTCTTAGTCCTAGGTGGGTGGGTGAGCCTCACCATGACACACCTGAGCTGATAAAACGTGCGGCTCAGGCAATATTTAGTCATTTTTATTTGAAAGAGCCAACAATGGAGCCTGCTATCATTGTTTGTTTGGTTGACAGAATACATTTTTTCCCTTTTGATTATGCCATGGATGCGTTATTGACTTCAAATCCTCTGGAACAACAACAAAATGAAAGTGAAATCAATGTGAAAGAAAACAAAAGTCTGAATAGCTTTGTGGTCCTCATGCTTTAACTGCTATGACAGTGCAAAGTATTCCTCCAAACACCTCTGGAAATAGTTTTAGAAATTCTCACTATTTTTGTACATGATCCTCCTTGTCAGATTGCCTAACAGCGCTGGGTACGGACCAAAGAGCCCGAGCAGAATAACTAACAAAAGGCACATAAAGGACCCAAACCCAGACTCTCAGCCTACTTCATGGTGCTTGCCACTATGGAGCTCTAATTTGCGAGCATGTTTATGACTGTAATGGGTGTGAGAGGCTTGATAATGCTCCAGAGAGTCTTGCACACACACTGGAGGAATTAATATTATGCCCGTACAGATAATAAAAAGAAAAGATGTAATGGAGAGGCTGCAGGAACCTTATAATCTTCCTGCCAAAGCACTTTCTGGCTCCAGAATCATCCTCCAGCACAGGTGAATGCTGCACCTCCTCCACTACAGAAAACCTCCAGCTGCTCTGACATCCCAGGCACCCAGCACTGCACCTCTCTGTCCATGTGCCCCCTGAGTCATGCAGTCAGAGTTCATTCTGTAGTGGAAACACTGCATACTGTGTGTCATAATGAGGAGGCAGCCAAACTTGCATGCCGCACTCAGTCATGTTGACTGTTGCCAACTTCTCCTGTAACTCAAACACTGTCGAACCAGCAGCTCGTTGGTTCTTAACTGATATGTTAATGCACAAACTCCACTGAGCAACATCACACAGAAAAATATTCTGTCTTTTTTTAAAAACACAAGCTTAATTTGCATCTATCAATCTTGCCTCATTGTTACCGATTTAATAAAACACAAAAAAAATATCTTTTCAGTGATGGAAAATAAGCACCATACTTTTCTGTTACTCTGGCAACACAACTTATTTTTTGGATTTCACCTGTCTCCTGCCCTGGGGTTAAACAAATCAGTAGCAGAGCTCCACCATGGGCACCAGCTGTTTTTATCTGCTTGTTGCTATTGGAAATGATGGCACTTAGACTCAAGGGCCCTTTCTTAGCCTTGATAGAACCAGCTATCTATTCTGTGCCTCTTGGCTCTTTCTATACCCCTGGTAACAGTATGGTCACAATCTGTCCTTATCACTATCCCCACCATGGCCCCCCTCTCTGAGTTTGGCTCAAGGGAAAGAGAGGGAGGAAAATGCAGTTTGGGTGATGTTTATGATTCCCACTCTTGCTGCCCTTTCCTTCTCCTCACACCCCCCTCCCAATTCTCTGAATCCCATGGCTGACTGATAATGGAACAAAGCTGCTGTCCACTCATCTGTGTGTGTCACATGTCCTGCTCGAAGCCCCCCCTCAGTTATGGTGAATCATCTGCGACAGAGTAACTGGAGCACACGGTCACTGTGCCCCTTGGCTCTGCCTTGCCAGTGCCAGTGCTGAATCCATCGCCTGCCCAAGGAGAGCAAAGAGAAGGCAGGCAAGACTTTGCTGAGATGTCCCCCTCCCTCTCCCCTGAAGCTCGCGGAGATCAAGCCTGCATGGGTGGCCCTGTCTGAGGCTGTTTACTTTTAATTGAGTTACTCACTCAGCCACTGGCCCTGGGGGACACCTCTGTGTCACTTCCTATGATTAACCTAAATTTCATCCATCGTCCAGGACTGCTGCCAGATCTGGTAAGGCCACGAAGTATGTGTTGAGACATCAACAATAAAAAGAGCAAGGGGAGGGAAAGGGAGAGGGGTGAGCAGAAGGCCGAGGTAAGATTTGATGATGGTGGCAAAAAAAATCCACCCATTAATACTCAAATCTATACATAAAACAGAGAAGAGACGGTGGAGATAATTAGGATACCAGGTAAAAGGTCCAACTTTCCTGCCTCAGCAAAAGGACTACTGCATTTATGTCACACAGTCTGTATTGAGCTGGTCAAGTGGATTTAAAAATGGCCTCTCGTCAGACCAGGTTCCATTAAACAACGCTGGTGCGGACCAATTTGGACTTTTTAGCTCTGGCCTAGCTCCAGGGGATAGGACAGTAATGTATGGGGCTTTCTGCGAGTTTGTCTCAGGCTAGGTTGCTCATTTCCCCAGTAAGTAGCAGGAGATCAAAGGCAGTGAGTGAAGAGCCATTCTGTCCAGTTCTACACTGAGCCAATCAGACCTTTCATTTATTGGCACTCCAAGAAGCAGTATAAATCACGTCAAGCGGCATCGACCAGAGTCTTAGTCATGAACAGTAGCTCACAACAACACATGGATTTGCTGCTGTCTTTGATCAATGTGAAGTTATTTAACAGCTTTGATGGGCAACCAATTGGCGAGTCCCATTGTTTTCCCTTTTTGGTTTTCACAGCTTTTTCTTGTGTTCGCTCTCACTTGCTTACTTTTTCATGCCTATTTTGTTTTCCAAACACTTGTGTGCGTCGGCAGCCCCTCTCCCTGCCAAGGCACTCATGGAGAAGTGATAGGCATGGGGAGTCTGTGGGCCAGCAACCATGAAATAAATATGGATGGTCATGAGTGAGATGAGCGAGGATCATCTGTTTTGCCATCTGCTTGTGCGAGAGCGTGGATGTAATGACTGTAGTCCTGCCTAGCCCAGTGAGCCCTCCGTCGCCGGGAAGACGCTTGACAGAAATGCACACTTGCCGGGGCCCCCACACACTCACACACACCATGCATGCACTTGTACACAATCACCCATGCATGCACACACACACTTGCACAGAGAAAGCACCACTTTTTTTTTTTTTTTTTTTTGCAGTCAGTTGTTTTCCCCCTAAAGGGTTTAGTACACACCAGCGCCTAAACACACAGCCGCATTGACACACAACTGTGGCTTCCCCTTCCAAGCTCAGGTACAAAACCTGGGCTGCTGCTGCTGCTGCTGCTGCTGCTGTGTGTGTGTGTGGTTGCCTTTGCCTATTCTGCGAGCATCTGGCCCACTGTGGCCATTAGAAATGACAGGTTGACAATCGCCAGGCAGGATTGGTGTTGGTGATTGTTCAGCTGGCAGTGTCCTACCATGTGACAGTCTGTTAGTGTCTCTGCATGACGAACAACATGGGACTAGTGTTAGCAGCACTCTGGGCATTGAGGGGAATAAAAAGCTGCACCAATCCACCGGCAACTCCTCCACCACCCCTCCACCGCCGCTCTGTCCCCCAAGCAGACAATCCTCTTTTTTCCTTGGATGGCTTCGTCGCTGAGGGCTGGTAATAGTATGAGTGTATGTTTATAAAAAAAAAAAGAGAGGAAAAAAGAAAAAAAAAACAGACTGTTGAATTATACATATTCCTTATGGAGGGTGACACAGTAGGAGCTCTCAGAATCAATCTTGACGCTTGGATGGAATCATAGAGCGCAGAGAAAATGGCAAACATTGCTGTGGCTCAATGGCCTGATGCTCTCATAAATATGTTTTTATGGCCCTGAATGAGTGGGGGCACAGAGATGTTTGGTGCTCATAAAGGTGTGTGTGTGTGTGTGTGTTAGGCTGTACAGTATAATGCTCCGTGCTGGAGGTTATAAAACATTCCTAATTTAATTAGCTTATACAATATAAAAATCAATAGCATGTCAATCATAGTTCAGAGTGTTACACGCCATAAATCAGGAGTTCGGTGTAAGAAAAGGACTTGATTGCTGATGCTCTCTCGTTTTCCAGTTTGTCTCGCAAGCGACGTCGTTACGATGCGCCGAATTGACCATTTGCACAACAAAGTTACAAATGCATCTAAAGCAACACAACAATCTCAAATCAAACCCCGTCTCATTTAGCGGATTCTCTGCGGAGACATTGAACATTCTGCTGCCTCTGATTTTTCATCCATCCTTTGGGTTAAGTGTTGTCTTGGGAACTCGGAGAAAAGCAGGCAGCTGGGGGTGGAGTGGGGTGAGGGAGACTGTTAAGAGGCTCTTGAACTATAGTCTACTGTCAGTGGAGAGTGCTGAATGAGAAAACTGTCCAAGAGGAGAAAAGAGAAGCAAAAGAAGCAACAGATTCATGGCGAGGATGATTTGTTTTGCTTGTCTACACCCCCTGAAGGCGCCAGCCTCCACTATCAATGAAATACACTTGAAAAAAAACAAGCATAGCTCTTTGCCATGTACAAAGTCATGAGATTGGAGTGCTAAAGCTGCTTTGCTAGTAGTCATACTAGTAGCTTTTCTGCTCTCTGTTTTCATTCTCTGTTCCTAAGTTCTCTGTTTCTTTTTGTCTGATTAGGAATTTCACAATGTTCTCTTTGGTAGAAAAAAAAAGCTGTGTACAGAGAAACAACGAAGCAGCCATTCAGCTGTGATGTTTTTCTCCCTCATTCAGTTTGAAGCTCCACCAACTGGCACACTGTACTGTTTTTTTTTTCATGTTGCCCTGGCATTTAAGCTACAGTGAAAGCACTCTTTGAAATCTGTGGCTCAAAAAAAAAGTTATATCCATCCCCACTGATATGTGGTGGCCACAGGACACACGTTTTGAACCTGTGTAATTTGGTTATTAATGTTGACCCTGTCTGCCCTATAACTTATTTATCTCCCGTTTCATTGAACCATAGGGAATCGCAAAGACCACAGAAACTCCGACTCTGAATGCCAGTATATGAAGCAAAGGGAGTCCCATACCTCTTCCCAGGTCGCTCTTTTATGCCCTTTAGCTCTCTGATGATTCACCTGCCAATAATCAAATGTGCCTCACTTTCATGTCTTGTATGCTCCAATAAGGCTTAATAACAAGTTGTGGGTTTAAATAGCGCAGGCCAAACCCCTGGCACCAGCTCTCTTCCTCGTTCCACACAGGGCTAGAAATAGCCAGGATCTGGCCCAAAACGTCACAGGGAAATTGGGATTAAGTTCAGCTTGATGTCGCCTGTCTCTCCACTGCCCAGCTTTCCACTCGCACTTTCCCAGCAGCACTCTCACATCTTTGTGGGTCACATCACAGAATTCCTGTCATCAAGGGCGGCGGGTTTTAACGTCAGAGACTGTGATATCTCCTCCCCAAACCCTTCCCCTCTCCCTCTTCCCTTTCCACCGATAACAGCTAATCCTTGCCTCACATTAAACTGTGACCAAGATCAATTAAAACCCTGCCTCACCACGATAGCAATCTTCTACTGCAGCAGCCAGTGGTGAGGGAAGTTTGTGTGTCTGCATGTGTGTGTGTGTTTGTACCATACATGAGGACACATGTGGATGTGCCTGTGTGTGTGTGTTGAAGCTGTAACAGAGAGCCATCTCCATCCTCTTCAGTGTGTTGCAGATGGTTGCCAAGCCGCAGGGAGAGCCTGCCATTGATTTTCATCGCCTCTTAACAGAGATGAAAGACAATAAAAAACAATAACAGTGATGATCACAGCACTGCTGGCCATGTATGCATACAATGATTATCCATATCTTAATTAGTATTCTTTCCTTTATTGTAATTATTTTTTTATTTGGCATTGGCCTTATCATTGTTATGAATTCTGTAATGGAAATGAATAATGCTTAGAGTGTGTCGTATGTGTGTTGGTGTGGAGCTGTGCGCTAATGCAGTACTGTTGAATATGGGTCTGCACTCTACATTGTTCCTCCTTCTCCCGTTTTGGGATCAGTCCAATGGAGATTTCTCGCACACAAAGAGGCTTCTCCCCGCCTATCGTTTTTATTTAGAAAGTTTAGTGTAAGTGGGCAGCGTTTTCCGTTGCATATGGTGTGCCAGTTTCATGGTGCACGTTTGTTTCCAAAACCATTGGCATGACAGTGAGACTGGCTGGCAGAAATGGAAGGCTTGGTTCTGAGGTGCCAAATGTGCGTTGGCATGTGAGATGGAGGGTTGGGTAGTTGGGGAAGCGGGGGGGACGCCATGAAGGTAGAGAGGATAGGGAGGGGATGGCAGCTAGCGCGGCAGGACAGGGCGGGAATAGAGGCGGAGTGGAGTCTCCAGCGTGCAGACGGGCTGCCAAGCCGACTGTCATGTTAGCCACTGGGATTGGCTGCTGTGGGCCTCAGGTTGTTTTGGTGTGTACATCAAAAGGACAGGCTGTGAACATGAAAACATTACTCATTTTTCCCCTATCTATCCCCATCTTTCGCCTCTCCTACACTACTTTTTTTCTCCTGCTCTTAGGCTCTCTTTTCGTCTCCTTTCCCCACGAGAGGCACATCCAAGGTGCTGCGGAATCTTTGAGCTCGGGAGGAGAGACAGCATGCCTGCAGGGTTGCCACGACAAAGTGCAGGCGAGACCCGTGAGAGGTGAGGAAAGGATAGAAGTGGAGAAGAGAGGTGGTCAGCAGTCTGAAAGACATAAGCCCCATAACTATTGTGTTATCAGAGATGACAGAGGAAACATGTCCACCGTATATTCAACAGAAGAGACGATCCAGGAAAACCAAACACAAGCTTCACAAGCTGCAAAGAAAAAGTGCCGTCTGCTGTCATTTTCACCCTCCCTCCATTGTGCCTGTGTTTCGTCTTTTGCACCGCTGTCAGCACTGTTTCAATTACATTCTGCAGCTTATGTCTATAGTGGATTACACCAGCTCGGTGTTCATGTGTAAGACTGGGGGTTGACTTGTGCTTGCAGGCTTCTCAGTGCTTCCTTCTTTTATCGTCTCGTCCAAAGACAATGGTTGTTCTTGGCCTGCGAGCGGTTTCCACCCCTCTGTAGAGCAGCGGAAGAATTAAGTTGTGAATGATCCAAATTCAGAACAAAGAGATCCTATTTTGATTTCTTAATGTTGTTGTTTTGTTGTGTTTTTTTCCTTCTTTGTACCACACTTTTTTTTTATTTTTAGTTGGTGGGGCTTTTTCTTCTGCTAGATTGGCTGTGCTTAGTTGTGACCTAGTTTATTAAAAGGGAGGGGGGGAGTTTGACCAAGCCATGGGAATCAGGGGCAGATTAACTTTCTGTTAGTTCTCCCTAGCAAAGCTCCATATGTCAGAGCTGCCGCTGTGAAAAACGGAAGTCACTAAAAGAGTAAGATAACTTGTGGGGGTAAAAAAAAATGCCCACTTCGACTGAGCAGCTGTATCCCCAGTAGGAACAAACTAAAAAGGCTAAATTACGCCTCTCTGCAGCAGTGTTCTAATAGTCACAGTGTAGGCACCCAGGCTATAGGTTTACATTTAGAATGCAGCATAGAAATTTATTGACTGTGCCGCCACAACGCTGAATGATGTGTTATCGGGCTGTGTAGTGCTTCTTTATACACCTGAAGTAATCATGTTTACTGTCTCTCACTCACTTGATAATGACAAATGCAGCAAGCAGATGGTTATGTCTGGAAATGATTTTGCTCGATACCAAAATAAAAAATTTGCCCGGCATTACTGCGGAGGAGAAAATGACTTAACCTTTCCTCAACCTGCTGCATGTCGTCGAAACTATCAGTTCACGCTACCAGCACTGGGAATGTGTGTGTGTGTGAGTGGGTGGGGAGGGGGACATAAAGCTGCTCAAGAGGGTCAGTCACGCACACACACATCCCTACAGCCCTGATGTGTACTGTAATTACATTTCTGAGAAGGTGCACACCACGGGCTGTAGGTACCCCAACACCTCAACCATCATTCAGCCTTTCCAGCTTGTGTTTTGCAGCTCGGTTTAGAGGCGAGTGGCTAGCAGAGGGGAAACAGAAATTGGTTATATTGCTTTATTAAAACTGAAAATCCCGCTGGAAGTCTCTCGGGAATAAACAGTCATCCCCCAGTTTCCAATCACAGTAACCATCAAACAGAAGCAGTGTTTGCCAATAAACACGACATCCCAAGAACGTGAAAGACGAGCAGTTTATTACTTCATTATTGAGGTGGAATAATATGCCTTAGTGGCTGAGATGAGGCTTTGTGAGTAGTTATCTGTTTTTGTGAGATGAGCTGAAAAACACGAGGAACCAACCTGAAAAAAAAAAAAATCCATCATCTGCCCTATATCTTCATTGTTTATCTGTCCTTATCTGCTTTTTTTGGCCCGATTTATTGTAAACACACCCGTGTTATCCACAAGCGCGCTTGTAATTAAGCATATTCAGGAGCGATAACCTCATTGCATCTCAAAGCATTTACAGGGTTATCCAAGTGAAGTCAGCTTACGGAAGAAATCAGGGATCAGGAGTAAATGACAAGAGGATAAAGGGATGGGAGATAGGAGAGTGGTGGGGAAGGGTGCTCGGCTTCTTGTCTTACTTTACTGCAGACAGGGTGCAGGGGCTGCTCGGTTATTTAGATTGCAGAGAGCTCTAAAAGCAACCCTGTCTCACAAAAATTATGCTCCCATACAGGTAAACTGCATTCTCTCAGTGAAGCAGCTGTATGATGTAGTAGGAAATGCTCCCACTTTTAAAGAACCACACAGAGGCTGGAGGTGGCATGAGGCAGACAAGGGGCTTGAACCCAGGAGACTGGAATTTGTGTTGCATGTGGGACCATTGATTTCAGACTTAAGTTTCGGTTTTGTTTGTTTGCTTAGATTTAGGAACTAAAACCAGAAAAATATCATGCAATGGGTAAAATTGCCCCTTAGGTTCAAACACCACTTGGTTACGTCTTGGAAAATATCACAGTTTGCATTTCACAACAAACTTCTACTCTGTTTTCCAGGTTACCAGGGTGACGAGCCCCATCCCGTGTAATATGCGATTGGTTGGCTGAAAATGTCCCGACAGTTGGATAGCAATAAAATAAACGACAAAGATATGTTGATTTGAAACGTAATTGTGATACACAGTCTTGGGGAAAATATGTTCCCCTTAACCATGATTAATGATGTAGGAATGCAGTAAGTGTTGCTTCTTAGCTATTGTATCACTCACTGACCCACTAATACTGCAGCATCCTGATCTGGGCCATACCGATGAGGCAAATCCCTCTAAACCTCACACATGGGAATGTCGTAAGTACCAACGTACACTCTGGACCAAGGGTTTAGAGTTGTGTGATTGGATGAATACATCGGTTATTGGTGATTGGTTGAGTCCATTGGCTGTTGGTTTGTGTCTTTGTGGCGATTGTTGACTTTTTACCTTTCTAATTTATTTTTCTCAGTTCTTTAAGAATTCAGCTTTGTAATTAATCTGTAAAGTGCAACTTAAAGAATGCACTAATATTGGCTGGCAATTGGAGTTGCATGTGTGTGAGAAGGACGTTAGAGGTGATGAAGTTATTGTCATCAAAAAGGTTGTCCAGATGTGTGCCATGTTTGCTGCCCAAGAAAAGGAAACAAAGGCCTGGTTCATGCAATGCTACAAACAGTGAAGGCTAGTTAGCAGCTAAGAGTCTTCTACACGGTAACTTACAATCTTAAAATTGAAGAGTTGAGGCTCTGAGATTGATAGTGTTGAGTTAAGAACACATAGCTAACTTGATTGCATCAGTTTTGGATGAGTCTGTGAAGAAGTGTTCGCGATACTAACCATTCGCTAACCCATTGTTCCTCCTGTGCATGTGATAACGGAGAATAGGGGCTGTTCACAAACAATGTCTAAAAGAGAAAGAACAATGAAATAACCTTGATGAATGATAAAAATGAATGGAAAATCAATATGTGGTGGGCCGCCCCAAATAAATCAATGTATGGCCAACAGACTGAACGAAATGCAAAAAGAAGCCATCTTGCAGCTATTTTTGACAGATATTGTGATATGAGTCATGGTTTTAATGGGAGTAGTCATTTCTGTTCCATTGAAACAAATACGAAAATGATGATACCATTTGCAGTGATCTGAACCAAACTGGTTTATTGGCTGCAGCATCTCTATAGCACCATAAAGCTTCTTTATATCATGTGTTGGGACACATTTGACCTTAAATCTGAAAAAATGATGCTCCTGTAATTTGGATATTACATGTGGCCATATTGGTGATAATATTTCCATTAATTGTTCAGCTCATATAGCGCCATCAGCCTCTTTTTCAAATGGTATCAGATATGTCTATGAATATATCAGTGGTTGCTTTGTTTGGATTGTTTTGGATATTTCTAACAAATTGCCCAGCCCTACTCAGGTAAGACCATAACCAACTGAGAAGATGTGACAGTTGCATTGGTCAAGCCTTGAGCATCTAGTATAGCAATCAGAGTCTGACCCTGGTGTCAAGTAGGCCTTTCACCACAGTTTACCAATGCATTCTCAGGGTCACTAATCTGTTGTCAAAGCAGTACGACAAGGACGGCAACGTGTTACACACAACATGCTAAACAGCTGCAGGAACAACAAGAGGCAGGATAAATAAAGAAAGAAATAAACAACAAACCCTACTCCTGCTGATGCTGACCGTGGTGGTGAATGTTGGAGTGATAATAAATTCAAAGAAGATCCAAATTAGCCTCCTGGTTATGCAAACATGGACACATTTGCATGTTAACACAGGATGCATAAGTGGTCACGTCGTGTGTGTGTGTGTGTGTGTGTGTGTGTAAGAGAGACACTTGAGATGGACGAAATGTTCCCAACCCAAATGGACACGGCACAGGAACATTTTGAACAAATGAAACGAATGTGATGCGGATTGAATGATTTAATGACGGCAGGAATAAAGAATAACTCAGACACACACACACATACAGTCAGAACACAGAGGCACACAAGCACTAATCAAGACTGGTGGGTCCTGCAGGCAGATCACTCATCTATGTCTCTGCCTTTCATTACCTGCCCTGCTTCATGTGAGGAGAGTTGGATGGAGCTGCCGACTGCCTCTGCAGAGCATCTCTGCAGGGCCCCCCCACCCCCACCCCCTCCTCATGGTGGTCCCTCCTCCCCGCCACTGAAAAACTACCCATGGCTACTTTTAAACTTGTATCGGATGATTAGACTTGGGTTGCATCCCAGAACACCGCTCAGCCCCAGCAGGGATTCGGCAGCGAGCATCGCAGGCAATGCATGATTTCTCAAGATGGGGGGACTCACACTGAGCCAGTGAGTCCCAATCCTGCAATGGCAGACATGTGAGAAGCTTATTGAAGAACTAAATAAGACAGTATTGAGCAGATGAGAAAAAACAGAATGCAACCTTTTGTCTGACACCTCCAGAGGGAGCACCCAGTTAAATAAAATCCCAAGTAAATGCTCATTATTGGATAAAGAAGTGCCAGATATTTCCTTTCCACCTTTTATACCTTTCATATACAGGAATAAAGCTCACCTTTCTATTTTCATCTCTCGTTTCACCTTCATCTCCCTCATTCTCCATAAAGGGATGCTCAACAATACACTGTTATCTCTTTGCAAACTTATCCACATCTTAATTAAAGGTTTTATGGCTTTCCTAAGTTTCATTTTGTATTTCTCTCCAGTTATCTTATCTAAATGCCATAATGAAAGGCAATTTTCGAACTCTGAAGAGAGAGAGAGAGAGAAAGAGAGAAAAAATGCATTTTTGGAACAACAACAGCAAGAGAATAATGTTATGAAGATATTTGTGGGCCTCTCTATCTGCCAAATGAGGAGATTGCAGTCTCTTTCATCCAGTTCTAATCAACGCCGAACATGTGGGAAACTAATGGTGTTTTTCTGTTTGCAAAACAGTGCTCGCTTCACCTCTGAGTGGGACAGTATACCGGATTGAACAGATTACAGAGTGTGCTGTACATAACAACGGGTCAAACGTACAAAATGTGCATCTTTTATTTTTAATGGCTTATGAATATTTAACTGCCAGGGTCACTTAGCAAAAACCCACAGTGGAAATCAATAAATTGGTTTTTTAAATGGAAACCTGGGTAAAGCATTTATTCTCACCAAAAATACTATAAATTACCCTGAGCTTAATCTCTTGAGCACTCTGCCAGAGTGAAAAAGCAGCATTTTCTGACAACACTGAGCACACGTAGGGAGACTTTTCATGCACGTATGCCTGGTTGCATGTATGTTCCTCCTGGTTTTCAGTCCTTTGTTGTGCATTTTTGCACTACCAACTGTACTCTTTGGGGGGGGTCTGTGTGTACAGTGCACGACTTGATTCGAGCAGATTTATGGTTACAGTATGTGTTTATGCGACTATAAAGGCATCTTTCATTCCGTCATGCTCATAAATTTAATTTCTATGTCAAGAAACATGAAACAGGAATTAAAAAACAGACTTCCACTGTGACTGGATGTACGCCAGCATACTTTCAGCCAATTTTTTTTTCTCCTCAGCTTTTTTCTTTCTTTCTTTATCCAACAGTGAAACGTTTTAACTGGGGGTGATTGTGCAGACCTATCTGCCAAGGGTTCTGGGGAGAGCAGTGGTGTTACCATGGTGCTCGCACCCCTCTCTGTGTTGTAAACAGGAGCCAGTGATTCCCCATTGGGATGATTTTGCATGCAGGTTGGAGAGAGAAAGCTGCTGGCCCCCCAAATGCATTCCATCACCATCGCCCTAAGGGTCCACTGCTGGAGCCTTATTTCAACACATAGTGGAGGGACAGAGAGGCTTGAGGGCATAGAAAAGGATGGGGATATTAGGGAGAAAGGAGGTTTTCAGAGGAATGTCTAGAGGTGAATGAGAAGGAATGTATTAAAAGGTACAGAGGAAGACAGATGCAGAGATTGGGGAGGACAGGAGAGTGTATGGAAACAGTAAGAATGAAAAAAATAGTAGAGTGGGATTAAATGCTTTGAAGGTATAGCTGACTGAATTTACATACCTCAAAATGTTACCCAGGATGATTGCTCCGCTGTAGCCTTGGGGGGGAAACGCTTTTGCGCGAGCCTTCAAAAATCAGCTCAAGACAACTATAAGCAGCACAATCTCACATCAGTAGTTTCTCCAGGAAAATGTTATCTGAACCGTCCTCGGCGGTCTTAGCGAGGCCTCATACACAGCCCAGGGTTAGTGATAGGGGCCATACTGATGAGCAGTCATGATGCAGTGTGAGTCTGAAGCAAGCTGGTATGGCTTAGAAGCTGGTGTCTTATCTCAGGTTTGATTTTTTATTTACTTTTTGGACTCCAATCCTTTTTATCTGCGATCTAACCTGCAATGACGAGATAAAGCTGTGCTGACTTTTCCATAAATGCACTTATCAGAGCCGTACAAGCTCTCCAATGCCAATGAGATGGGCAGGATAATCACTTAGTATGCAGTATGCATGCCTTCACCTACACTGCCCTGTGTTTCACACACTCTTGCCCACAGATACACAAACAAACGCACGCATACACCTACAGTACATGAACTCAAACACAAAGCACAGAGGTGCATACACAAACACGCTTTTCCACTTGTGTTGCTGTGTCTACAGGCTATTCACGGTAATAGCTTGGGCTTTCAGCTCTAAGTGTGTTTTTTTTTTCTTTTTTTTTCTGCTCCAATCATACAATAGTGCCTGCTGAGCTGGCAAGTAAGAATATCAAACAGCAAATGAAATTCCTGAGAGCCATCAGCACCAACACCAACTTGTAACATGAATTTTTCATCATTTGGTGTGGTAATATTACCTCATTAGAGTACTCAGACAGCCATTCAATAAGCGTGGTCATTCTTGCTGCCAAGACGGGATCAGCGGTTGTATCAAAACAGCTCAATTCATTTACCATCTAGCGCACATTGATATCTATACACGTATAATCTCTTACTGTACACACACTGCAGCAATATGTAATAAGGGTCATGTGTGACAAGACGGTCACCAGGAACATATGCACCATCAAATAGATGAATGCACAGTAGCCTTGTTGCTCACACCAACATTCTTTCCCTCTCACACATGCACACATCTTTCCATTCTTTTTTCTCTATTTGTCTGTCTCACCCCGTCTCTTTCACCGACTCTTCCACTCTTACCGGGATCAAAAGGTATCAGACATGGTGGGGAGTGTGTGCGGTGCATTGTCTGTACAAATATTCCAGGCAGCTCTTAGAGAGTCTAAGTCACTCCGTTCTGGTATATTCATTACTTCCCCGGCTCTCCACCCTTATGCTCGCTCGCAGCTGACAGCTGCTAGCTCTTTGGGTAGGGTTGAGGTCTCCTCGCGGAGTCAGGAGAAAACACCATTTTCACCTGGCTGCTATTTATTTGTGGGATGAAAACATCACAGGTTGGGACACTGCGGATCCGCCGCAGCTAGCAGGTGTTCAGCACACGTGGTAAGAAAGGGCTAGTTAGTTATTTATTAATTTCTGCAGCTAGGAAAATATTTACATGTCTCTGCTTCCCTGTGTGATGCTGCGGGAGTAATGTTGTTGTTTTTGTCTCTCTGGTTGTCATTTGGGGTAAGGTTCTCTTATTGCTATTTTCACTGTGGGAAGTCCTAACAGTGATAGGAGTTAAAATATGATAATAGCAGCAAGAACACAGGTTTCAGAAAAAATACATTATAAGAAATGTTTTGGGGTTTCTTTGGAAAAGCAAGCAGGACCTGAAATTTGGCATGAGGTGAGGGAGTAAGAAGAAAATAACAAATGGTTGTTTGAGAGTGAGACTCAGTAAGGAATGTTGTATTTTTTTAGCTAAAAGGGGAGGATTTGGTGGTTTGGTGATCCTAATGGACAGTGTGTGACACAGGCTGCACAGAGCAAGGGATTAAGTGTCATATTAGATGTGTGCATGCGTGTGCACGTGTGTGTGTATGTGTGTGTGTGCACAATTTGGAAATCTGCATGAGACTAGCTTTTCTGGGTGTATGCATATTCCACATTTGGGTTGCTCCCTTACCTTTGCCTCTCTGTGTAATACATTAAAATCACTAATATTCCCAAATCTAAATATATAATCCAGCTGAAGAAAAACAAAATCACAGAAAAATCCAATGCCACAATAAAAAAATCCCGATATTTACTTGCACACAGTGACCTAAACACCCACAGATGTTAAAGGAATAGTAAATGGTATGATATCAGTAATGTCATTTCATTTTTCTAGGGCAAATAAGTAAGGATTTGGCAAAGAAGTCCACCCCAATCTGTTCTTGTGATATAACTATATATATGTTTCAACAGGTCCTAATCCACATTACACGGATTTAACATGAGATACACAGGGATTTGAAGAGATCAACGTCTGTTCAGAGACAGAGGAAGAAAAAAAAATCGCTCTTTTCCTCTTTTTGTCATCCCTATATCAAGTGCAGTTGAGTGTTTGTGTTCGTGTGTGTGTGTGTGTAGTGTCTCATAATCTTTTTCTGCGTGTTCATGTCAAATATATTGTGGTAACAAGTCCCACATCTTTCTGCTCTCATAAGCCCCAAATCCTTTATCACTGTTGTTGTCATGTATGCTTAGCGCAGTGATGTTTCTTCTCGTTCAGCCCCCACCCACATTATGTTTGCTGTTGTAATCATCTTATTTACAGGTTATGGTCCCATAAAAACTGCCGCTCATGATCTCAGTCACGAGAATTCATCGTGATGAGGCATGACGCTCGTGATGGAATCGGGAGCGGCTCCATGACTAACCTGTCTGTGGCACAGCTCCGCCGGCTGCCTTCTACGCCTGGTGGAGCCTGGTGCATTCTGCCATGTCTGACTTCCCCCGACCTTCATCATGCCCAGCCCTACAGCACGCTGCACAGCTTCTGCTTAGCCTCATGCTAAGAACCAAATCTGGCACAAGGCCGCTTAGCAACAAGAGGCTTCAGTGCTGTACTGCTTTATGTTGAGCAAGACAATTAGACTTCAATCTTGGCATATAGAGACCCAATAAGACTTCCCGCTTTTATCTCCACCAAATCCGATTCAAAATGATGAGAGCATCCTCAAGTACAATGGGGGCTTTGCAGCTCTGTGAAAAGACATTTTTCCAGCAGCAACCTTCGGAAAGTTTTCATTTTGCTTTATGTGTTGTGCAGAAAGAGGGAGACAGTAAGAAAAGAAGAAATCTGGTTGTATAATGAAGACTTCCTACAAATCCAGTGGTGATTAATATCTGACAGGGGATAATATTCGATGCCTCAAGCCTGTGAAGGGTGATAATTTTTGCTTGCACCACATAGGAAACATCACAGTGTCTCCACAAACAAAGACCAGCATCTATAGTAAGTCACAAAAGGAAATAGGAAGATTTGTCTGAGGCTGGAATTGTGTTCAGCCACCATGGCTGCCTGTGTCTTGGCCTCTGTCAACCTTATTGCTTTGGTGCCGTTTCCCAGCCCCTCTCCCTGCTCCAATATGATAAGATTTACTGGCATGTCCAAATGGGTAATCTTGTTTATTCACTGTAGCTGTTTGGATCCCAACATCACCAGGAGAATTAAAGCCTCTGAATCTCAGCAGGAGGTCAAGCAGGAAAAAAAAGGAAATGTAGTTTTCTGTCTCTACTCTGCCTCTGTGTTGGTGTTCATTAGTGTTGTAACAGCTGATATTATTTTCACCGCCGCTCACTCCCTCCTCTGTTGTAGATCTCATATTGTACATCTTTCTTTCGCTCGGATCCCTCAGAAGTTGTTGCTTCTGCTTCTGTTGCTGGTTCAACAGTCGTGTTTTAGACTTCTGGAATCCATTGCATTGATCTCGCCAGCAAATTTCTAAATTGCCACTAAATTGTTTAATTGATCAGCGAGAAAAGCCCAGCAGCATTTAGGCCAGAAGGGGCAATAGAGCTTACAGCCTGCGGGTTAAGCAGGGAGGTGTGGTCTGTCACATGCTCTCTCTCTGGAAGAGATCTTCAATTATAAGAGGCTTGTAGTGCTTTTGCATCCCCCCATCAATCCTTCACCTCCATTCAGATAAGCCCAGGCCTTTACCACTTGGTTTTATGAGCGAAATCTGCAGACACTGGGAGTTGATCTCATGCTTTTTTTAACCACAAATCCCCTGTGCAGATTTTTCCTTTTGGAGACATTTGGCATACTATATTAATCTGCGTTGCTCTACGGACACTGTCCTGCTGCCCCCTTTAGGACCTCGGAAGGTAAAAGATTGACCCACAACTTAGCTCATCGCTGGCAGAAGGTCGTGAAATAGGTTGAGCTTAATCTGTGATACAATTTCGCCATCCTTCCATGAGAGCAGCATGAAAACAATCCCAAGCTGAGCAGATGTAATCTTGGGATTCAGATAGAGCAATATGTAGTCGCCACAACACTGGAACGACACAGCTCCAACATGGCATCGTGCACGCCGCGTCACAAAACAGAGCGCGCCGGTGTCCTCTTGGGGTCGGCAATCTCTCCATCAGCGAGGTGGTTGACTCGCCAAATCAATTCAGCGGCAAGGAAGAAGCGAACCGCACGGACAAGACATCTTAGGTGACAGAGAGCTTTTATTTGCTCCCTTTCTCACTTTCACTTCCTAATAGATAAGACATCAAGATACCCACAGGGAATTGTTCGTGGTATCTGTGTATGTGGGTGTGTGTGTGTGGGTCTGTGTGGGTGGATGGGTGGGCGGAGGGATGCAGGTTGTATGGGATTGCATCAGCCATAGTGCTGAATGTGGATTCCTGGATTTCGCTCACGTATAGCGGGGCCATTGAAAGGAAACAGGTGGTGGAGTACAGCGGGGGTGAGGGAGGGGGGCTATTGTAATTAATGCTGCAGATGCTGCTATCTGCAGCGCATCTGGGCAGTGCTCTCATTTTCAGAAATCTCCTCCAAATTCTCTGCAAATCCCTGCAGGCCTTCAGAATCTTATCAAACCTCTCTGCAACTTTTTCTGTTTCCCCCAGTGTTTCCTGACCACCACCTCCTCCTCACTCCTGCACTGGATGCTTTGTTCAACAGTTTTTTTCTGAATATGATTCTGAACATTTTTTCAGTTTAATTCATTTTGATTTAAATAGGAACAATTCACAACATGAGTCGACTCGGGGCACTTCACATAGTAAGGTCAACACCTTACAAAGTCATTTTATTGAGCAGGATGAATGCTAAAGCTACAAAATGTATCACAAAATCTTTCAATTCATTTATAAAAAATCTCAAAGTAAGGTGGATAAATTCGAAAAAAAAAATCCATTCTTTATTCTTGGCCTGATCATCAAGAAATTAATGTCTTGAATTTATCCACCTTACTTTGAGTTTCCCTACTTTATTCTCTTTATCAAACTATCACGTTAATGTTAATGCATTGCACCGCTTCTCAGTTTTCCTGGATTTCAAACCAAACCAACACAACATCTAATTCGGAAGCTTTTTGCTTAAATTACCAAAACAGTGTATCAAAAAGTGATCTGTCTTCATTTTAGATCAAATATGGTTGGTTAAGAATTTTTTCCAGGGGCATCACGTGGTGGTTGCAAAACTAGCTTAGACCCCACCTTAATGCCAGTCTCTTGAAACCCATAGCGATGCTACCAGAATATGTTGCACAGCTGCTAATAAATGGGCACCGATCAGGCATGAAGTTATGAACATCTACCTAATATTGTGTTGGTCCCCCTTATGTGCTCAAAAATGCTCTGAACCATTGGGCATGGATGAGAGGACCTCATCCTTGTCCAATGGGGTCTGGCACCAGGACGTTGGCACTGGATCCTTTGGGTACTCCGGCTTGTGCAGTGGGGCCTCTATCAATCAAACTTATTCCTCTGCATCCTGCTGATGCTTGATCAGAATAGGTTCGAGGAAGTTTGGAGGTCAAGCCAACATGTTTTTTCCATGTGGTGGGGTGCATTTTCCTGCGGGGGTAGGCCAGTGACATTTGGGGTTGCCATTTGCATGAGGGAGTGTGCTTGTTCTAGGACAAACTCTCATCAACACAGATGCCAGAATCCAAGGTTTTCCAGCAGAACAGCACATAGTACCAATATGATCAATGTTACTCACTTCACCTGTCAGTGGTCATAAGGTTGTGGCTGATCGGTGTATATATAGGGGAAAAACTTTTTGGCCTATTTGTATTTCTTCAAACCAATCACAATCAAATTGGACAAAACTAAGCAAAAGCATTTCAGTGGCAGAAGGTGACAGAAGGAACTCAACTGCATGCAGGGAGATGATCGCTGGCTAATTCACCTAAAGAAAATTAGCAGGGCTGATTTACTGCATGATCCAAATCCTCGCCAAAACTTAAAATTTTCAGCCTAGTGCATTGCTAGCGAAGATGTAGTTGTTGTTTCCCTCAGTGAGGAAGAAAAAGCACGACCAATGGCAAGCTCACACCTACACTCTACATCCGGTGAGTCAGAATAATGTTATCTCAAAATGAAACACACACAAATAAATACATTTGCACACAGAAAAATAAATAAAGGATTGATTTCACATGGGTACACATTAAATTAAGGAAGCAAACAAACCCGGCACAGAGGGTGACCATCACTTGTGGCATGTCAATGAAAGTGCATTACTTAGGTGGAGGTTGTGGGGGACACAGGGTTGTGGTTGTTCTTAGGCTACGAAGCTTATCTTGCAGGGGTAAGCACTGGTCTTTACCTGCTGCAGCCTCCAACAGGGGTGACAAGAGGTGAGCACAGACTAGCATGCCTTGGGAGACCTGCACTGGAGCCATGGGGTAAGCAATGGAGGGCTAAAGTACCTTATTATCAAGGGATATGATACAAGCCAGGAAGAAAGCATGCTTGCTATTTACTCTAGCAACTGAACTTTACATTTTTGTAATGTGCTTTCATGTCAGGTTGTGTCTAATACATTTAGGTAAAACAACCTATTAAGCAATTTTGCGACTGATTAGGTGTATCGCTGGTACATAACATGATCCTTTTTATCTCCCTAGCCTATAATAGATCCAAAATCAATGATTTTTTTGCAACCTTCCCAACTCTTCAGACCCTTGTTACCTCCACTTTCTTTGTCCTCCAACCCCACCTACACTCACCCGACTTTGCAGTTCAGCAGACCGAAGGCACGTGTTTGCGCGGTCACAGTGGTAGGAAGCCCAGTCTCCTCTGATTACAGTGTGCTCAGGATTAGAGGGAATGTGCTCTAACATATTCAGTCTGGTATTATGCTGATATCCCCTGACGCTGCTTCACAGGAACACCACAGCCAGGCCAGGACGCCGCCTCATCGCAAACAGCATGCAGAGCACCAGGTGGAACATGGCATCAAAACTGGCTAAATAGGACAACAAGGGCTTCAGTTCTGAGGCAGCGGAAGGACGGGAATGCACTTTGTATGGATTAAAGTGAAGGTGTTGGCACCTTTTAAATAAAACATAGAGCAATTTAGAGGGCCAGAGAAGTAACGGAAATGATATACTGCATGCAATATCATCATCTGCTTCGATTCCACTCCATTGTCATTGCGTGAAACTGTAACATGCAATACATTCAGGAGGAAAAAACAGTAGACATATTTTGATTTGCATTCATTCACACATCAAGGGCACATTAAAATAAGGGCAAAGAATTCAACAATCTCCTGAATTTTCTCCCCTCTTATCTCCCTCAGCTCGGCAAGCACTGTGCCAATGGAGCACTGGGAGGAAAGGGGAAAAAAAAGAAGCATCTTTGCATAAAATAGCAAGCAGGCAAAATCTAAAACAGTTGGTGAGGAACTCTAAATAATCACGGTGCTTTTGGAGATGAATGCATTAGCATAACTTAGTCCCAGCGAAGTAATCACTCGTCTCAGGGTGAGAAGATCCCCTCCAGGCTCATCTCGCTCCTGCTGCTTCTATCCCCCTGAGTTCAGCCTCGGCAGAATGACTGACCCCCTGAGACTGAGGGGTAGATAGGACACGTGGCAGAGAGGAACAAGTTCAAGACCCCTGTTGGGTTGTAGCAAAGTGCCTTAGGCAAGTGATAAGATTACAAGCACAAAAGGATAAATCCACTACAAAGCATCATTCGGTCTGTCTTCATCCTCATATCACCGTGGGAGTGACCACATGCACTGCCGAGATGGAGAGTATACAAATGAAGCTACGGCCGTGTCAGCATGTCTTCATCGCAGGGAGCCTGCAAGTGAAGAGCATCTTGATAAAAGTGAAACCAATGCTTTATATCTAAATTAAAGGCAGAGTTCATTTTATGATTTTCGTCAGATCCTCCTAGTGGCGACCTGGACATTTTAATGAGGGAGGTTTAATCTGAATAGTTTTGATGTTTATCGCTTGTGTTTTCCATTTTAATGTTTGAGAAAATGCGGTTCTTGTAAAAGTAGGTTCAGTTTATTGTATATAATAAAAATGTGGAGGCACAATGAAAAACGACAGCCCTGCTCTGCGAGCCACTTTGGTAACAAAATATAGTATTGCGATTATATTACAGTGGTGTGTTTGGATATTTGCTAAAGCTAAATGGTTTCTGTGACAGAAACAGGTGGAATGCTAATTAATAGTGATTGATTGGGTGGGGGAGAGGTAGTGTATTAACAGCTGAAAACCAGGTGGACAGCAAGATGAAAAAAATGACATTTTTAAGCTGAAAATACTGGGTGTAGTTTCAAAATCTAAAGGTTAAAGTAATGTTTAGTAATGGCAAATATGCCTCCTTTCTTTAATTGACTGGGATTTATGTTCTGCCACCACTTTTCCAAAGTTCGGCTGCTTAATCTTTCACTTTCTCTTCAAAATTTTTCAAATTTGCAGCTTAATTTTTCACTGTTTTCACCGATCAGCCACAACATTTTGACCACTGACAGGTGAAGTGAATAACACTGATCATATTGGTACCATGTGGTGTTCTGATGGAAGAACCTTGGATTTTGCCATTCATGTTGATGAGACTTAGACACCTAAATAAACATTGTCCCAGAACAAGCACACTCCCTCTTGCAAATGGAAATCCCAAATGTCACTGGCCTACCCCCGCAGGAAAATGCACCCCATCACATGGAAAAAACATCAATCAGGAACATGTTGGGGAACATGATAATGGCCCAACATGTTGATTTGACCTCCAAACTTCCTACACCCCATTCTGATTAAGCATCAACAGGATGCAGTGGAACAAGTTGAATTGACAGAAGCTCCACTGCACAATCCAGAGTACCCAAAGACCACTGCCAATGTCCTGGTTCCAGACCCCATAGGACACCCTGAGAGGTCCTCTTGTTCATGTCCAGTGGTTCAGAGCATTTTTGACCACATAAGGGAGACCAACACAACATCAGGAAAGTGATCATTATGTTATGCCTTATCGGTGTATCATGTGATATTGGGAAAAAATGACATTATCATATATTTTTTTCTTTAATATGTATTGCATTATACAAAAGCAGCTTAGCAAATATAGCTTACCAACTGCAAGGTGCAGTTTCTAGCCAAAAAAACTACAGGCTTTCACCACATTCTTTGCTGTCATACAGACTTGACATCTTTCTTCTTTGCTCCAAGCAGCCCGAGCTTCTCTCTTCCCTGCTGCCATGTTTTCACTTATATGATCATTTGGGGAAATGTTGTTTGCAAACAGCAACTTTTCAGCTGGAAGTCCTCATTAATAAAGTGGACAGGGCTCCGTTGTCCGGCTGGACCACAAGTCAGTTGTAGCAGCATGATGTTCTACTTGTGACAGCTCTGTTTCCAAATGTGCCTTACATTTTTCATACAGCTCTGGGATGCTAACTTGAGGAAAAACAGCATGTGATGGTGTTACATACTGCTTGTCAAGCAACTGGATCATGTTTTTTTTAAGAAAAAAACTTTTTGGTAACTGTATTAATTGGCATCATGTCTTTCACAAAGTAAAATTTATCGCATCAGTGCATTCTTTCTACAGTTTGGAAACCTTCTCATATGATTTGTCTCTGGCATAGGCATCTGAAATAGTTTTTTGCTTTAGACGGCATTCAGATCTGGCTTCTCCTTCATCATCCAGAGCATTTTGGTGCTGATTTACATGGTCAACAAATTACTCCTGTTGCCGTGTGCCGTAGTAACAGTAATAAGACACTTCTGAAAGAGTACATTTTTGGGCAACATCATCCTAAGTGTAGCCGAAATATTTCCATACAACTGACATCGTGTTTCTTTTTGCAGTCAAATCTTCCTTTTCAGTACTACTCTCCTGTTCTTCACTGATTTTACTATGTTAATGCGGAACCTGGAGGTCAACAAACCTCCTGGTCTTTTCTAAAAAGTACTCAAGAAAGTAAACTGGAGTAAATGATCAGACAGGCTTCTCCTGTAGATTAGTAGTGGGAAATATAACTGTGTGAGTTTTCTTTTTTGCAAAGGAAAGCAAAAAAAAAAGTTAAGGCATGACATGTTTAAGTTCATTTGCCTTTTGGTGATGCTAAAAATATTTTCCTCTACCAACCCACTTCTATTTCTCAGAACTAGTGAACATAATGCAAGGTTAGAGTGTTCTTAATTTATCTGAACCTAAAACGTTCAGGACTGGAACTGAAAAATCAGGCAGCAAAACTGGAGAAAGTGGTCGAAAAGGAGAAATTCCAATCAGTCAAAGAAGAGTGCAGGTGTTAAGATATCATTTCTACCTGAAATTCATTTTGGTCACCTCCAGAGAGATTTTTTTCAGTGATTATGACGCAAATGCAATCCCGTACTTTTAAATGTTAAGTCATTCTAAAACTAAGCTCTCATGATTCAAAAGCTAATTCATTAATGTCATCTAGAACTCCAGCGAATAAACTGTATATAACAAAACGTGTAATTTTACCAATAATGTGTGAATGATGCATGTTCACATCTACTGAGAACTGAGAATCCATTTGTCAGATGCATCCTTACCTATATGCTGACTGGAGGAAAATGTTCAGTATTTTAGCCCCAAAGCACAGCTTACAAGCAAAACAAGTCTGAAGGAGTTCTCACAAGCAGCTCTCTGCACAGCCTCATTCCCAAATTACAGTCAACAGGTGAATGGATGACCACTTTCGAAATTGTTCAAAGCACTGCAGGCTCTGTCCTTGCTGATTGTCCGAGAGGGAATAACAGCTGTAACACCTGTCAGCCTGAGTTCAGGCAAACAAGGTACAGCAAGTATAACCTCCATACAATCAACAAGACAGCAGGGAATTAATTGCACACAAATCAGCAGGCGGGCAGTCGGGGGGGGCAGCAGTGAGCAAGGACATTAAACTGAGGTAAATATATATAAACAGACGGTGTGTTTGACTCACGCTATTTGCCAACGGCTTTAGTTTCGTTTTTTTGTTAGGAAAAGTCATCATTTCTGTCCTTCACTGTTGATATATATATATACATACATACATACATAATAGCTGCATCATTAGCAGCATTGGACTGGAAAACAGTGTAACCCTCAGTCTGTTTCATCTAAATTGTGCTGCAGATTTTATTATCAGGTCCTTAGTACTGTGGTAACTAAGTAATTTTTAATCAACTGTCAACTTCACTTTATATCCCTAGTAAACTTTGCTAATGGTGCCATGTTGTCTTCGACTGCCGAACCAAAAGAGGCGCTGTTTCGCTCATTTCAGTAAAATCAATAGAGGAAATAATTAGTGTCTGTTATGTGAGAGAATACAATGACATTATAAATTCATTTCACATATTTTCTTTCACTCACCTAGAGTCAAGTTGTGGTGGCAACTGGCTAAGTAGGGCATTCCAGATGTCACTCTTCCCAGCAGTGTTTTCCACTCCCCTCTGGGGCATCAAGGCATTCCTAGGCCAGATGAGATATGCTATCCCTCCAGCAAGTTCTGGGTCTATCCAGGGATTGCCTCCCAGTTGGACGTTCAGGCAGGTTTGTTTTCATGCAAAGGAGCATTGACTCTACCCTTAATAGAGAATCACCACCTTAGCACTGTGGAAGATGTTGTGTGTCCCTGTGATCCTGGGATATGATATGTTACCAAGGGCAAAAGTCTGGTCTTACCAGATAAATTGGTCCCAGAAGAAGGGCCAGACTTCAGTATCACTGGAGGAATGACATATCTCATCTGGCCTAGGCACGCCTTGAACCCCAGGAGAAACTGGAAAACGTTGCTGGGTAGAGGATGGTCTTGAGTGCCACTACTATCCAGACTCTGGATAAACAGAAGAAAATGGATGGAATGGATGGACAATTTCATGGTTGATCGAAGACGGAGTTGCAGCACCTGGACTGGTAGAGGGGAGACTAGAATCCCTTTGTGCTCGCCGGTGAGCATCTGGTGGTTAAACCCCCAGTAATAGGCATTACAGTTACTTGTAGTGGAATCCAGGTGGCAGGCAAAGGTAGGCACCATGACATCATTTACTGATATTATATATATTATATATTTGAAGGGTGAAAAGCTTTGTCTTGCTCCTGCAGTTCATGAGAGAACCTCCCTCTGCCTCAAACCTTGTTTCCACCACAGACTGTATCGGACTCTGCTCATGCCTCAGCTCCCGCCTACACCTTTAGTTAAGAAGCTTACTGCAGCACAAGCTACAATGAATCAGGCTGATGCTGCTAATTTTGGAAAGTTAATGAATTAATGACGTTAATAATAATTCCTACTTAGTGGCTACTAATATATAATAAAATCTCAACCTAGTTGTTCTGATGACTGACTGAATACTGTGTTTGCATAGTGATAGTGACTTTGTTTGTGTCTGTTGAAGTTGATGTCCTTTAAAAAAGGCTTTTTATAGATGAATCTGTTTTGTGTCTTAAGGGAAGTAAATTGCACCAGCGATATGACAAGATTGTTTATGTAAGATGTAAAGCTTTGATGCTTGACCGTTTATATCTGCAGCTAATCATTTTTCCTCTTGAGAATTCTGTTTTAAGCTGCATTAATCAATACTTTTGATATTTGGCATCCCCGTTGTCTTTGAGTTCACTGACCACCAGATCTACACAAACTTCACTCAGGCACATGGACGACCAAACCAGAGCTTTTTTGTTGAGCTGAGATAAATATTCATAACTGTGCAGCATTCAGTGAGCAGAGACTATAAGGTCTCAGTGCAGTTTATCAAGGGTCATTTGTGGTTGTGTTTTTCAGTCTACTATCATTTCTCTAGGGGTCAGAAATCACTAAAGTAGCTTTGAATGCTAAATCCACATAGAAAAATGGGACTTCACCTCCAAAATGTGCAGCGTTGGTTTTTTTTTTTTCTCAATTTAACTATTGGCAAGTGTCTTTATGAGCACAGTGACACAGTTTCTCATGATAACCCACAGATCTTGTTATTGACAGTTTTGTCTTTCTGCATGGAGATTATTCTCCAGCGCTGACGCAGCACTGTGGCTATGCCAGACTACATGGAGATGAACAGTTGGCAGAAAGTAGCTCTCAAACTGTTCACAATAAGGTCCCTGCATTATCATCGCTGTGGCGTTTTTTTTATTTCATTTTTTAAGAAATGCTGCCGTTGAGCTTTTTAAATTTTCCTCACGCTTTCAGCACGACAAACCAAGAGTGCACTGCAGTGGGGGTGATCTACAAGAAATATGGATAGACGGTTAACTTAAGTAAGAGGAAAAGGGTTTGTTATGTGTGTGCGGTGTCTTTGTGCCTCTGTGTTCAAGTGGTTACAAAGAGTATTCCCACAGAAGTTGCCTTTAATTAGATTCCACTGAATCACAAGGAGGCTAAAAGTGAACATTTCCACTGGAACTCCGGTCTCGGGGAATAGAAAGCTCGTTCATAAGTGACAAGCGAGGGCCTTGTGTATTTCAGTGCACATTAGCATCGTCTTCCTGAAGTTCTCTGCGGTGACACATATGCATGTATCTCATCAAATGCTGCCACTTCTATCCGCAGCGGGCCGAATGTTGCATGACTTGCTTTGTGGCATATTGTGATGTATAGGCTCCTCTTTCTCTGCCTCTTGTGGATTGTATGCTAACTGATCTGCTGGGGAGAAAAAAAAAACGCTAAGTGCTTACATTAAATGTGGCAGCACCCTTGCTTATCTTTTCTACCCACATCGCTCCAGTCATTTCCCTCTTACCTCTATTTTCCTTTCTTGAATTTGCTTATATAACAGCCTGTTGACTCCCTTTAATCAAAAATAGCAGCAGCTTTTAACAAAAGAAAAGTGTTTTCGACTTGCTGTGAATTTTCACTGATCACAGGCTTTACCAGCTTGGAGATCTTACACGTTGACTGCTGCTGGTAAATTCAAGGTCCAAATCCAACAGAACTCTGAAATCTGCCCATGCACATGATGACATGGATGCACAAGAGCTCAAGCATGGACTCACACATACCAAACAATATAAAGGCATCTGCACAAAAATATTTTGCTGGGTCAACTTTTCCTGTGCTGAAATGCGAAACAAAGGCTGTGTAGAATCTCCGGCCAAGTTTCCCAGTTTTAACTGCTGATATTGCTGGCATCTTTGCTAGTTTGTGCCTCAGTGGGATTGCCATAGTTTGTATGTATGTGTATGTGTGTGCACTTTTTTTGGGGAGGGCCTGAAGATGCTGCTTGTGCTCATGCCTGTGTTGGGCAGTGAATATGATCAGGATGGAAATATGTGTTGGCTTGCTGACTTGCTGGCAAGATCTAAATGAGAGCAGATGAAAAAGGAGGCCAGGAATAGAAGTTGGGGATGAATGGACACTGAGAAGAAGATAAAAGGTTTACCTAAAGCGACGGCCAATCCTCCATGTGTGTGTGTCAGCCCTCAGATTTTTTTTTCAGGTGCCATTGTTTATTCCGTCCACTTTATGCAACGGCCATTTGCTCACGCTTTGCCCTCTCTTCTTGCTCTGTGTGTGTGCATGTCTGTGTGTCTCTCTGCTCTATCGTCTCTGTTTCCTCCAGCCTGAGTAAATGTCAGAGCAAGCTGCTGCTCTTCCCAGACCACGCCGTGGGAGACAGACCAACCTCATCGCCGTGGCAACCCTCTGTTCTGGCTCAAAGAAAGAGGGCTCGGGTGGAGAAGAAAGGAACTTTTATGCTTCTGAACCCCCACTAGTTTCCTCATCCCCCCCTTGTCCTTGTGCATTGTAGCTCAGGCCTGAACCATGTGGCCAAGCTCCCAGGCTCCACTGTGTGACTGGAGAGGAGGGCTGCAATTACTAAGTAGGTGATAAGGGATTTCTAAAATTCATTTAGAAAATGAAAATAAGACATTGCAGAAATATTGGCAGGAAGTCTATGGGGCCATTGCGCTGTGATAGATACTTTATAAACTAATTGAATAAGACAGAGAGAGAGAGAGAGAGAGAGAGAGAGGGAGGAAAAAAACATGCTCTTCAATTTTGAAAGAAAAAATCCTGCCAAAGACATTTAACATGAGAGCTAAAGAAAACTTCACTAGCATAACCATCAAGGCAAAGAAATGGCACAATTAGATTTCCCAGAATGCCTTCTTGGCTTGCAGCCATTGTATTTGGTTTCAATTTATACCGGCAGGAGGCTGCCTGTTACCTTTCTTTTCTGGTAATGGCTTTCTTCCCCAAGCTGACTTGTCACCTCTAACAAGAAGTGCACCTTAAGGGATTTCAGTGGTCATAAGGAGTAGTCATAGGAGCCCAGCCAAAGACTGTCACTCAAATCCAGAGTAAAGACCCTTTTTTTTGTGACAGCACAATCGGTCGTGGCACAAAGTTGAGTTTCTGAAATGACAGCGTTTAGCTATTACCCACCCTGGGGAAAGATATAGGAGACTGTTGGAGAGACAACAACAGAGAGAGGGATAGAAGTGCGGCGGTGGCGGTCAGAAGCGAGGAACCATCTGGTTGTAGGTGAGGGGCCATATTTAACGCTGGCAGATGCCCAGTATTGTGTTTCTGGTGCATCCTATGTTTCTGCCTGTAAATTTGCCCTTTTCCAAGTGTGGATCTCTTCATTTTGCTCTTGTAAATTTTCCTCTAAACATGTTTGCATCCTATATCTGCTACTTTTTTTTATTCCTTGGCATATCAACAAGCAAAACCACATTCTTTAACTTCTTTATCTCTCTGTGATGCTGTCTTATCAATTCTTCTCTCTCTCTTATTCTTGCAACAGCAGCGAGCGCCTGCCTTTGATACACAGACATACTCAATTTTGCCGTTTTATGAGATCCTTTTCATTTCATTTCTTTTTCCTTGTTTACAGCTAAACTTGTTTTGTGTTTTGTGTGCGTGTTTGCTCATATATCTTCGAAAAAAAATGTCAGATGAAGTGCCACAACTGTGAATATATATGTAAATGCACATGTGAATGTCAAATTCAGTTTTAGTGCAATAAAGGGCTGTTACTCTTGTAATAATCAGTGGTTACACAGAAGTAACTGCATGTTTCTACATTAAAAGTATATGTGCTTGTAGAGGAGAAGGTACAGGCTTGTTGTGGGAGTTGTGGCAGGTGTGTCCAACAGAATTTCCATGTGAGATACCCTGTTTTGGGTGATCCTTATCGTATGAATATTTTTGAGTGTGTATGTGTGCACGCTTGCATTTTGGTACGCATGTGCGCCATGTGTGTCTGCATGGACTGTGTGTATGCGTAATAGTGTTTTCTGCTCGGCTGCCTGTGCCGGTGTGCTCCTCTGTTCAGGTTGCACATGACCCCGGCTCCGCTGGGAGGTCCGTGTCTTTCATGTCCCCTGTTCAGTTCTGCTTCAAATCTGGGTCAAAGGATAAAAGAATAACCCCTATTTGCCGTGACACTAACACACACTGACACACACTCGCCTCTCTGAAAAATGACTTCCTGGAGATTTGAGTGGTAACAAGGTGCCATTGTGGAGGACGCCGAAGCGGGCAACTTTTAAAATTCACCTGATGTAGCAGCGCAAACACATTGTCCTAAATCTAGATCCTGTCACCTTTCTCTATTAACCACAGTTATTCTCTGCACCAGTTACTCATGCAGTCATTCGCCGTCTCCCTTAGTTAGTTTCAGTACATCGCACAGTTGACCTTGCATAGGCCAGATGAGAATGCTGTATTTACAAGTCGGCAGCAAGTTGATTAGGAATGCTGTAGCTCAGTGTCTCCTGGCATCTCCCCGTCTGTCCATTTGCAATCTTTCTTTACTCTCTCTCCCTCCGTAAGCCTCTCCAACAATACTGATGCTCTGGACCAGCTTCAATCCACAGAGGAGGATGGAGCCATGCTGGGGCATTTGTGTGTGTAGGCATTCACAGATATGTGTGTGTGTGGTAGTTATGGATGATGCCAAATTGACATCCATAGTCTCCTGTTTCTGACCAGTGGCTGTCACTGAGGTCTTTCTTTTGCTAGTAAATAAAAAAAAGGCAAAAGGGAAGCAGAGAATTGTTCCTGCACTGGGACACCCTGCCTCTCTCATAACTTCAACACTGTGGGCCTCAGGCTAGGAGCAGGACAATGTGTGTGGATGATGTTAAGACCTACTGCCTGTCATAGATAAAGGCCCGAAGACCTCCTACTAGCAGCAGGACACAACCATCTGGGAGGACCACTTGCAGCGCCTTATATCCATGCAAACCCCTGCTGCGCACCCCTGCACTCACACATACACAGCATCCTTAGAAGTCCATGCTGGGCGAGGGAGAACCCTGTCAGGTTGATGGAGAAGTCCCCTTGGCACACTTTTTTGTCTCTAGCAACTTTAAAAAAAAAAAAAAACTCCCAACAGCCTGTGCATTCATTCTCTCCCACCTCCCTGTTTCGATCCTGCACAGCCAGAGAAACACATTGTTCCAGGACCATTCCCTGCTAATAGAAAAAAAGGGTGTAACTTATGTGTCATTGTGTAAACAGTCATCAGCGCCTGGCAGGGGTCTGTAATGACAAAAAGGCGGCTTTCTCTGTCAGCCAGCATGTTACAGTAGACGGAAGGAACTGAGGGCCACTGTGTGCCCTGGATAATGTGTTACTGCATGTGCATCAGTGTGAGCATCCAAATTGCTCTATTGCAGCTTCCAGTGCCTCCCGGTCCGCGGTTGTTCCAGCTGTGCGCCGTTTCCTCAGCTTGTTTGTCTGTGCAACCAACAGCTTCACAGAAAAAAACAATGTTTTTATTCTTCTTTGCACACAACCGCATGCTCTTCTTCTTCTTCCTTATTTTTTTCCTATTCACTCTGACCCAGACTTTGCGGATATGTAAATTTCAAGATAAAGACTCTCTGTAGTGCACTCGAGCTTGATTATTTAAACAGCACCAAATTATCAACAAAGAACTGTCTCCACACAATCCTAAAGAGACTGTTCCCTTATTCAAACTGAACATATCTCTTCCATCCCTACAGTATTGCACCAAACCACCCACGTCGGTTGGCGGTGTGATTAAATTAAATTTCCTATTTTTCAGTTATTAACGAGATCCATATGCGAATCAGCGCTGATTGGTTCTCGCTTATAGGCTGTCACATCTGGCATAATCCTGTTTTTTTAAGTAGGAAGATGCCTCTTAATTATATAGGACCCTAATACACATTAAATGATATGCATGTGATTGTTAAAAGGGCTCTCGCAATAATTAATAGCAGCTATTAATATTTTAAGCAGCTGGCAGTTACAGGAGAGCTTTCTAGATGCTTTAGCCAGTCAACTGTACTATTGTATAACCTAACTTAAGTTTGTCTGTCATAGTTGAATATTTGACCAAAGGAATGCATGGGTTTACCTGATTTTCTGGTGTTCTTATATTCTTATTCTTATCTATGTCCCCAAAGACAATACAGGCTTGTGAAGTAGGCATACTGATGGTGGGGGACAGTGGATGAGGTGCATGAATCTCTGTCCTTTTTGTTTCCCATCCAGTGACTCAGGTGCTGATCTTGAGTCTTTACTAGCGAAACCATGAGGAGTGAGACACAGAGCTATCCTGGGAAATTACCCTGTCGACAGACGGCACATTGAGACTTCGTTAGTGCAACCACCCAACCTAGTGCCTCTCCAGCCTGATCGAACGGAGCAGCTCTCCATGACAGAGTAAACAAAGCAGAATCACACGGATGATGAGGGGAAAAGAGGGGATTTTTTTTTCATGTGATTAAATCGCTGCAAATTTGTGGTTTTGTGTGCTCATTTATATTTGCACCTATGAGTGAGCAAGTGGATGCGCCTTAGTGGGTTTTCTCTTTGTTGTAATTATGAGTGGATATGTATTTTCTGTGTGTGTGTGTGTGTGCGTGTGAGGGTATTTTATGTGTGAATTTGTTTATATCAGTGCATGCTATATGATATATATCTCTGTTTTGGTGTTGGTATAACAGCAAATGTTGTTTATATATGTAGGTGCCCTCCTGTCAGTCTCTCTGCTTCTTTGTGGCATTGAGGAATGTCTGTGTTGAGGAGGAAGAAGAGGCAGAGTCGAGGTATAAGTCAGAGACTGCAAGTAAACAACCTGCAGTTTCTACACTAAGTGTCAGTTTTCCTGACTCTCTTGCACTGCTCTTCCCTGCCTTACTCCTTTTACTTCTCATTCATGCTCTTAAACAAACATACACAGCAATCGTGCTGCCAAGTTACCGGAGGAATCGCTCAGCAAACTTGATGGCTTTGCGTCTCTGCTCAGCTTTTTGTGCTGAAATTGATAATTGAATTGACTATCGCCATGTAATCAATTAGGGTGTTCATCCCTGGCTCTGAATCAAACAGTTAATTGGCTTGTGCCACAGAGAGCCTGAGACGGAAAGCAGACTTGTGCAGGAGGGACTGTTGGATTACTACAGATGGGTTCCCGGACCTATTTGCATTGTGCCTGACTTTAAGTCCTTGATTGCCTTTCTGGTTCGGAAATTGCTTGGGTGTGAAAAGCGCACAGGTTGAGATTGGACCTTGGTGACAAATCCTGCCTGTTTTAGTGAAGAGGGCAGGAATAGATATAGAGCGCACACAGCTGGTTATCTCTGCACTTTGATCGCAATCTTTCAGACAGATGCATGCAGGTTTCTCTTCCATTAAACACCCTTTGTTACTTTTTACCCAATGTCCGGAAAAATTCTTTGCCACCTGCAGTCAGCACTGCTTTGTCTGAGCACACAGAGAGCAAAGCATTTCAAGTCCAAACAACCCTGCAGTATTGATCCACCCCACACCTTATTCCATTTTGTCCTCTAAAACATGCCTTTTCACTCGGTTGACTTCTATTCAAAGCTATCCAGTGAGACCTGTGTCAATGGGGAAGCTTGACTTCATTCCATAGCGCTGGAAGCCCCCTGGGGACTAAGCATAGCCTGCTGGACCACGACAGGCAGGGGGCTAATAGGCCGGATAGGATTGGATAAAAGAAGAGAGGGGGGTTGTGGCAAAAAAAGTTTTAAGACCAGGACACCACCATCTGCTTTTGTGGTGATGAGCATCAAAGCCTGAAGGAGCTCTGTTGGGTCCCTCTTTCAGATGGCCGGCCTACATATGGGCTTCATATTTCACCAGGACAGACAGTCGGCAAGGCCCATTGGACCACAGCCGAGGCCACTATTCTCTCTCCCTGCATGGTTTCCAGCCTTTGAGAAGAGCAGCGAGATTACTTTTATTTCTCCTGAGAAATGCGGCTAATAAATGACCACGCTTGACCCAGAGGATTTGGGCCTGCTCCCCCACCCCAGTAAATGTAGGTGCAGATAGAGAAGCGGGTCTCTGTGGGTATGTTACTGCTGAGAAAACTGTTAGATAAATGGGTCAATGCATGGCTCCAACGACATGCTCCCAGGGTGATTAATTATTAAAGTGACTAATACTACATTTGCCTGGCAGCACCAAGGCCTTCAGTCCACATTGGTGGCACCATAACAATAATCAGCCCTGCTGCATCTTTTATGTCCACCCCTTTTCACTTCTCCCCATCTCCCTTTTTTTCTCCCATTCCCCGTAATGTCCACTCTTTTTGTTATTTTGCCTTTACGGATTTCTGTCTTCCCCCCTATGCCTCTCCCACTTGACAAATACAGACCTCATTATCTAATTATGCCTTTTCACTCATCCTCTCTATATCTGGCCCTCCTTTCAACTCCTTCTCTTGTTTCCCCCCTGACAGTATCTCAGCCTCTATCTGTAAGGGAGGACTGGGGGATAAGTGTGCACCTTGATGAGAAATGCGAAGGCCAGACACATATAATATCAGTGCTGATGGAAACCAGCCACTCTTTTTCCAACCCTGCTTCTCCTTCGCCTTTTCCTAGACTTTGCCTGCCTCAAGGTAGCATATGGCATTCTCTCAGACTGCTGGACTTGTTGGCCTCCCACACAACAGTGTGCATCCATCTCTTCCTCACTCACAGCTCCTTTATGGGCTCTCCAACAGTTATTTTCTCCCATACCCCTCTCCCCTGATACTGAGCAGAGCCCCATCCCTCCACATTCTATTTCACACAGCCACACTTCAGTGACGTTCACTGCAGAGATGGCTCAGGTTCTGGCAGTCGGTGAGAGGAGGGCAGTCGAGTCTGGAAGGCACAGTCATTAGTTAAATATTAGCCAGACTGTGCTCTATTCCCCCAACATCCAGGGGAGAGGTGCAGGAGTCATACCCTCCAAAACAATGGGCCATAAGGGGGATGGCTGTGTGCCCTCGTGCTCAGATATACAGTATGTGCAGCCACACAGACCTTCCTTGCTTCCAAACTCCTACAGATGGTGTTCTTTTTGTTATATCTTGTACATAATGTACAGTGCATCGCACCCCTTGAGGGAAGTGTTAACCTTACTAAAGGTACAAGCAGAAGGTATCACAACAATGAACGTGGGCCACAAAACCCACAATTCAGCCGTTGTACAAAGAAAACATGACCAAACGCGGCGGATGTGTGTGTTGTGCCTGCAGACGTATCAATTCTGAGGTGAGGACTAAAAAGTTAGCTCCCTCAGTAAAGTTGAACAGATGGTCGCACACGGGGAAAGTTGTGTAAGCACATGTTTACTGCACTTTTTTATATTATGGCCACTGGGAAAGTGGAAACGAATGCAGTAACAGTCATTTTATGCTCAGTGAAAATCACACTCAATTAGATGATGAATACATGGAGGTAGATATCGCTTGCTTCTCCTGCATCTTTAAATTACTGTTAAGTAGCTGTTTTATGTTTCGGATTCAAAGTTTCTGGTGGGCCATAACGAACAGCATCATTCTGGAAATTATCAGTCTGAATGTAAAAAAGTTGTAAAGAGGATTTTTGTGCTTGCTTTGTTTTGCCTGCAAATGAAGATGAATTATTTGGTGAATATAATGAGAACACTGTGGAACCACATTGGTCCGAGTTGCACATCTTGCTAGGAGTGTTGCTTTGCTCACGTGTTTCACTCAGGATGATTGTGTGTGGGTCTCTTAGGCATACATTATGTTTTGTCTCTCTCTCTGTATGCGTGTGTGTGTGTGTGTGTGTGTGGGAGCACCACAAGGCTAACACGCGTGGTGCACAGGATCCATGCTGTTTGTGTGGTGAAGGGTGTGTGGAATTCATGCTGTGAGACTCAGAGATCATCTCTGCTCTGCCCAGGAAGCCTCTGGTCAGACAACAGCTATCTCAGCACACTCCCTCTCTTCTCATTTTGTTGCGCTCACTTCCTTCTCCAGTGCCTTCCTCCTTCTCTATTGTCTTAGAAAGGAGGAAGGAGGAGGCAACACTCACCATATGAAAACACTGTTAAATGAACCATCAGCTTGGTGGTGGTGGTGGGGGGTTGAATTCTTATGATGCACAATATAAAATTTCTATCATTTCCGCAGAAATTATAAAGAAGTAGAAAAGTTATATCCCCTCATTCCAAAAGGATTTTTATCTCAGCTGCTTTTGTAATACACTTTTATAACCTCCATATAATGTCAATCACATGGTGCTTGAGAACTCAAAGCAGATGGGGCTGACATTGGAACCTGTCTGGTTTATAACTTACTAGTCCAAAGTGAGTGTTTCCTTTCTTACTGCACTTAAGCAGTTGTTATTTTCTTTTTTCTTTTCTTTTCTTTTTTTACCGAAGTCCCTTTTAGACACGCTCTTCTTTCTGTTAATCTGACAGCAAATGAACGCGTCGGCTTAACGTCTGAACGAGCACCCCGGTAACTTTCATGAAAGTCATGACGGCAACCCAGAAACAGTTCCGTATCATTTTCCACCCAGCACAAGTCAGACCTGCATGCTGTTGTATTAATGGATAGGCACGCAGCACTTTGAGTTTTGTGAGGCTTTTTCCAGCATTATTGCAAAAAAACATTACAGCCAATGCAAAAGATGCAGTAAAACAGCCTTCCCGTTCAATTTGCCCTACGATTTCACATCTATTACAAACTGAAATGTCCAGAAAACAATATTTTACTAAGATGAAGACAGAGACTGTAACAGGTTATGTTAATGAGGCTCACCAAAACGTTAACAAGTTTAGTTTGTTGCTTCTGGCTGTATGTAGGAGTCTTTCCTCTGAGTTGATAAATACCTGCAGGATCCACATGAATGTCTTAAAAATAACAGTTATTTATAACTATGAATTTTCCACTTATAATTATAAATTATCTCTGACATGGAGACAGGATCCATCAGTAGCTAACATCAGTTTCCACTATTTACTTCTCTTCATTACTGACAGCTGACCTGCCATGCATCATCTCACTTTATTAGCTGCACGTTAAATGATTTGTTACATAGCAACAGGTTGAGTTCCATGACAGCTGTCAGATTACTTTTATTTTACTGTTGGTGAAGGAGCAGTTGGATTATTATCACACATGGACATAATTTTCCGTGTTTGAGACATCATAGATGAACTACATTATTAGTTATTTAGGCAGTTTGATGAGCTCCTATTGCACTGACACAATGACTTTTTCCATCACTGTTGTGAGCAAACCATGAGGAGCATTAAGAGACATACACCGATCAGCCACCACATTAAAACCACTGATAGGTCAAGTGAAAAGGATAAGATAATATAAGATAAGATAAGTTAAGAAAAGATAAGATAATTCCCTAGGGAAATTCAAGTGTTGCAGCAGTACAAGGCACAGTATAGAAATAAAGATAGCATTGATCATATTGGTACTATGTGGTGTTCTGCTGGAAGAACCTTGGATTTTGACATCCATGTTGATGAAACTTAGACACCCAAATAAACATTGTCCCAGAACAAGCACACTCCCTCATGCAAATGGAAATCCCAAATGTCACTGGCCTACCCCCACAGGAAAATGCATCCCACCACATGGCAAAAACATCAACCAGTCAGGAACATGTTGAGGAACATGACAATGGTCCAACATGTTGATATGACTTCCAAACTTCCTACACCCCATTCTGATCAAGCATCAACAGGATGCAGTGGAACAAGTTTGACCGACAGAGGCCCCACTGCACAAGCCAGAGTACCCAAAGAATCCACCATCAACGTACTGGTGCCAGACCCCACAGGACACCCTGGGAAGTCCTCTTATCCATGCCTAGTGGTTCGGAGTATAATATATCCCACATAAGGGGGATCAACACAATATCAGGCAGGTGGTCATAATGTTATACCTGATTGGTGTACGTCTGAATACAAGAGAACGCCTTCACTTTACCAAACTAATGAACTCAGCAATGTTACGTATCCCATACCTGTTAAAAGCTAAAGAAAAGTGGTTGTTGTAGGTATTTAAACTTACATTTGTCATCCAAAGTAAGTAACAAAATACATTTCTGATGGGACAAATTCACTCTTTCTTATATACCAACAGACAAGCAGACAGGCAGATAATCTGTAAACTTTCACTCACATAGCCACACCCATATGTTTTCAGCCAAGCTCTTTATCTTTCCATAGAATCCCCACCAGAGCAAACTGGGCAGGCACAGGTGTGAGCAATTAGTCGGATTCAGTAATGTACTCGCCTGCTCTCAGGACTCCTCTCTCCTGAGTCCCAGATGGGGTCCATTGAGCAGGAAACTGTGCAAGTAGTTCAATTTGGTAGCCTTGATTCATCTAGCAGCAGTCCACAATGCACAATCTCGCTGCAATAAAACACTGCACGCACCTCACTCTGGTGCAGACGTTCGGGGCAACACTGAATCACTCCAGTGTCAGGCTAAAATGTGCTTTCGGTATTTCTTTTCAAGACATTTGTACTTAGTGTAATTACAGATAGATCCTCTAATATAATCAAGCTGCAGTGTGCCAGAGGACCCGATGCAGACACCCAATTATTGATTGCAAAAATTGTAACTGAATTTTCTGTCTGCTCACAGGAAACACTAAGCAGCCCTCGCATGGACTTGTGTTTGGCTGCTTCAGCTTTTGTTCTTGCAAGGCAGGTACCACAATTAAACACGTTCAACTTAATTAACAAACAAAACAAACTAAATATCCTGTGACAGCATCCAATGAGGATCTTGTTAGCATAGCTCTGTCTGGTGAAAAATCACTGTTTGTTCTTTGGGCAGAAGCTCCAAAAAGTCTGACTCAGAATTAGATTAAGATCCGCGGAGAGCAACGGGCAAACCAGCTGTCAGTCAGAGCTGTCAATCAGCAGCCACATGACAGACGTTTAAAGATTTCTTAATCCTTCAAATCTTAGTAACAGAGTAATCATTTCCAAAATGACCACCAGTACAAATATTGGATGGTCATGCTGACTTGCTGAAAAAAAATTATTGACATTTGACAGTTCCTAAATTGGACTAATTGAATTGGGGCAATTGTTTTTTGAAGCCAGCTTCTAGTGGCTAAACTGTAAAATTGTGAGACGCTTGTGGAATACTAATTGGGTGGGACTAGTTGCTGTAGCAGCATAGAAAACAACTTTGTGCTTAGTGTTTGCGCATGCGTATTTCATCCCAAACCATGATCGAACCTAACCAAGTAGCGATATAGTTTTGATTGAAGTACAGTAATTTTTATGCCTCTACTTAATCAAGTATCTTTGTAGCATAAAGGAAAGCAAACATCCATGGAAAATGACAAAGTGCACGGACTGAAAATGAAAGTAAACAGCAAGTTAAAACTCAATGGGCTTTTCCTAAGGTTAACCATGTCGCTTTGGTACCTACACCTAACCAAGCATGACGGCTGACACCACAAAACAACAAGACCATACAGGACATAGCCCCTTGATGTCTGAATTTATTTACAATTATATAAAAACAATAATTTGATGTGTTTTTGTTTTCAAGTTGATGTTAAATTGTGATAAATTAAGTGGAGATTGTTAATTTGTCTATAGCACATATAGTAGATATAAAGATGTAATGCAACAGGCATTAATGGTAAAACATTTTTTTATTGATGCCGCAAATTCCATTCAAACCAGTCCTAAGAGAAACCAGTGCTTGCAAAAGGTTCCGAGGTATGTACTGAATATGCACGAACCAGCACTGGGGGGAATGCATACACTATCTCGGCTGCAGCAGTATGTTGCAAATTTGCGACAACTGGCATTAAGAGGTTAAATCCCAGTCTTCTGTGACTTGTGTGACTTGTGGGCTCCTCATACAAACTTAAGTTCTTTTCAGACATGGGATATGTAACATTGCTAGCTTCACCAATCTGTTAAAGTCATGGCATTCTGTCATTCAGACATGGGTCACTTTTGCTCTATTGTTACCATTGGCTTCATTCAGACATATTCACCACAGTGACAGAGCGATTCACAGTACACACTTGTGATATTTGTCAACACGTGAGACTAAACAGTACATCAAGTGACAGAATGCATAATAATACCCTAATTAGCAAAAGACTAAAATCTAACTGTCAAGCTGTCTCTTAACTAATCGCCTAGATTATTTAGGATCTCTTAAGTATTAAAAATTCTGTACATGTGTAATGATAATGTAACTACTCCTTCACCAACAGCAAAAAAAAACAACAACAAACAATCCAGACAACTGTGATTGAGCTCAAACTTGACCCGTAGACAGCCGCTATGATTCTAATGTTTTATCTGCAACTTATATGCTGTGACTGTGTAGTTGACAGTTTAACAGTCTGAAATGGAAGCAAAAGCACACAATATGACTTGTTGTTAGATTCTGATTTATCCTGTCTCCATTTTTGGGGCTAATTTAAAATTCTAGATAATTAATTAAGTTACTGCTGTTGTTCTGTGAAATAATGCATGCAAATCTCTTGCTTAGGAGACACTCATATGGATTCTGTTGCTGTCTGATGCTGCAGGTCTTCAATAAACTCAGAGGAAAGACTCCTACAAACAACAGGAAGCAACAAACTAAACTTCAGCTCCTGATAATGTTTTGGATGAGATTCGCTCCCGGTGAGTAACGTAAATTTGACCTGGTCTGTCTTTACTGCAATAAAATGCTATTTTTGTGGGCATTTTCGTTTGTAATAGATGAAAAAATTGTAGAGCAAAATGAATGAGTAAAGTTAGCAAACTCTGTCTTTCGTGCTTTTGGATCAGTATTGGTGCTAAAAAAAATCTTTCCCGAATCACTTCACAAAACTCAAAGTAGGTCACTTGTGCATGGCTGTCTGTTTATGCTAATTGTGCCGTTTTGAAAGTGATATGGAAATGCTTCAGAGGCGGACCAAGTAAGATTGTTGGTGCAACTTTTACAGAAAGCTGACCACGGTTCTAATTCAGACATGAAGCCAACATGTTCGGATGCAATCAGATTCACCAAAAGTGCATGGCTGAAAAAGCCCTGTTGTTGCTCCTCCTATGTGGTTCATATGTCGTGACCTGTATGCATGCCATTAGAAAAAGAATAAGCAAATCTTATAATTTTACAGCCTCTCCTGTAAAACCAATACGCTGTGGGCCAACGTAACTACATTTTGTTGTGAGACCGCGTCGTCCGTGGCCTCCTATTTGGAGTGTTTGTTTACGAGGCTACGATATCCGAAGCATATCGCATGTGTGCCAAAGAGGTGGGAATGATTCATAGCGCAGTTACCCCATTCACAGTAATTGAGGTGCAATCCCTCGCCCATATGGCATGTATTCACCATGCACACATGCACGCTCAGTAGCATATCCATACACACATGCTCATGACCCTTTAATCAATTAGTCTTTGGATTGCACGGGAATGTCAGCTGGTAGCACTCAGGAACCCCTCCAGTTTTTCTCTCACATACACACTAAATCTCCTCTGCTTCCCCCAACATCCCCTGATACCGGCTTTTTTTCCCCCTGCTCCATACAATCTGCGTAATATGTAGATTGAGCCAAACTGCTGACTAAAAAAAAATAAAAGTGTTGCACAGATTAAGCGCCGTAATCTAAACACATGTGATGCATGTAGTTGAGATTGTTTATGCAGGCCGGGTGTAAGAATGTGCATATTCCTTGCCATGTGTGGTCCCTTAAAATGCATATACCTCCAGTTGTCTGCAAATGGACCCGAACCACCCACCCAGCACACCCCCTCTAACCACCTTGCAGGATCAGGGATGCATAGACACGTTCAGCCCATAATGCTCTTACCATTTGCACTGTTTATGCAGCCCGCACACTCATTTAAATAACCTTGATTATTTTATTTCAGAGTGTGTGCGCATGAGTGTGTGTGTGTGCACGTGTTTGTGTGTGTGAGTGAAGAGAGACAGGCAGGTAATGTAGAGGTCCTTGGCATTTTTAATTTCTGTAGATTATGACAGTATGTTCGGCCTGGCTTACGCGTTATTATATCATAACGCATGTGTTTATTTTAATAAGGATTATAATGAATGGAACCATTAGAGTGCTCAATTCAGGAATGTGCAGGCGGAACAGCACTGATTGCCCATTCAGGTTTTCCAGTCTGTTTTCTTAAAGGGGGGGTTTCGCGCTGCCGAGTAGTGGAAGGGGGTCTCAGGACTGATTCACATTATAATTAGAAAAATCCAGCCATCCATGAGCAGTTTGTTTCTTTATATGTTCGGCGGTGGAAGGGAGGCTTTGCATGTCTGCGCTTGTTATTGGTTGTTTTTTTTGTTTTTTCTCTTAAACTTCACAGTTCTCCGCTTCGGCTGTTCGCAGCAGCAACAAAAACATTAATCAAAAGTTGCTCTGTGTGGAAAATGTTTATCTTTGGTCCATCTTCAACAGAATTCGTGTCCGTTTATTTCGGTCCCGTCGAGATGCAAGCAGAAATTAGAAGATTTGAAGAGTTTTGATCAAATTACGTGCGTCTATCGGAATCGCATCCTTTAAGGATATTCAATGTGCCTTTAAAATGAGACCAGATGCAAATGTTTAATAGGATAGCAAACAGTGCTCACTGCAGCTTTAATCAGCCCATTCCTCTTTGTCTTTGCTAGTTTTCTCACACTTTTGCAATTAGGCAAGAATTTCTTTTGAAGTTGATTGCCCCCTTCTCTCTCATTGCTTTTGTCTGTAGTTATTTAAATGAGAGCATAGTGACCTGGCATACCACCCTGCATTGTGCCTGCTGAGTTTATACCGCTGCTATAGAGCATAAACAAAGACTGTTTAATTAGGTGCCTTGCACTTTATTAGTCCTTAACTCATACTTAACACACATGCATACACACACGCACACACACAACAGCACCCCCCGAATACACACAACACCGTCTGCGCTATATTCTATACTTACTGAATAATAAGGCTCTTGCTTGGCTCAAACAAAGAATAGTTAAACTGCAATGACGACCAACTTGTGCATCCAAGTGTGTTTGTGCGATTATGTGTACCTTTTTCGGATGCTGACAAGGCGGAAGAGCTTGTTAAGAAAAATGTTTTCTTGGCCAGGAATCAGCAGCTTTTTGCTAACTAGCCTTTTTTGTCAGGATAACAAAGAGAGGCGGAAATGTGCGACGCTTAAAATTTTAAACCGGGGGGAACCACCTTCTTTTTTTTTTTTTAATGCATTTGCAGGCACATGTGCTGACGTCCTGTGTCTTAACTGCTTGCTTTTCTCTAACTTGGCTCCATCCTTTGTCCCTTTGACAACTTTGCCCCAGTAGACTCTTTAGGCCAGTCACCATGGAGACACACCATCAAGTGGCACGGGAGAGGTGCGGGTCAGCGGAGGTCAAGCCGAGGGACTGTTTTGGCAAACGGAGCACGCTTCATTAGGCCTTTTGGCTTGGGGTTCATTAAAACTGCAGGAGAGGACATTCCAGGAGACTCTATTAACCAAGCTGGTCTTGTGACACGCTGTCAGGCCAACAGATTTCAAACATCTTGTGTTAAACCAGCGAGCCCACCCCCCTCCACCCGCACCGCCCGGCACACAAACACAAAGGCACAAAGGCACCAATCCGCACACACACAAAGCATACTTGCACACGGACAAAAACAAATGGAGACCTCGTATACACATGCACAAACACATTTGGAATCACATGCACACACGCGCACACTCTCACGACTCCCCGAGTCTCCTGCGCCACTGCTGCCACACTCTACCCCGCACCCTCCCCTCACACAATAGCCTCCATCTGTTGGCCAGTTCAACTTTCCCTGGCGGTCCTCCGGGGGTTGCGAGTCTGCAGGTGGAGGGAAACCACAGTCACCCTGTCACTGCTCTGGTGACACCTTCAGATCAAAATAGATACTCAGGAAAGGAGGGTAGCCGGGGGAATTGGTGGAATGTTATGGGAGTTCACTTGAAAGAAGGAAAATAAATATGTTTTGTGAAGGATGAAGTGCTGTAGAGGCAGGGGTGGTAATAGGTTACAGGCAGAGTGACCAGGTGGAGGGAAATTGTGTGGGTGGAATCAAGTGATCGACGTCTTGGGAGAAGAATAAAGGAAAGGCACATGCTCTGCAAGCTGCTGGCACTCTATATATTTATGGTATTGCTCAGAAGGAGCACATGCCAGATAATGTGGCTGAAGTGACTGAGCGAATCCTATCAGATGGAGCCACATCATATAAGTGAATCAAAACACTTTGGTTGAATCAAAATGCAAGCTATGGCACTTCAGAGAGAGCCTGTCAGATCAGTGCTTTTAGCTGTCCGCTGTATAAGCAGGTATAACTGGATTATCCTTGTGTTTCGGTTGGCAGGCCTTATCATGTAGACTCTACGGTTGGTCAGTTCAAACTGGGCAGATTACAGTTTGCAGAGAAGAGGTTTAGCCTCGTTTGGAGCTCTGATATGTTAATTAAAGTGGATTTTCTGAAAATGGGACGGGCAGGATGGCAAACTCCACCTCAACAAAGCCATAAGCCCATCTGTTGGCAGAGGTGTATCTGGGCCTGAGTGTGTGTGTTTTTAATGTCTGCAGGCTCATGTACTTCTATCCCTGTGAGAACCGGTTTGAGTCTTTCAGAATGAGGACATGTGTGTGAAATTTTGGTCCTCGATGACTTTTGCAAGAGGCGAGTGTTAAAAGATATAATGGTCCATAAAATTCCTTGTTCTGTTAGAAATGGTGTAAAACAACCATGAATTTAATATGTTTTTTTTAGCAGCCATTGACTTTATACACTGATCAGCCACAACATTAAAACCACTGACATGTGAAGTAAGTAATATTGATTATCTTGTTACCATGCAGTGTTCTGCTGGGAGACCTTGTATCCTGGCCTTCATGTGGATGTTACTTTCACATTTACCACCCACATAAACATTCAGCTGTTTTCCATTGAAGAAACTTGATGGCAGCTGAACCTTTGTGCATGTTCTGATCGCAAGAACTGCCTCCGTAGAACCTCTTTCTGCTAATATTTGAGCTTAAGTAAATGCCGATTGATTAAACTTAGAGAAGATAGCTAATGCTAATTTTCTTCCCTCTCCATTTCCTCGTTAACCCTAGAACACTAAGGTAACAATTACTAACACCATCACTAACATTGGCTATATTTTACGTGACTGAATATACCCAATAAGATTCAAGATTCAAGATTCTTTATTGTCATGTGCTTGTAACAATGTAACATCATCGCCAACAGTGAAATTCTCTGTGCTTAGTGTCCAACTCCACTTCACAGTGCAACACTACTTCTCATCAAAATATATTGAAGTACAACAATGCATGGCCAATGGAAGTACTTTTCTTTTATTTTCCCCTATACAACATCTCATAAAAGGGGGAAAAAGTGTCATGGGGGGACTCTAAAATTAGTGAAAAATTAGGGAATCAGTAATGAAAATTCCTTAAAAAGATAATGGAGCTGGGAACTTGTTCAGTAAAGACATAGTCCCCCTGCGTCACTGACAACTGTGGGAGAAATATAGTATATATACATGCAGTATACTCCACCCGAAAAATACTTTACTCTCAATTACTAACGCTGGGTGAAAATCACCTGACGTTGGTGTTCTAGGGTTAAGAAGTCTCCTCGCCATCTTGAATGGGAAATTCATTATGAAGGAAGAAACCTCCATTGCTCTATTACCAACATGCTCATAGAACTGGCGTTTCTTCCGGTCTCTCCTATTTGTCATTGTTTTGGAACACTCTGAGATGATATCTTGGTGCTGTCAGATCCTCCCCCTCAGTGGAAACTAAAAGGACCGAATACAGCACCGTTCCCACAACCATTCACAAGCTCCCACATTGGAAAGCCGACTGTTTGTCCATACCACTACAATGGCACTCCCAAATGCCAGTGGCCTAGCTCAGCACTGACAGTACGCTTCATCTTGTCCTGTTGGAGGAAAAACCGCTCAAGAATGGCATGAAGAACACAATAAAAAGCCCAAAACATTACCCAAATCTCATTCCCAAACAAGCCCAATCCAAAACAGCCCATCATACAGCCTGAAAAACCCACTCCTAATGGCATGGCATCACCACATGAAACCCCCGGAGGTTTCGTGTGCTTGCCACTAAAGGTAAGAACTCCTTTGGTGGCTCAAAGGAGACATACATAATAATGGGCAGGTGGTTTTAATGTTGTGGCTAATCGATTTGCAGTCCATTGTCTTTTCTGCTAAAATAGCTACAGTAAAAGCTGACTAGTTTTATTTAATGGTGAAAGTCGATAAAATATAAGATGAGCAGGTGGCCAGTCATTTCCTCTCGCAGCCACAGGGATATGGAGGGACCATTTATTCAGTGTTTTGCAGCGTAAGGTTTACAGAGTTTGCTTAAGGCTGCATTACATCTCACTGCAATAAATTCAAAGTACACATGATAGTGTAAGGACGAGCTCCGCTGTACGGGGCAGAGACAGACAAAAACCCTGCCTATGACTCATTCATACTTATTAGTGTCTTTTGGTGATTTTTGCCATTGAAATAATATGTGAAGTTTCATTTATTTCATTGTTTTTTTTTTTTACTACAGTCCATTGCCCAAGTCCCATATCGCACGATGCAGAAGACATGGATTTACAACAACAAACACAGCGACAATTTATGATAAAAACAGTAAAAATCATCTCACATCAATAACTGCAGTGCTGCATTATGAAAAAAAAACTCTCTGGCTAAGCTGCAATTGGTAACTCTAGATACACTGTCTATGCGATACATAATGCGTATTGACTTGAGATCCTGTCTTAACAGTAGCTTCGCCTCGGGTGTCAGGTTGAGATGACAAAACTCCTCCGGCAGGCATCTTCGCTCACTAATACTAATTCCAAATGATGTAAACTTAATTTGAATCAGTGAATCACTCCTTTGACTGGACCTCTTTCTGTAATAACAAGAAAATCCCATTCTCCCGAGGTAAAAATTGCAAAATCCTCACCTCTGTGGCAACATAATGCTATGGGGGTGAGGTGAGGAGGAACATCGCGGCTGGCATGACCTCACTGCGGTTAAAGCTGCAGTGATGGGAGTTATTGTTACAGGCTGGTAGAAGAATGAGTCTGTGGAGCAAATTTTGAAAAACAAAGATGCTTTTGTGCGTGCATGTGCAGCACATGTGGGTGTATTGGTTAACAGCAGAACATAAATAATAGAACACAAGGGTTTTGTTATTAAAGTGGCCTTTTATTGCTTAATAGCTTTTGTTAAAGGCTTGCTTTGGATCCATTCAATATTGTTTCTTTTCCATGCCTTGTTTTTGCCCCCATTTTTAGCTCGCCCAGATTTAGCTTCGTTTCATCCTCTAATCCGTCTGTTTTGTTAGTGACACTGGGAGAACAGCCTGGGCTGTGTGGCTCAGCCCTGCCTGTCAAAGCCTATAACATCTCTCACCAGGATCAGGTTATTGCCTGAGCTCTGTGTATCTTTATATTGAATTGCTTGTGATAGGAGGCTGTGGCTGTTGTGTAGGTTTGTGTGTGCAAGTGTGTGTGTGTGTGCATGCACATATGTTTGTGGGTGTATTTATTGTACATGGATCAAGTGGCTCTGAATAAGTGAATGGGACACACAAGAGTGGATACAACAATTGTCTTTTCTGACCTCAAATTTCAATATTGTCCCCTCATGTCTCTTCCACCCTCCGACTCCTTTATTCCCCACTTTGCTCTCCGTTTGTCCATCACCACTGTGGGGTGATAGATGGAGCAGCGGAGACGGCGAATGTTAAAGTTTGTGGGCCGTGGACGTACAGCTCGGCATGAATATCAGTGGCACAGAGTAAGTGCTGGGAATTGGATGAGCCAGAGCGAGGGAGGCGTCAGCACTTTCCCTCCCTTGCATTTTCACTCAGCTGGATTGAGTCTTATTATCTGACCCTGCTCTTCTTCCCTCGGTGACCTAATAATATTGTTTCAGTGATCCTGTCCAGCCTCTGACCTCATGACTTCACACAGGAATCTGTTGAAGAGTTCCACTTCGCCAAAGAAAGCCTGGTAGTTTTTAACTTTTTTTTGCCATTCTGAAATAATAAGCACTATAGCAGTGACTTTTTATTTTCACTGTCAATCCAAAAGCGATTCAATTACCATAATACAGCCATCAGTTACATCAAACACTGCTTATTAGACAAATGGAGATTTTATCCACTATAGATCCAATCATACTTTCTCTGTAAGCCTAATTTATACTCCACCTAGATAAAGATCTATATAAAAATCTCATCAGCAAGGCCTCTTTGATTGGCCGACAGTGTTTGTTTGCGATTACCAGCGGAATCAAAGTCGCAATATCAGCGAATTAACATGGTTATGTGGGAGCTTGTTAGGCAGCTGAGGTAAATGGGGGAGATTTGGGAAATAATCCCTCCCCAATCTGGACACCACAGCTGGTTGTCTCAAGCCTCTACATCCACCGCAACACATGCACACACACACACACACACTCAGCTCCGAACTCGGCTGGTGCCAACATGAATAGGGTCACACGGACTGATTGGGAACAGCAACAAGAATGTGTTGCCGTGTTTAATTGGGTTTTTACAAATCCGTCTTTACCCCAATACGTGTCCTTCCGTGTGCTCCCGTGTCGCTTGGTGCGCAGGTCATCCAAGGCACAGCGGCTTGAGAAACTTGCCAGCAGCAGGGCAAGGTTCCTTTTCAGACTTCATCATAACCGACTTTTGGAGAAAGTGCTGCCGAAGGGGATTAAGCAACTATCGCTGTCAGACTTTTGAAAGTCCTCTTATCTCTGTTTGCTACTGTTATTTTAGTGATGCTTGTAATTGTCATTTCTGGTGTCTGGTGATGCGTGCGCTCAGTCTGCGGCTGCCTGCCTGTTAAATCTCCTTCTCCTGTGGTTAACTGGGAGCCAGATTGGCCAGAGGGAGGGAAAAAAACATGTTGACCTTGTCTACAGATTTAGAACACAGAAGCATCACTGATATGGCAGCTGTACTGTGGCAGGCAACAGAAGCCATGGCTCCAATCAGATCATCAGGTCAGATGGCTGTAGTTAATGCCGAGCCTTGGAGTGTGAATGTAATAGTTGAGGCCTTTATAAGAAACATCTTGAAGGGTAACTTTTAATAAATTAAGGGTTTCCTTATAATCGTGGTGTGAATCGCGTACTGGATGTTGAATATCTCCTGTTTGCTGGTAGCTACTGAATCCAACCTGTCATATTCATTTCAAGCATACTCCCCACCTCATACACCTTCCACACTAACATTGCACACACCCACATTCCTGCACAGGAACACACCAAAATATCACATGCGGTCTGACTCCACTGAATCAATCTCCTGGACATGACCCTATCTTTCCCTTTCCACATATTGTGTTGCGTTTCACCTTAGTGCTTATTGCTTTCTTTGATTAATCTTCCTCCTTGCCTTCCCTGACGCACCGGTCTGAGTCAGTAGACTTCCTGTTGGTTTTCAAAACAACTCTTCATGTCAGCCTTCCTTCCGCCCATCTCCCCCCTTCCCCTGCTCCTCCCTCGTCTTCTATTCATCACTCCGCAGCCCATTTTACAGTATCTTTCTGCCTCCTTCCTCCATCCGTTTCTCTCGCTCCATTACCTTGCCCGTTCATGTCCCCTTCATCTCCCCCTCTGCCTGTCCAACCTCCTGACATGAATTCTTTTCACCCTCTTACTGTATTTCCCTCCTCTTCCCTGCATTTCCCCTTTCGCCATTCATCTTCAGGTCCTCTGTCCATCTCCCTCCCTTCCTCACCACCTCTCTGTCAGGCCCCGACTCTCTCCCTCCCCTGCCTTCGTCTGGCAGCGGAGCAGCTCCACTCTTGCTGACAGTGCTGTTTGTGTGAACTGAGTGCTGAGCTTCACAGCCCCCTCGCCTCCCATTGCTCCCCCCGCCGCCTCCCCTCCTCATCCTCCACCTCCTTCCCTCCTTTCCTCCTGCCTCCCACCTACATACCCCTCCAGGCGGGGGAATTAACCTTCCAGCCCTGGGCTGCTGGGCTTAATGACTGTCTGTGGGGCCAGCCTCGACTACACAACCCAGCTGCTAACATCTGGGCCACACACACACCCACTCGTGCCGCTGCCTGTACACCAGCACAGACATATATACGCAGTCCACAAAGAAAAGATACTGGACTAGCACTGTATAACATAAGGTTACACTTTCCTTTGTGCCGCCGCAAATGTGGGCGTTCCTTCTCGCTGCTCTCACTGGCAGTGGTGGGTTTGTCATTACTGCGTGCAACAACAGATGCTGCAGTGCAACTTCTTTCGTGTTTGTGCTGAGCAAATAGCTGGTGCATATAGTCAACACGGAGCCACAGCACAAGTGTGGACTATCAGCAGATCAAATGAAAAATACATGCACATGGAAAATAAACATGACCTTTAAGTTGCTGTACTAGAGGAGCTTTCAGTATGTTCCGCTGAGCAAATGGTGCAATTCTCTAGCCACCATTCAGCTGGAAGTATATAATTGACAAAAAGGGTGGGTGGGAGGGGCCAAGTGATGGGGCGGAGGGGGGATATTCAGGAAAAAAAAATTCCACTTAACGGTGAATCCTTGGGCTGTCTCCGTCTCCATCTCTGCAATGGAGCAGATCAGCCCAGGAGTATTCTGTATAGGAAATACAGTTATGTGGATAGTCTCCATTCCATTCATTATGCATGAGCATAAATGTTACAAACTAGCAGCTGTGAAGACATCCATGTTGCGTCTGGATCTTTTAGGGCTGCTTGGCTCCTTTTAAGCCCAGCACAGTGTAATGCTAAATAATGGGATCCATGAATACTCCCCAGAAAAAAAGACAGAATAGAAAGAAGCTGCAGCCGTGTTCCTCTGCTTCCCGGCTCACCGCAGCTTTATCAAGCTTTTATACTTATTCATTCCATTCTACTGTATTCTACTGTTTTTCAAGGGGTCAACCGTCACCGCGTGGCCTTAAATGTGCTAAAATTCTTCGAAACCTCGAGGCGGCCGTGACATTGTTATTGTTTTCTGACATTTATTTAACTGCTCAGCTGACCCCCTTGTAGGCGCCGCTGCCAGCACTCCTCATATACACACCTTCCTTCATTCTTCAGTCTGCGCTACCGCTCCTCTCCCTCTCTCTTTATCTGTTTGCCTCTGTCTTAGACTAAGGAGTGAGAGAAGGGGGAGTCCCATTGGCATTCTTTAACATCTCTGTAGCTCACTTGTGTTCAGAGAGCCATCTGTAGATCAGGAAGACAAAAAAGACGCTCCTGAGCCTTGGCGTCACTCAACAGGTAAGCCCTCGCTCGCTTTCTCTCATGCAAATTCACACACCTATTCAAAGATTCTTGGCTTTTTTAAGAGGGAGGTACGCCCTCTCTGTGTGTCTGTGTGCCTGCCTCGCTCGTTCTCTCTGTGCACCCTAGGCAGGCAGATGTGCTTGAGTTGGTGGAGGTTGAAAGGAGGTTTTGCCTCTTCTGTCTCTTAACTTTTTCCTGGGGAGAGCAGGCGTGTTTGAGTTGTGTGTAGCCAAAGTCGGAGTAATCCAGTAAACTTGAACACAAACACCTAACTTGTGTTACTTCTTGGTGCCTTGGAATTGCATGGGACAATGTATGCTGACCAAAATGGTATGATTTAGCCTGCGATTTGCACATCCAACCAGGTCTTAACCACAAATGCTATGTTTAAATGCACAATCGGTGATTTGGATGTGATTAGATGCTGCTGATAATCTAATCTGCATCTTTTTAAAAAACCCTCTTTATCAGCAGCTCAGTGTAAAAGCAGTAATGGTTCGCAACACAGCTTCTATAAGCTGCAGTAATTGGACCCACAGGCAACCGGTGAGATAGGTAAGAATTTAGGCTGGTATTAAGATGTAGGACCACATTTGAATTGGATGGCTGCGTGGAGGTTGAAACTTCATTTTCTGCACATTGACTGATTTCATGGGGTTTCACGTTAAATTGGTCCAGGATTGAGTGTATTGAGTCGTTTGATGATGTTATGAAAGATGCCATTAAAAATCTACCTGTCGGGGTCACGCTGAATGGTTCAGCTACCTCTAATGTCCTTGCGGGGAGAGTGGCAGCCTTGTCTCTGAAAGCGAATCAAATTTCAAATCAAACTTTCTAATTTGCATTTGTAAGAAGCCGGCGAAGAACAAGGTCAAAAAAACCTGTGGCAATGAGTGCGACTGTAGTAAAATATGTCTCTCTCTCTCTCTCTCGCTCTTACATTTGAAGACAAATTAAATTGCCATTCAAGTCATTCATTTATCTAATGCTGCATTTTGACTGGCTTACCACAAAATGCTGCATTGTCACACATTTCTCACACAAAGAAGACAAACATGTATCGTTTAATGAGCATTCTTGCGACTCACTGTGTTTTTTAAAAGCAATTAAAGTGGTTGTTTAACTAGGTAATGGGAATGCGGGGAGGTCAGGCAGTCTGCGTCTGCTTTCATTAAGAGTCCTACTGAAAATGGTGACTCATGAGGCCAGCAGCAACCTTTTCTGTGTCAGACAAACATTTTTCTTCCTCACAGTAAATTCTTGATGTTTGAGCTCGGAATCCCTAATGTGGAGATGGATTTTTTTTTTAGCTTTTTTAAAATTTGTATTGTTGACAAATGAACTTTCTTTCGAGTGATGGAAAACTATAAACTGCATATGAGACAAAATGTCAACATTAGGAAGGGTTTAATAATTGCCTTTGTGTTTAACGACATGGGGCAGAGATAAAGAGAAGATGGGCATTTTTAACCTCAGAAAAGAATTTCTATTCACTGAAGAGGGAAATAATTGCCCTTGTGTATTCAAAGAGTATACTGGGGGCTCTGAAATACACAAATGTTTTGAGAGCGAGAAAATAATTGAGTGTGAGTTAATTCTTATCAAAGCCTGTTGGAGTGCAACTAATCGACTGAGGGGAGATGCGTCAAAAAGCTGTTGCCTCCAATTCATTTTGTCTATTCAGATGAGAAAATATTTAGTTTTCAATTAAGTAAATCACTATTATTTGTTCCACTCCTGCAGCAGATAAATTGAAGTGATTACACACTGACTTAAAATCCACAGAGCTCTCTTCCAGGTCAAATAAGTCGGTCTGTGCCCCACAGTGCTGGATGCTATGGGCACAGACCCACGGCGCTGCCTATAGCATATATTTCAAAACTGTTTCTCTGCCATGATCTTGAAAGTGAATCACACTTTCAACCTTGCACGTATCCAGGGAAAATCCCCTGCAAACACAGCTACACATTGCATTTGATATAAAAGTTTGTCTTTTCTTTCTTAAAAGTCTGTGCCAATACAAATGTAAGTATGGTTACTCAGCATATCTTCATACCTAAACAACTACAACGACCCACATTAGCATTATTAAATTATTTATCCATTATATTATGACTTTGTGTACATCGGATATGTAACACTGCTGCTTCATCAGTCTGTTAAAGTGATGGCAGCCTGTCATTTAGACATGTCATTTTTACATTATGCCTTCATCATGCCTTCATTCAAACATACCCACGACACTGGTATGCACAACTTTTGCACATCAGCTGACATAATGCATCATCTGTTTTCTAACAAAAAGCTAACTGTAGCTTATAAACAGCGATACACCGATCAGCCACAACACTATGGCTACTGATAGGTTTAGTGAATAACATTGATCATATTGCCATATTGCCACTATGTGGTGTTCTGCTGGAAGAACCTTGGATTGTGCCATCCGTGTTGATGAGACTTAAAATAAACATTGTCCCAGAACAAGCACACTCCCTCATGCAAATGGAAATCCCAAATGTCACTGGCCTACCCCCACAGAAAATGCACCCCATCACATGACAAAAACATCAGGAACATGTTGAGGAACATAACAATGGCCCAACATGTTGATTTGACCTCCAAACTTCTAAGACCTCATTCTGATCAAGCATTAACAGGATGCAGTGCAACAAGTTTGATTGACAGAGGCCCCACTGCACAATCCAGAGTACCCACAGGATCCACTGCCAACGTCCTGGTGCCAGACCCCAGAGGACACCATGAGAGGTCCTCTTGTCCATGCCCACTGGTTCAGAGCATTTTTTTTTACCACATAAGGGGGGGCAGCACCATATTAGGCAGGTGGTCATAATGTTAATCCTGATTGGTGTATATTACAGTTTACCTGTCTGAAAGTGAAGAAAAATACATGTTGTGACTAGCTCCTGATCAATCCAGTCTCCATGCTGAGGATAATTTATAGTCATAAATATAAATAATCAATGAAATTATCGCTCTTTCTTGTGTGTAAATGCACACAGCTCTCTCGATTTATTTACTCTGAAGCTGCAGATATTTGATAAACTCAGAGGAAAGATTCCTACAAACAGCTGGAAGCAACAAACGAATATTTCGCTCCTGGTAATGTTTTGTAAAACCCCATCTGAGTTTCCTCATTCTGACCTGTTAGTCTCTGTCTTTGTTGCAGTAAAGTTTTATTTTCATGAACTTTCTAGTTGGAAATAGATGTGACATTGTAGAACAAAGCGAATGAGAAAGGTGTTTTGTAATTAGGACCCACAAACTGTGTCTTTGGAGATCTCTTTGATGTTCTCGGACCCGTATTGGTGCTGAAATGTGGAAAAAAATTCTGCCGCTAATAATTCATACATGCTATGTTGAAAGTGAAAGAAAGATGTTTACTAGGTCCTAAGTAGCAAGATTGCAATCATGGCTTTCATGGTGAAGTGACAGCAGTGCCTCTTAGCATATATGAAAGAAGTCCAAGTCTGAAAGAGGCTGTAGGCAACCAATTATACATTACTGTCCTTGCAAATACAGCCAGGGTCAAGCAAATAAAAGGCTATACAATTCGTAGGTGATCATTGTTATGTGGCACCGCTATCCTGAATATATTACAAGCTTTATACAGTTCAAGTTATTAAAATTGAAGTTATTATTAAAGAAGTTTTATCAAGATTTTTAACACATTTTCTGTGCAGGCATTGATTTCCATTCATCCACACATCAACTTGCAGAGACATTAAATCTTTGTGGACAAAGGTGTACGTTTGGATCTCCTTTGTTATTCACTTCCTCAGCTGATCCTGCAAGAAACACCAGGAGACAACAACAACTAATTGCACATTCATATACAGTGCCATGGGAATTGTACACTCCTCGTGGCTCATCAGGAAACTAACACTAGCTTAACCAACTAAGCCACTTAACTTCATTTTTCAACCTGAAAAACAAAGAATAAACTTGTAAACCGGTTTTGTAGCATTAAAATTATGATTAGACCATGATAAAAACCTTTAAACTGTGCCTTCAGGTTTTTAAAATTATGTTTTAATTGCATGCAAATGAGAGATTGATCGATTGATTGATTAATCCATTGGTAGTCCTCCGTGATGGCGATGTAAACATGTGCTTGTCCAAAGCTGGTTAGACTTGGCAGCTGAATGCTAAACTGAACAGTAAATGGTAATGTAAACCCAAGGTGCAGTATGTTGATAGAAAGCCAAGCCCTGAAAATAAATGAGCAAACGCTTACATATGAAATGATTATTTGAGCAGTTTACAAACTACGGTGATGAACCTAATACAAATGCTTCTCAAAAGCATGCATTTACTGGTTGGATACCTTTAGACTGTGTATGTTACATATGTGTGTCTTTTTTTTCCATGGTTGTTCCAGGGCTGTTGAAGGTCAGGTGTCAGTGGCAAAATGGACTTCTTGTCAGCATGGATTGTGTCTCCTTCAGCTCTACCCTTTCTCTGTCTCATCTGGGGTAAGAGAATCAAATGTCACCATGGAGTTATCATTACAGTAACTGTGGCCTTTTCAAATCCCATCTATGTTCAGGCCATTCAGCCGAGCGCCGGGAACCTTGGCTTTATTGAGGCCTTAATTGAATTTTCACTATAGCATAATAGCGGCCATGTGTTTACATATAGCAAGTTTCCCTCGCAGTATGGCTCATATAACAGCTTGTAGTGACTCATGCTCTGCGGCTGTGTCGGTTAAACCAACCTGGGCAATCTAACGCTTATCTCTTAACCCCTATGTTGTGAAAATTTTGCTTAAAATATGAGCTTTACTGAATGTGCTCATTGTGGCACCTATGTGAGATTTTTTGCTTTTGCACTGAAGCAAATCAGCTAGAAAGAAAAACAATATGGAGAGCAGGACTTGCTATTAACATTGTCATTGCTACCCTGTCCTGTTTGTCAAGTAGGAACCCATTATATCCATTGTATCTTTTTCACTCCTTTTGGCTGGAAGGCCATTATTTCTGTGAACACTACATCAAGTAGAAAAGGACCCTTTGTTAACAGGCTTATTCACATTAAAAGTGAAACTTGGCCAAAGAGCATTAGTGTTTCACACAAGCAGTTAAATCTAAATGCTGCTTCAGTTGCAACCAAGCCGACTTTCCTGACAGGGTTTGGTGTGGGTTTTGCTCAGGGTACAAATATCCAGTGTGATGTGCATAACTTTTTTTTTTCACCTGTGACACTTTTACACAGAAAATAAATAACACCGCGTTAATGTCACTTCTGCTATTATTGTTATGTACACAGCACACACAAGTTGCCATGGTGATTACCATAAGGACCTCCAGTTCATGGAACATACCAAACACAATCATAACCACGCATTATGTGACAGTATAATGTGGAGCATCATCTTAATAACACATCTCGCCACCTAATGACAGGCCAGGAAGATATAGCCTTAAATAAACATTTGCACTTACGTTTACTTGTATCTGTTGTATAAACTTTCCCTTCTTAAACAACATGCGGTCAATGTCTTTACCTGAGAAACTACAAATGGATATTGAAAATACAGCTTGAGAGTCAAATTGTATACATATTTAATCATAGACATGAGGAATGGAAATCAACATTTCACAGCAGACGTTTTGACAGCTCATAGCAGGAACGCACAGACATAATTAATAACATTAATTAATGAAGGCTGTATTTAATTTACTGTAAGTGCTGCAATTTCAGCACCCTACTATTGTGTGTGTTGTAATGCTTGCTTACTGGCAACTCTTAAATACAATCTTCTTTCTTCCTCACACTTGTGCAAGGACAAGTGAAAATGTTTGCCAGTCGATTCAGTGGAATAGGCTTACTTTACTCATCCCTTAAAGCTGCTGTAGGTAAATAGTATTCTTTTTTTAACACCAACAAGGTCAAATGCTTATAATGTGAAAGAGAACACTCGCTCACTTACAGAGAATTACTACCAGCCTCTGACATTCTGAATAGCTATAGAGGGGATTTGACATCTTTGAGTTTATTTTTTTGCTTTCATATCCTGTAACTTACTGTGTTGATTAGGTCTCTCTTATCTCTGTGCCCGATTTCTCAGCACATAATCACCGACAGTAAAACAAGTAAACATACTGTGTAATTTAGCTGCTAAAGAGCATAGGCAGTATATAAAAGATGGACATACAAATGGTGACATCACCCACTGGTTTGTGGACTATTGATGTGAAGCAGAGTTTGAAATTTGGCCGACACTATGTACAGTTGTATCATAGCAACCTAGCCTCATCCTGAAATGTATCCTGCTTTATCTACAATTTTACTGTAAATGCGAACATAATTCACTAAATGAACATCGGGCTGTGCTCAAAAATACTCAAAACTGGAGATTAAGACCATAAACTTATCAGGAAAACATTTCCTAAAGCAACGCATCAAGGGAGAAATATGGTAATTTTCTCTGAGATTTCTATATAATCATACGTCTTTATGCAACCAAATGAATCGCCCCCTGCTGGCCGCTAGAAAGAATGCAGGTTTAAGGTTTACGTGTCCATCGACTTTGTCCATCTTTTTTATACATTCCAAGCTATAGAGTAAGAGTACAAATCGGAGTAAAATTCAAGTAAATACTGCACTTAAATGTGTCGAGTTACCACACACATAACAAAACATGAACGAATACCAATGAATACCTGTCGTCTCAATGTGCAAATGAGCAATTGCGTGCTAAAACATCCTCCAGATGCAATCCACGAGGCAATGAAACTGAATGTTAGTGTTGTTTACAGCCAACAAGTGGTAAAAACATAATTAATTATATAATTACCGGGTTATTAATGTAATTAATATAATTATGGGGTGCTCCAGTTGCTCACCTTATTGACACACTGTCCAATGTACCAAGGCTTAAATCCAGCATGGGGCCTTAGCTTCAACTGTCTCTGTAATATAGATAGAAAGTCCTTTAATACATCTATAGTATTTGAAAGATTATGATATTTATTGAGGTACATAGAAATATCTAGTTTTACTGTTAAAACGTTCTTTATGTGTTCTAAGAAGTAGGGTAACAGGAGCACAAATAAACAAGGGTAAATAAGTAAAACTGAGACACAGCAACACAGCAATATTTAAACATGGCGTTATAAATAGGCTAAAGTTTCAGTAGTAAAACCCCCAGATTCTCATGAACTGGGCAAGGGTTTGATTTGATTATAAATTCAGCTCATACGATTTTTTCACTTTATGCCATGAAAATGAAGTCTTATCACTGCATTTTGAAAAAGAGAAAAAAAAAGATCCAGTGTAATACTATTCTAGCAGCCGCTGTAGATCATTGTTGAGTATTCATTTATGTAAACTGTATGCAAATATGCTCCTGTGTTTGGTTGTTTGTATGCATCCTCTGTAATGGCCAATCTTGCCCTTCATATTTGACGTGAGGTGACTGGTTCAGCCTTGATCTGAGAGCTCTGCCTCTCACTCATGTTGTCAGATGCAACAGAGCATGCACTTCACAAACAACTTGGTCATTGCTTCAATGAAGGTCAAGATTTAAACAGCCCAATGGAATCAGGCTGGCTTCTCTGTGGGGCATTGTTTAAACGAGACTCATGCTTAGATATTATGCACTAATTGGAGTATGCACTTGCATTTGGCTCCCTGAACTGAATTTATTCATAAACCCCTATGTATAATAATCATATAATCCTAGCCCCAGTGTTAAAGGCTGATGGGTGGTCTGCTTTAAGGTTACCTTCCTGACTCAAGCGCACTGCGCCACAGAATGTCACCTACGAGCCTGGCTGAAGGATGGCTAACACCACCTATGACAAACAAGGGGGATTAAAGTGATAATCATTACTCTTCCCAGGAGGAATTAGCTAGTGGGACATCGACATTGAAGAAAAACCGCAGGTGAACAAGGTCCCTGATACCCCATGCTTTTCTCCTCCTCCCAATACCCTATCTGCATGGCCGAGGGGGGATTTAATTTGCAGTAATTACTTTATTGACTCATTTTCAGGGCCGTATCACTGCAGTTTCCCATCAATAAAACATATGCCAGGATGAATAATGTGGCCAGACACAATGGGGTGTCTTCTCAGACAAAAGACCACAGGACTGCTACCCTGTGGTGTATGTTTGTGTCATTCTTCCTCCACTCCCTTTATTTCCTTCACTTCTCTCACATGCTCAGAGCTTGTTCTTCTCCATCTCTCTAAATTAAATCCTATCACATCTCTTTCCGGCTCTTACCGTTGCACTTCAGTTCCTCCCTTCCTTCTCCTTTTCATGTCTCCAGGCGCACAGGCCCAGCAGGCCTTCAGGTCTGAGCCCAGGAACGTTACTGTGCGGATGGGAGCCACAGCTGTGTTGAGGTGTGAGGTTCTGCGGGCCTCGGGGACTGTGCAGTGGGCAAAAGATGGCCTCCTCCTGGGACCGGAGAGAAGCCTGCCAGGCTTTCCACGCTACAGCATGATTGGAAATCCCCAGAGAGGTAAACAAGGATGCTCACGGAATATGCTCTATGGCCTACTGGGCTTTAATGGACCTATCTAAGCTAAATAAACTTTGCTGATAGGAGCACCACAACAAGACACCAAAACTAGAAAAAAGTACATTCCCTGTGGTTGAGTGATGCTTGTAGAATAAAAAAAAAATCACATAGAAACAGAAACCTCTGGTCAAGGAAACATTAATTGAAGGTTAGATTTCCCCAAAGGGATCAACAAAGGTTAAACTTCTGTGTAGTTTGGAATATGGTGTCATATGTGGAATGGGTACATTAAAGTACTAAAGAAAGCCTCACATTAATGTGCTGTCAGTATTAGATGAATCCCACATATGTCGTGGTGTTCTAGTGACATATAGTTCATATAGTTTTAATTAACACTGTTGTCAGCTCTGGAAGCATCCAACAGAACAGCTTGATGCTGGCTACTCTAAAAGTAAATGAGATGAGGTTGTTGCTATGGCTTCAAAGTGCTGTAATAAAGCAACACAGACATTACAGGGACCTTATGGCTGTCAGTACGGGGAGCATCTGGGGCTGGGGAGGTGATGTGATTGTCGACAGCCTCTCGCAAATCCGCCTTAACCTGTCACTCACATGTGAAGACAAAAAATAGAAATTAAAGCAACAGAGTGTCAGCTAATCAGTGATATGTGGCAGTGACTAAAGTGTGTTGCAGAATCTGCACTACAGTCTATAAAAAGTAATAGCCAATTAGAAGGCAATCCCGAGTAAGAGAAGAGCATCTGTTCCTGATCAGCCCGCAACTAGACAAGCCGCACTTCACTGTTGCACAGTGTGGGAGACCGCCAATGACACATAAACACTGAGGGATGCATAGATGCCCATGCACACTGCCTGCATCCTTATTACTGGCAAGAGTTTACATAAACAAACATATAACACACAGAAATGTTGTTTCCGCGTTGATTAGTTGTCAGCGAGCAAATTATGATAAGCATTACAGCAGATACAGGGTGAGAGAAAAACTTCTTGTCACCTTTTACAGTCACGACAACAAAATAAGAGCCTGTACGCATCAATGTGAAGACCACAAACACACACAAGCACAAACTGCCAAACACTCATGTGCTCACTCATGAATAAAATACCCATCAGCACAGGTACACTTTCCAGGAAAAGAAACAGCAGACTGCAGACCGATGTATGCAATCACTTTACACTGAACAGAAAGAGCGAAATCATTTAGAATGACACTTGACTACACTTGATATAGCACCAGTTTTCACTGATTGTCACCATCAGTGATGTTTCTGATGCTTTAAAAAGCCTGAAATCACACATTCACGCCCAAGAGGGGCCAGTGTTGATTTCACCATACACTTGCAGGTAATGTAGTACCCTTAGTTTTGCAAAGCAGAGGCAATGATATAAATGTGACGTTACCCCCAATCTAGGATTTTGAGGCATTTGTATACGAGTCCTATTGTAAAGGTAAACACATACACGAACAGATAAAGAGGCTTGTTCAAGGCACCAAAGCATTACGTATGTCTTAATTTATTTTCAATGATTGGCCCGCTAGCAGTAATTTAAATGTAGCACATGGCACGCAGCCAGTCAGTCAGGCAAAATGTAATTACTAATGAACACACGTGATATCACATATACTGCCAGTGTTGCATATTGTTCCCACCTGGTATCAACTAAATATAATCAGACATATATAAAACGGGAAAATCATGGTCACACATGAAGACTAACTCATGGGATTTCTTGTATATGGAGAATGTCTTTGGAAATAATGTATTAAAGTTTGAAACTCATAATCCTGAAGTATGTTTTCTTGTTCAGAGCAAGAAAAAGAAAGAGAAAGTGATCAAGAGCCTTGGGCTTTTTCACATCTTACATACTGTGTTAACGGTGTTAGAAATAGCTGAAGGTGTTATATTAGATTAGTACCTTGTATAATAGAGTAGCACTAAATAATAGAGCCCGACTGATGCCGGAACTTTGGGGCTGATTTTAGAGAGTAAAACAATCTCAATATATTGTTTGATATTTTTTAGAAACATTTCGGAGTTATATTGAAAAGTGAGAATGACTGGGTCATCGTTTATTAAATTTCCAGCAATGTATCTCACAAAGCAAATTACTGTGAAGACACCACTTGACTCCGCACCACCGTCTGCTAAGCTAAGATGCGACATGTCCTGCAGACAATGTAGAAAATACTGTGTACAAAGGAGATGGAACTGCTCTGTGGTACAAGCAATGTGACGCCATATCTAAATTACTCCAAGCACCTTTTTCTGCATTATTCATTGTTGTGTCCGAAAGTTTTCTTATCAGCCCTTATTGGACAGCATATACGCTAATACTGATATCAGCTGATAATCGTCTGATTTGTTGGTCTGGTTTTGCAATACAAATGATGATATAAAAGCTTTCTGAAAAAGGAAATAAAGTGGATAGCCATGCACAATTATAGCAAACATTTTCCTTAACATCCTGCATGATTTCTAAGCCACAAAATATGTAAGTGGTAGAAAATACATTGTTTACACTCATGTGACAGAATGATGAAAAAGGCCGTTCAAAGGAATTAACACTTTCATTTTCTTTTTCCCTCTCTCTTAGGTCTGACTTTTCCCACTTATGCAGGAAAACATGAATATGTGTTTTCAGTTTTGTGGTTCATGCACAAATGCAGATTTTGCAGAGGGGAAGATGTATTCTACTGCAGGAATAATGGCTATGCAGATACACTGTATCCTAAAAATTTGAAGGCTCTAGATGAAATAAATACAGCGTAATGGACAAATAAGCAAATTGCGTCGCAGCCATTCGCCATCTCTACAACTATAAATACACAGTCTCTGCAAGTTGATTGCACTATTCGTGAGTAAATTTCAGGAAAGAGGAATATGATTAATACCTTAAATGTCTCTCTCTCTGCACTCAATGATAACTTAGATGTGAAAATTGCTTCTGGTTGGTGTTAATTATCTTGCCAGCTTACTTGACACATGCATTTTTAGGCCTGGGTGGTTGTCAGACCAAGATACTATTTTCCACACGTTAGTAGGCTGTGAGCCATCAGAAGCTGGAAAACCAACACTGAACATCATCTAATCCCCACAGGTTATGGCAATGCATCAAACAAATCAAGCCCTGTTGGCATGCCAGACTATCAGAAGAGAGATACAGAGTGAGGGACTCTGCCTGGCATCAATTAATAGACAGTTTATTCAGTCGGCATTGTGAGTCTGGGATTGGATTTCATTTACCACATTGGAAATTCATTCTAAAACAAAATGCCTAGGCTATGAGTATAGACAACCACTTGCATGTCAATGGAAATGCCTGCAGCAGGAGGTTCTCACCAAGCGAGATGTTTCCATTCTACGAAAATAAAAAAGGAAAATTGTCTATTTATAGTCTAATCAAATGTCAGCAGTAGAATATATTGTTGTACTGAATTGAAATGCCAAGATCTCATTGTGCAAACTGCTTTAATTGTTAATTTTCTCATTTTTAAGTTGAAAATTGCCATTAAAATCAACATGTAAGAAACAGAGCCTTCAGGAAGTAATTATCACTATAGATCCATCAGCCACAACATTAAAACCATCTGCTTAATATTATCTAGATCTTCTTTGTGCCACCAAAACAGCTCCAACTGATTGAGGCATGGACACAAGACCTCGGAGGGTGTCCTGTGGTATCAGGCACCAAGATGTTAGTCGAAGATCCTTTAAGTCCTGTTCATTATCCTTCTGAAAAAGGCCTCTGCCGTCAGGGAATGAAGGGGGTTAGGTTGCTGGTAGGTGTCAATGTAACATCCACATGAATCCAGGACCCAAGATTTCCCAGAAGAATGGTGTTTCCATCTCTGTAACAAAGAAAACAATGTGCATGTACTCGGCAGTCCACATGAGACGTAGAGGAAAACATGATTCACCTTCTTTCATTACACCATGGTTCAGTTCTGGTGCTCATGTGCACAATTGCAGACACTTTTAGTGGATGGCAGGGGTCAACATGGGCACTCTCACCATTCTGCGGCTACGAAAACCCTCTATGCAACTATCTGTGATGCACTGTGTGTTCTGACACCTTTTCATTAAGGTTTTTGGCAGTTGCTGCTACAGTAGCTCTGTGGGACTGAACCACACAAGAAAGTCTTTGCTCTCCTTGTGCGTCAATGAGCCTTGGACATTGATGACCTTGGTTGCAGGTTTACCAGTTTTCCTTTCTTGAACCACTTTTGGTAGGGACTAACCACTACATACTGGGAACATCCCACAATACCTGCAGTTTTGGAGATGTCTGACTTAGTCATCTAGTGTCCTGGAGAATTGCTGTAACTGTTGATAGCTAGTAAATTTAATCAACACCAACAAATACTCAAAAATTCCTTTCCACTGGTTGGATATAGTTCTGTCATGGTCTTGGGTTTTGGTTGCCTGTGTGTTTTCCTTTTCTGTGTTTCCTGTGTCTCTCTCAGTTTGTGTCCATTTGTCAGTGTGTAGGTTTCATGTCCCCTTTTCAATTACTTCCTGTTTTATTTTGAAATTGGCTTCTCTAGTGGGTTGTTTGTGTTTTTACTTCCATTCTTTGTTCCTCTTTTTCACTCCCTTGAGATTGTCCACAGTTTCACCTGTGTGTTGTCTCCTCAGTCAGTTTTAAATTGTCTTGTCTTGTCAGTTTGTCCTGTTTGTCACCCAGTTCACCGTCCTCATGTTAGACCTCTTGTTCTCCTACCTTTGGTTTTTGAGACTTTGTGTTTCTTTGTTTCTTGCTTCAGTTTGTGTCATGTCTTTGACACCTTTCTGGATTTTTTTCAGACCCCAATGCTTTCGATTTATCTGGACTTTGGTTTGTTTTTGTATCAATTTTTTGATTAAGGTTTTACCATTGGTGTCTGCATTTGGGTCCTTAACTCTCCAGTTCATGACAAGTTTGGTAAGTTCAAGCCTATGCTCAGCTTTCCATACCATGTAAGAAATGTTAAGTCCAACTTTCTAGAGATATAAAGGTGTCCTCTAAGATGGATCTCAAGTCTTTCCCTCTGACTCCTATTCTTGGAATCTTATGCAGCCTGCACATAAACATGCTACGCTAGGTGGAAGTCACTTCACTGGCATCAAAAAGGTAACCTACAAACAATAAATCGTAACAAGGATAATTAACATAAATGAATGATGAACTAAGAGCTTCCAACTGGGTTTGTTTTCACACTAACATCATAATTTCGTCCTTGTCAAAGTCACTCGGATCCTTACGCTTTCCCATTTTTTTCTTTTTCTAACACGTCAACTTCAAGACCTGAATGTTCGTTGCTACCTAATATATCCCCTTGACAGGTGCTATTGTAACAAGATAATCAGTGTCATTCCCTTTTACATGTCAGTGGCTTTAATGTTGTGGCTCATCAGTCTATACACAATAAATCAGGACAGTCAGGGTTACATTCAGCAGAGTGTGAACAGGAAAAACAAATGAACCCCTGCTCTTGGTAATTATTTACATATATTTAGTGCGCACATCCTTTTCGCAACAAATGTGTCACGAAAAATAATTGATCTTTCCTTCTCTATTCCAGGGCAGTATCATCTTCAGATTGAAAATGCCCAACTGGAAGATGACACCCTCTATGAATGTCAAGCGGGCCCGTCTGAGAGCAGCGCGGCAATTGTTTCCAACGCAGTCCAGGTCACCGTGCTAAGTGAGCAAAACAAAAATGGAGTGTCTCGACAGAGGGGAGGCGGGGGCTTAAATGCATGTATTTTTTCTGAGCAATAAAATGATATATATAATAAGGCACAGTGAGCATCCTCAGTACTCCAGTAACATGCGTGACCTTTTGACCGGCAATCAGCATATAAAGAGCTGTTAAATATTCATTTTCTATTGATAAAGAGCTTTTAATTGTTTAAGATAAGGCGGTTGCATTTGAAGCGGGAACTAAATTTAGAGTGCCCTTGGTATAGTAGAGGTTTGAACCATGAGGAATGTTGCAATTTCTCGAACTTTTGCGGACAGTATTTATTTCTTTAACAAGTACTATGCCAATCCCTGCAGGTTCCAGTAGGTCCACGGCTTTAACCAGCAGCTGCACAATATAAAGTATAACAGTGCAGCCGGGATTCTCTGGCAAGCCTCAGGGCGATTCATGTCTCTTCCTTGCACACGAATAAATTATAACAGAAGTGATTGAAAACTTCCTACTCAGACATGGACTGGAATAGATGTAATTGTGCGGCTACATTAGACCACCTGTTGTCACTCTATAACAACTGGTATTTCTCTCTCCCTACCCCTCTTGCTTGTGGGAGCAAGCCCATATGTGGCAAGGAAAAGACTCTAAAAGAACCTTTCTTCTCCAGGCGCAGTTCATTTACTTACATCCCCCTCCCCATTCTCTCCGTCGCACAATTTCTCCCTCTCTCCCTCGCTCTTGATGGTTGACCGTGGACGGGGGGTGGGTGGCGGGGATGTGGAGAGGCGCCGGAGGGAGGGAGGGGGGGGGGTGTTACTGTGGCGATTCGAGCGGCCTCACTCTCCTCTGGGAAGAGAGCAGGTTTTTCTGACATCAATGGGCTGGCGGGAGGGATGGCGGGTGGTGTGGGGAAAAGAAGAGGCATAGACTGCAGACGTCTCTTTTTGAATGGCCGCGTTCTGTTCGAACACTGCAGCAGTTTCATGTCCTACAGCAGACCTACACCTGCAGCTGCAGCAGGCTTGACTCCCACATTTATTACCTCTGAGATTCCTATTGCATGTGTGCCCACATACACAAAGTCAACACAATTGCCTTTGGCTTTGTAGAAAAGGTCAAAATGTGTGGGAATTATGTTGGTGTTGCATCAGGGCCGGCTGGTAGTGGTATTTACCATGACTGAAGCCTACTCTTTCCTTGTGTTCCCGACATGGTCAGATCTGAATCTCCTCCACACATCTCAGCAGGTGTTTCTGTTCAGTGTCTCGGGATCACTCTCCAGCTGTTGACTGGCTAAGATGGACAGTTGCAGCTGTACTGTCGGAAAAGGGCAAAGAGTGAAGCGAGTGACTTAAAAAGCACTCTGCAGCCTCGGTCCTGAAGGGTCATTTGTTCCAGCCCGACAATTCAAGTGATTCAAAATACGTGACTAATCTGGGACTTGATAATGAGCTGATGAATTCAATCTCACGTTAGTGCTGAACTGGGACCGGAAAAGTGTGCATCCTTTTGAAGCAGCTCTGTCTCTGATGAGTTTCCCATGGACTTTTCCATCACTGAACTACAGCTCCCAAGGCCCCACACCCTTGGCCAGTCATCCGTGGCCATAGCCCATCAAGCTCTGCATCAAATCAAAACACCATAAACTCTTTATGAGCAGGATACAGTAGGGGAGAGGGGAGGAATTTGAAAACAAAACAGAGATTGCCGGTTGTGTAATTGGATTCTTGGGTCAGAGAGAGTGGTATCATGACTGGCTAATTCGAGATGGATCACCACAGGCAGTAAATAGCAGGGATAGAGGCAAATATGTCAATAAGCCCCATCCATGGGCTTACAAAGAGATGTTTTCAAGACATTTCCATTGGTGCAACATAACTCCTGTGTGTTTTTGCCTTCCTGCGGAGCTTAGATAGGGGATTACTGCAATAGGCAGATCAAGTGGCAGTGAGTAATCCATGACAATAACAACCTCTACCCCCTCTGCTGAAACCCCCTCCTCTGCTAAAACTTACCCCGCACTGTGCCCGTCACATACCTGACACATCCTGTGTCTCGGTTTATACCATTAGCCTTAGCATTTAATCCTATTAATGAACACCTCTCTCCCTCACCACATTGCATGCCTGTGCAGATGCCTCCTGCAAATGTTCAAAACAGTATTTTTTTTTTGATGTGTTCTGGTTTTAGACTGTGTTACTCATTCAGTTGCCATAGTTGGGTCTTACAGAGATATGTGTGTGCATGCGTGAGTGTGCCCATGTGTGTAAGCTTATTATCAGTGTTGGTTGGAGGTTAGAGGACATTTTAGGAACCAGGGCTATGGCGAGGTTTTCTGCGGTAGCTAATGAGTTTAGCACTTGAAGAGTATATAATGAGCCTTCATTTTATGATTCCCTGTTATGAATAATGGAACGACTTATAAATGGGGGCACAAGCAACGTGGAACATGGCGACTTTATTCATCTTTGTTCATGAAAACTTCTGACAGTTGCCCAAGATATAACCTCATCAGAGGGCGACGTGTTGTACACCGTTGAGAAGGTGTGCATATTACAGTGTCAGACTGATGTTACAGTGTCAGGGTCTGTTTTTACAATTAGCAAGGGGAGTACTGCTAAATAGCGAAGTGAGACACTAAAGGGTCTGCTTTTAATTCCATCTCTGAGGTACATTTACACATGAGTCAGACCTTGTGTGATATATTTTCTGTAAATGGCCATTTGGGAGGTGGTTGTTGACAAATAGGAGTTTAACTCTTATGTAATAGACCCAAAACAAAAGGTGAGGCAGACATTAGGAGCAGGACGGGGAGGAGCTGTGTGGGTGGATGAGGGGCGATGGAGGTGTGGGTGGGAAGTCTTATTTCTGTCCTAAACACCTGCTCCATTTCCCCCCCTCTTTCAAAACACAGGAGATGCAGACAGGAAGGGGGAGACGGAGAGAAAGCTAAAAAAAAAAGAGTACTGTCTCAGTGGCTTTCATTGCCAGAGATCACACACCTGAGACCGAGAATGTGTGTAAGAATGAGCAAATATGTGTGTGTTTTTATTCACATGTGCTTTCTTGCGCATGGATGTGTGGCGAATATTTGTCTTCAAGAGAAAAAAAGAAAAACCAAAACATAAAAGCCAGTTTTGTCTGTCTGGTGTTGAGAAGTCAGATCTTCTTCATCTTATTCGGCATGATAAGCTTTTTAGAGGCTGTTTATCCTCTGGGCCTCCTCCAGTATTTTTCAGGGAATCAAGTTGGTATCACATGTTAGACCGTGCACACACTGGCGCCTGTTTTTAGAGCGGAGTGAGATGAATGTGGCTTGTCTGCACATTCGCTCGCCTGTGTCGGTGTGTTTGTGCGTGCAAATCTGCATGCACTGTAGACTTGAGTTTATCTTTGGGTGTTTGTGTGCAGAGGAGAAAAGAGAGTATGTGCATCTGTATGTGAATGAGCGAGAGGGATAGGTGGAAAGAGCTGCTTATGCATATTGATGTGTGTCTGCTAATCTGCTTCTTATCTGCCTTATCCATCCATCCGTCTGTATTTGTCTAATGAATCGAATTTTGCGGCTCAGTGTTTCTCGTCTGAACTGCAGGAGCAAGTCCTTGACTATCTATTTTTGTGCTCATATATGTACCTTAATAAGAGAGATAGAGCTTGAAAGCAGAGGGAGAGAGAGAGAGAGAGAGGGAGAGAGAGAGAGAGAGAAAGAGAGAGAGAGAGAGGCAGGGAGACCAAATGAAAAAAAAACTAACAGGCAAGCATACAAAGAAAAGGCAGAAAGAGTTAATTAGGAAAACAGGATGTTTGTTGTCTGTTCTTTGCTCCTGAGTGCATGTCAAGTAACTTGAATAGAACGTGTGTTTTGCTGCTGTCCATATGTGCTATCACATTTGTGGGCCTACAGATGTCTGTGTGTGTCGAGGTTCATCCTGACTGGGCTGATTGGGTCACATGGTTTTTCCTGAGTGGATGTGATGAATGGCGGGCCGTAAAGTCCCGGTCCAAGCTGGAACACACCTTCCTCCGCACTTCTGCAGTTTAACTGCAGTGGTCAAGAAGGATTGTGTGTGTGTGCAGGGGGAGGGGGAGGTGGGCTCAGGGCTGCTACAGAGGGATGATGGAGTGAATGAGAGATAAGAGGAACAGGCCGGCAAGAGCGAGCGAGGGAAAAATTAGATACCTGCCTGCCTCATTTGTGAACATATCATTATTCTTATTTTAGGATTTGTTAGGCTGCCAGACACTCCTCGAGCACAACAAGTGATGCGCCTATGTGAATTGTGTGGGCCTGAGTAGATTGAGAGTGCAGGGGCTGTCAATAGATGCATGGCCCAGTCATCTTCTCGGGGAAGAAGGGGGGGAAAAAACAAACAAATGCATCTCATTATTGCTGCGCGCGCCTCTGCGGTGCTCTGGGTAACCCATCACAGTCCACACAGATTCAATTGCTTCTTTTAAATCAGTTTGAAGCTGCAGCCACATCTCATCTGTCTCAATAGCAGACTGGAGCCAATGGGCGACTCTGCACACAGCAACAGCTCCTCCTAGTGGCGGAGAGTTGACTGGCCATGCCAAGAAGGTGGAGAGGGGCTGTTGAATGGCTGGCTGACTGGTTTGGTTGCTCGCGGTCCAGCTGTTTAGCCATACATTGGCACTGGATTTATCTCAGAATTCAGCAGTGGCTATCTTCCCCGTTATCCTCTGCAGCCCGTCTTTATTTTCACTTTTCATTCTTGCCATATCCCTTTCCTCCTCTGCCAGTCTTTCATGTCTCTCTCACACACATGTATCCTTCCTGTACTTACCAACTCCCCGTTCTGTCTCGTAACTCAGGCAGCCTTTGCACTTGATCTCTGATGAAAGAAAAACAACCTTCACAGTAACCATAGTTTCTAATTCTACAGGCTCACCCACTCACTAAAAGCTGGCACAATAGACCGTTAGTTTTTTTTCTGTACTGTGTGCACGCTTTAGCTGATAGTCCTGGTAAAGGGTAACAAACAGATCTGCAGAAATCTCTTTGATAATTAGCTGGTGACAGATTTCTCAATTCACTGCCAAACAATTTTTTTAGTCCCTTGTGTTAAAAGCTATGAGTTTTTTTTTTTCTCTTTCTTTTTCTGGAATCCCTATTTATGGTCAGATAAAAGGATTGTAGAGTAGAACAGTAGAGAAGTGAAGTCTGCTTTGATCAGTCCAGAAAGCACATATTTAGCTTGGGGGTGATCTGAGTGGAGAAGTGTTTGGTGTTTGCTATGATAGATTAGCACTGGATTGGTTTCATCGCTGTTTCATCTCTGCATTCTCTTCTTGTCCACAATTTGTATTCAAATGCAACCGAACATCAAACCTCATTGTAGTAAATCACTCAAAAGCTGACAGTGTGACATCCCAATCACTCCCAAATGCTACATCCACATTATCATATCATCACATAAGATAATATCCATCTGTTATAGCAGCAGCTTCCATTAACCCAACATTAGTGATTTACACCAATGGGCCATAACATTAAAACCACATATTATGGATGCCAAAACAGCTCTGCTTGGTCTGCAGCATTGTTTAGGTAGAAGGTATATGTCAAAACAACATCCAGTATTGAAATGACATGGAGAATATTCCATTGTGGCTACATGCATTGATGTCATAAGTATAAAATCTCAGCTGTTGCTTCTCTCATGCAGTTCCTCCATCCAAGCCATACTTCGAGACGGACCTGGCGACACCTTGGGTGGCAGGGGAAAAGTACACCGTCATGTGTGTGGCCCCTGACGCGAAGCCCGTGGCGGAAATCACACTTTATAAAGGTGAGTCACCCTTTGAGCCGCATCGAGTTTGATAGCGATGGTCACCCCGAACGAAGCAAAGGGCAGCGGCCTCTGTTTGATATTCCACTTTCTGGGATCTCAATGGGCCGCAACGTGAATATTTAAGCATGAAAACATAGCAGAGGACAAAACGCTAGTTCAGTAAAGACCATTTTTGTTTTGCTTCACAATTTTTTGAATAGCGGAGTTGAAAAGGAGCACAGTCTGTGTGGGAGGAAATGGCCTGAACATTTGAATTTCCAATTTCCACTGACTTTACAATTGCATGTACGGCAAATGTATCACAAGTTCCTCGATGTTTGCTGAAATAACTACAATTTCCCCACTCCTTTTGTTTTTTTCACCTCTTGCTCTCCTGTCTTACCTATTATCCAGCATCGAGCTGAAACCGATACGTTGTGTGAATTCGTATACGGGCTTGTGCTGCAGGTCTTAGATGTATAGTTTTCTTTCTTGTTAAAATGTACATCTCCATTGTGTTCAATAAAGTGCAATCCTGTCGTAGCGGTATTACAATCCGCAATGCTGTTTTTGATGTTAATTTCAAGGCAAGTCGAGAGAGTGGTTTATATTGCTACTGTACCACGCACAGATAAACACATTCATCATATTCCAGTATTTACCATTCCACATGAGAATAACACTGTTGTTTCTGTTTCACATGAGCAAATTTACACACAATGTTCTGCCTTTTTTTGTGCGCCTTCCCCCCATTGTGTCTTTTAGATGGAGTCGAACTGACAGGTGCAGAGTCTTTCACCATGTCTGGCTCAAAGGATAAGCTTCTGAACACGCACGCCGAAGTAACGTATGTGTTCAGCCGCCTGCCAGACTCATTCTCCTCACCAGCCTGCTCAATCTCTCCAAGTCTGCCTGTGTTGCTTCTTGTTTTCCCCCCCTTGTTTCCACCACGCTCTTATTTTCTCCTTCTGTCTTAGTGAGCACAATGAATTTCTGCACACAGCGAACTGCTACTTGGCTCCGTGCGATTGAATTAGCTTCTGTCAAATTCACAAAATTACATTCCAGCAGCGAGACGGATCCGATCCTTGCTGGTTCGCCCAGGTGCCTATACATTAAACAGGGCCATAGATTACTTTAATCTCGCATGTCTCCTCCGTGTCAAAGATAATAACCTCTTGTCATGTCCTGAGATAACATTGGTGCTGAGGAGACGCAATATTGCTCAGCTCGCTTGCAGAACAGTAAAGGTTTTAAGCAATATTGATGTTCCTTCCTCATGTTCACACTGAGCATACACAGTAGTGGGCCGCGTGTGATTGTTACAGTTGTCATTGTACTGTAGTTTGATATAGAAGACTCAAACTGAAAAAAGACGCTGAATGAATCCACTGTGGAGCTTTCTATGTACATCACCAAGTCTGCTGTTTTAATTTATTGTCACATGGCTCTTGCAAGTGGCTTAACACAGTGGTGGAAAAGTAAATTTACTAGAGAATTTCTATTGTATTCTTATCTGAAGCTTATAAATACTGGTTATTCTACTTGTTTTACTGTTTTAATTGTCCAGTGTTTCAAAAATGCAAAGCCTAAAGGGAAAAAGGCTGAAAAACTATGCAAATTTCCGTAGCTTTTCCCTCCATTCTTACCCCATTAATCACCTCATGATCTCTTAAATTTATCTTTTTACCAGGAACTTTATCATTGCTGCACAAAAACTAAGAATTCCAATGAGAACTTAATGAAAAAATCGCATACATGTTTATAGATGATTTGTCACTCGGTGGAAAAATTGCTATGACAGGGTGTTTCCTTCATTGATTTTTTTTTCTGGAATCATGTTTTTGTGGCTGACATAAAGGAGAAATCTGCCTCGCGAAGGCCTGTTATCGGGAAGGGCATAAGTCTTCCACACATGCTGATGGATGGAGGGTACACTCAGCCTTACTCACCAGAAATGATGAGACAGTGGCTGCAGCACTGAATGTGTAGGAGGAGGTGCCCACACCATAGTCATTGAAAGTTGCAGATTTGTCACCATTCCACGTTTAATAATCAACAAAAATTACCTATAGGCATTCAGAACAACACATGCAAGCAGCCAATGTGAAGAATATATAAAAAAATATCAAGCACATGTAGAGATCCGGGTGAGAAATTAAAAGAAAAATTTAACAAAGTCTCTTAGTAAAGTGCCACCACAGTGTTTTTGGAACTCTAAAGGAGGGATGAACACTATTCTTCAGATATTCCTTCATTTAAGACCAAACTCAAAACTCACCTGTTCAGGACTGCTTACTCCCTCCCATCCTAATTTCACTGCTTCGCACATATTTGTTGTTCCTTGTTTTATTCTTGTTATTGTTGTTTTTATTGTATAGTTATTAATAATTGTGATTTTTTTTTCTTTTTTTTTCCCTTGTTAAGTGTCCTTGGGTTTCATGAAAGGCGCTTTCAAATAAAATGTATTATTATTATTATTATTATTTGGTGTCCAAAATCTCTCGTAGGCGTTCAACCGGGTTAAAATTTGGAAACGTAAAGCCCATATCACATGCTTGGATCCAGACTGTGCCAGCAAAATTCCCTCCACAGCATAACATAGCCAAAGGATCTTCTCTCTGTAGGCATCAAGGATTCAGGTTTATACGTCACCCGAATGCATTACCAACTGAGATCAACAGCACTGATCAGGGCTCATCTGTATGCGCACATTTAAAGTAACTAATGTCAGCACGTTAGATTTGATGTATACCTCATTTATGGTCATGGTTATTTATCAATGTTTGGACTCCTTAAAGCTCAAAATGTTGTTTCTTCTGGGGGAGCTTAGGGTTTTTTTGAGGTCCTGACCCAAAGTATTGAAGATCCCTTTCAGTAAAAATCTAGTTTTTTATTTTTTTTACATGTCCATACGGTGTATTTTTATATTCTAGAAGGCACGTCATGAATAAAACAAGCAGTCAACCATTGCTTAGCATCGACACCTTGAAGCTGCAGTGTATCAATGACTATCTCAAAAAGCCAAATTCAGGCAGACGAGGTTTCATATATAACAAACCTGAGGAGCCAATCAGGTTGAGGGGTGGGGCTTTATTTGCCATTATTAGCTGATACGTCATTATCAGCTGTCGATTTTTTCTCCTTTTGACTTATTAAGTTTTGTCATTTATTAAGCTCTAGCGTGTGTTTAACATTGTTTGAAGTCGCTCTCATGTGAGTTGGTTTTCCATCCATGTATGGATGAATTACGCTAATATTATGACTTGCCATTGCAGCGCAGAATTTAAATACAGGAATGGTTATTTTCTTGGAGTTAGTTATTAATATAAAACTTTGACGAACAAACTTGAGTTTTAGGGGTTAACTCAATAACTGGAGAGGGACTTTAACAGTCTAATAGTCATATGCAAAAATATATCAGTCACATGGGAACATTTTACTTTTTTCGTTTTAGATTTCAGCACTTTTACTTGTACTGGACTATATTTAGATTAATTTATTGATTCAGTTACTTAATTAAAGGACTACCACTGCTCAAACAAAACCATGATGTGATATTTGTAGCATGTATGTGTTAATATAATTTGTCTTTCATCCTAATTTCTTCCGTCCTGCTGTCCTCTGAAAGGGTCACCGCTCTGAGCTCTGACAACGGGAGGCAGTTGGCGTGTCGTGCCAAGAACTCCGCCCTTTTCCAGCCTGTAGAGACCAGAGTGACCATGAGCGTGTACTGTGAGTGTCTCAACCTGTCTGCAAACTGACAGTCAACACCCCCTCTTTTTTTTTATATAAAAAAAACACACACTTGTGTACAAGCACACTCAACCGCACAGGAACTTCAGCCTCAGGGGGGCCCAGGGGTATCTGGCCTTGTGCACTCACTCTGTGTTAGTGGTCCAAGGAGAAACATTCAACCTGAAGGCAAAGTCACACCTACTTCAAAACAACATTCAGCAGGGGCAACCTTGTGAACATCCAATTCTCAAGACAGCCCCTGCTGGACTGAGATTGATATGACCGCAGCAGGACCACGGTGGCGGCTGGCACTGTCAAATAACACACCAGCCTGCAATTAAATTAGATTTATTGTTTTATTGAGCAATCTTGAAATTATTTACATCCTAAATTATTGCCCCAATATTAACCAAGCGCAATTATTAGACCAGCTCAGATGGATTATACCAACAAGGCTACTGTTGCAGAATTTTTAACAATATTATCATAACTAATACGGAAGCCACGGCCACGTCAGTTAATAGTAATAAATCCTGCAAACCTAACCCAGCTACGTTTGCGCTCATCAGCTCAAATTAAATTTAGAATCCACCGAGGCAGGAAATGAAGCCGGTTTCTGTTGCCATTTCTTTCATGTTATTATCACAAATTGCGTGACTTTATGGAATAAAACTGTTTGCCGCAGCACTCGAAGGTTAGTTGACACACATGCTGTCTCTGGCTTTCACTGCATTTTGGCGTTCGTTTTGTTTTTTTCCTCGTATTTGGCAAGGCAACAATGAGAGCTATTGTTGCTGAATGCGCAAACAGTGTGACACTGCAGCTGCTGTTTACTACAGTAGGTTTAGTATTTTCTACCCTGTTGATCAGTTGAAGTAATTGATTGCCGAGGCCTTAGAGTCTACCCACCTGCTTCTCCCAGGACTAAATCATGTTGTTGATTAAAGTGGAGCGGTGCTGCTGACACTTTCAGCAAGCGAGCGCTCCCTCCAGCTCGGCTGCCGTATTAACCACAGGCTGACTAGACACCTTAATGTTGTCTCTATCTATGCTGCTCCACATTAGATGCTGCTGCCGCCACTGCTGTTTTAACAATCACCAATAACCGTACCTGCTCCCGCCTTCCCCTCTATCTCTCTGCCCCTGCATTAAACAACATGGGCTCTCCGCTAAAGTGCTAATGTTGCAGAACTTGGGACCACCGCTGCAGTCTTACTCAGTATGCCAACCCATCAAAGCCAGCGCGGTGGCCATTTTCAGCCAGCCAGATTGTTAGCAAGGTGGCAATTTGTCATGCTGGCCCAGGGTCTGCAGTCTGCTCGCTGAAACTGATTGCAGCAATAACAAAGGCCCATCCTCTTCTAATTTATTTTACTGCATATATTTTATTCAAGGAGGCTGTAATTTATTCATATTTCACGTTGCCTTATTACTGTTTGAACATCTGTTATTTTGCTTTATGGACTGGATCCAGCTCACTGCTCCCTTAATACTTAATGCTTTCATCAGATCTGGACCTCTTATCCCACAGTCATGTTGAATGTGACCAATTTATTGGCCCTGTCTCAACAAATAGGCATGCTCCCTACTCAATTGCCAAGAGTGTTCTCATCGCAGTGCAGTTTCCTTTTTATGCTGCCCTATTGATGTCTTCTCCGTACCTCTCTTCCTTTGAGTTACTACACCCCCTTTTCTTCCCTCACCTTTCTGGCCCTCTATGCCATTCCCCTTTGTTAACACCGTTTTATTTTTGTCTCTCATTTCCCGACAGTCCCACCTCTGCCTCCAGTTATTGTGGGTCTGGAGAGGGAGGAAGTCAAAGCGGGGAGAGTGCTCGTGTTGCAGTGCGTGTCTCATAGTGGAAACCCCCTAGCCACTCTCCACTGGACCAAGGTAAATCTTCTGCACCATCTGTTAAGGAGGCTTTGTAACACGCCGTCACACTGGCAAAATGAGCCAATTTTAGTTTTAAAATTCACAGCGTCCCAGAAGCATCCCATTCTTAGCAGCTTCTGTTCTCCGCCGCCTGCGCCATATGGGGAAACTTGCGACTATTCAAGCATTCTGTTGCCTTTTTGAGTGTCATGTGTTCATTTTGTCTGTCAGAATGGAGAAGTTCTGTCCACAACTTGGGAAGAGGATGATGCGGCGCAGAAGTCCAGCAGCATCCTCCGACTAAAGATCACCCCTGCTGACAACCAGGCAGAGCTGTGCTGTGAAAGCATCAATCTAGTGTCCCTATCTCCTCTGTCTGTCAGCCGCAAAATAACTGTGCTCTGTGAGTGAAAGTAATGCTTAATATAGTGCTGGAACACACACATGCTCCGGCTCACACAAAGCCTCTGCCAAGGCTCGCTGATTATGGATTATTAAAGATATGAACATGAGGCGGAGGAGTGTAGTAAGTCTTACCTCCAAAACCAATTCTTTTGCTGTCCCAGCAAAAATTACTATGTTAATATCATTAATGAAACTAATGGTTATTATAACTGCAGCCCGTATTTCTGACTGCCTCCAGATTAGAATCGTGGTATGCTCTTTGTTAGCTGCTACATTAGTTCCTCAGGCATTAAAGGCTACACTTTGTGCGAGAGTAACGCCCATGGTTAATAGATTATACTTTCTCTCTCTGAATATGAAATGTTTGTTTCAGCAACAATAAAACAAATACGGAATTAATATTCAGCAGCCTTGGTGCATTGAGTCTAACAATAGCCTGATTTTGACTACAGAGTCAGACAGTGTAAGTCAGAGCTTTAAATGCTGTCTGATTGATGCACCTATTTTATGGAAATATGATTGGTATCGGGCCTTGCAGGAATCTCTAAGCTCATGCTATGTAAATGGAACTGAGGTTGCACCAGTACTTTCCCCATTCTTCATTGAGTCCGCAACAGGCTCCGGTGCCGTGCCTCCCAGTCATCCGTTCAGGGATGTCGAAAATGAACTGCTGACTGTCTGACTGTGCTCAAGGCGCAGTCAGAAGCTGGAGGGCAGACAGTCAGATTCACCGGTGAAATAAGAATATGCCTCTTTTGCCATACAGCACCTGCGTGATATCAGCCGCCTTTGTGTGTGGCGCGCACAGACGCACGTGGGATAAGACTGGGATGATTTACATACATGACCCCCTCCTTCCCCCAAGTATGCCAGCTCAGTCCCCAGCCTTTGTATTCCCCTGAAGGCTTTACACAACCTGCATCACTTTGCCTGCAGCTATTGTACCCTTTCTCCCCCTCTGGTTAAAACGAAGCAGACTTTTAGAAACCACAATGAAAACCCCCTGAGAAAACAAGTTGCCACTCAAAGTGATTTTCCCTCTCACCCTTGATACAGCTCTGTGTTTCACATCCAAAAATAGTTGCGCTGCCGCTGTGATCAGAATAGGGAGCTGTTGAATGTGCTATTCGTGGGGCGGTATTTTTTACTGACTTGTCTTTGTATGTTCGCCTATGCATGTGTGCATCAGTCGAGCCGGAGGAGCTGACAGTGTCAGGTTCGTTAGCGGCCATCGAGGGGCAGGAGTTGAAACTGAGCTGCTACGCCTCCTCCAGCAATCCACCCGTCGACATCCGCTGGTGGCTGGGCTACAAGGAGCTCAACGGCACTGGTGTCACAATGGAAGAGGTGGGACTAACTGCCACACAACTTGCACAATTTATCAAACAAAGCAGGCCGACAGAACAGCACAATGTCTTGGGCCATGCTGGTCAGTTTTAACAGAATACTGAAAAATGGTGTGTTTTTGTTTCTTTCTGTGAACACCAAGCAAAAGGATAGGAAAGTTAAAGCACAAAAACATCTCCCTTTAGTCAAGCTAGCCTTAAGGATAACAACAACACAAAAACACTAAAATGCCCCCCTGTTGAATTAAGAGGATCTTCAATGTGAATTTTGACCTCATGTGAACCTTTTATAGTTGGGGGGGGAAAGTAGCATGATCACGAGTAGTCTCTGAATAGGCCCTGCTGCAACTTGGCAAATGAATCAGTCGATTCCAAAAAGAGTATTCTGCCGCTCTTCTCCTCTTTTGTGTATGTTAATAAGATCAAAGTGAATAAAAGCTGACACAGAAGATGAGTATTATTAAACAAGCTCTTTATTCATCTGGCAGCAGCATTTTCATTTTGATCTTACATGAGGCGCTCGGTGTGCTGTATGTGAGCTTTAATGCATGTGAAACAGCGAGGGGTTAATGAAGACTGACGCTCCTGTCCAGTGTCTTTGTTAGTCTTTCTGACTGTGGCTTTTTACAGTAATCACCACAATAATAGCTTTAATAACCAGATGTGCTGCATAGGCATGACCACTATCAGGCAGGTGCAAAATGACACTTTGCTCAATTTATAACAGTGTGCAAAGCGGGAGAGTCAGATGAATATGCTTATTTATCACAGGCCATGCACAACATCCGTTATTACAGCAGCTAATTTGCCATCTGTATTCGCCAAGACAAACCGGTGAGGCTTGTTTTTCTCCCTCGTTTTTTGTCCCCCTCCCAATCTCTCTCCTGCAGCTGATGATGGCAGACTGAGGCTGTCTGTCCCCTGACTGAACTGTCATGTGTGCTTTGCATCTGCAGGGAGCCAATGGTGGGATGACAACCATGTCCAACATGACCCACCGGGTCTCCCGGGAGGAGGATGGGTTGAAGCTCACCTGTGAGGCTTTTAACAAAGGGACACACTTCTCCAAAACCCAAATCTCTCAACTCAGTGTGTACTGTAAGTAAGTTTAGTTTCTTGAAACTTTTAAAAAATTTTTCCCATATGTAACCATCTTGAGAAATCTCCATGGAGAATGACACCTTTATGTATCTATGTACACATGCTTCATGGTGCAGGAGGGCAACTTTAATTACAACTCAGAATACCAAGAACAAAAATACAGATTGAAAAGCTATTTAACAAAGATATAAACACAGTATGTAAAGTTTTATTAGATTCTTTCCATTCTTTTTAACATAGGGTAACAAGTACTGAACGGACATCATGAAACAATCAAGTATGCACTGTACTGGAAATTATAATAGGCAGATTGAAAGTGGGGTCAATAGAGTCTGTCTCCCATTTGCATTACATAGTCCCACAAATCTGCGACACAGAGCCCAGGAAGTTGTTGGTGGTGCTCGTGAAATGTTGTCCCACTTTTTTAAAGGGCTTGATAGAGTTGAGGGTCATTTTAGGGGACAGGATCAGGCCGGGCATCGAGAACGTTCCACAGATGTTGAATGGGTGACATGTCTGGAGAGTCTGCAGGCCGTGGTAGGACTAGAACATTTTTAGCTGCTATAGAAGGGCAGTGCATATTCTGCTGACAGAAGGACATGCTTTGTCTTGTTGAAACTTTAAGTAATGAACGGGAAAACTATGGGTGTGAGGGTTTCATATGGATATTGTTGGGCACTGAGATTGCCATCCATTAATGCAGACATCTTCTTTACCCTTCCTGTGCCATCACTCATCTGCCTCATGGGACACTCTCTGAATTATGTTGACATTCGCCTAGAGACGGCAAACTCAATTTTTGACATCAACAAAATTCATCAATGAATAAAACGATCCTCCATCTTGCTAGTGTCTGGTGAACATGAGTGGCTGCCCACTGGAGATGATTACGATGCTGTTCTGCTGTTAGATCAAGGCCTTGGCGAAATTGCAAACTTGCCTCCTTAGGTAATTCCTCAAAGTTTAAGCAGACATTCTCTGGTTGTGCATACCGACAACTTCATCTGCAGTCTCTGTAGTCAATTTAAAATGATTTTACAGATGGACATGCAATGACTCTGGGTTCAAGCGATGGCACGTGGTTTGTGATCATGTTACAGATTGTCTGTCGTACCATTCTGTCTGAAATGATTTCTTAAGTGCCAAATGGTGGAGTTGTGGACATCCCAGTGCCTGGCTACTACCCTAACTGACATGCCAGCATCCAGCATGCCAACAGCCTGTTCTCGTCTTTCTCTTGTCATCTGTGGCATTTTGTCATTTGAATAAAGTTGTATTTTAAGGTGGCCTTTGATAGTCACTAATCTATGTCTATGTACTGGTTACACTATAATTGTCTTTTAAAGCCTGTGAATAGTGGTTGAGAATGTATTACTAGTCAAACAGCTAAAAAACTTTGCATGCACAAGTGACTAAATTTTATCTATTAAAATTTATAAACATAGCATTAAAATCAGATCCTTAACTTTTTCTCTAAGTTGGAAGAAAAAGACCATTTGCATGCTGCATTTATAATTTTGTTCAGTGGAATATCGAGGTCTGCTTTGTCATATTTGTGTTCGAGAAAAAGTTTTCTGAACAGATGTTCATGTTGAAATTTGTATAACTTACATTAACTTCAGCTTTGTTCAGAGGCCAGTGAAGGTCTCTATTGAGAATATATAAACAGGTCTGTCAAACCTGTATGGTAAAACAAAATGAGCCATATTTGTTAAAATATACTTACAATTTGCAAATCTTTTACAACAGATCCCCCTCAAAAGGTATGGCTTGATGCTCCACCTCAAGATGTACCCTTTCGTTCAGGGACCACAGTCCGTCTGGTCTGTTTCTCCACTGGTGGGAATCCCACTGGGACTCTGACGTGGTTCAAGGTGAGTGTACTGTTTATGCATGCCTGTCTGTATGTGTGCATTGTGTTGTATGTACAGTGTACATACAGTGCTCTGTAACCTACCTTCCTGTTTTAGAATGGAAGAGCAGTGCCTGACGCACTGAAGCAGACATCCTTTGATATGGGCGTAGCTCGAGAACTGGTCCTGGTCCTGACAGCAAGTGACAACATGGCTACCTACCGCTGCGACGCCACAAATAAGGCAAAAAAGACCATCTCTGCCCACACTAAGCTCACGGTTCACTGTGAGTAAGACTGGAGCCCTAATAAACACCACTTGACCTTTCTTCCATTCTAACTCGGCTGCGAGAAAAGCGCAATATGAGATAAATGGATTTGATATAAACCCAGTGACACAGATTTTTAGCTGCAACACTTTACACTCTTGATACAATCAGTGAGTCGAGATTGGATTTTCTTGTTTACTCCGTGGTTCTCCAGTTACAGCAGTGAGCATGAAGATCACAACCAAACAGGAGGTGCTTCGTCGGGGTGAAGTGCTGACCCTGGACTGTCTGTCTGGAAGCAGCAACCCCAAGGCCAGCATCTCCTGGAGCATGGGTCCATTCAGGTTTGGATACAGAACACAATGTAGAATATTTTCTGCAAAATTTACTGTCAAAATGAATCTGAATGATGGATGTTTATCCTGTTAAATGTGGAAAAAGGCCTGATTGTTTGGTGAACTTGAAACCCTTTGTTAATTTTATTTACTGGAGGAGATTTGCGTTGTAGGTTCCAGGGAGTGGAACAGGCACCCAGGAGGGCTCAGTTTGGTGGCGTCTCAGTGCTCAGTTCTCTATCCCTGAATCTGAGTTCACAGCATCACAACCAGAAGGTCATTTGCCAGGCCTACAGCTCCGTGTTGGCAGAGGGGGCCAACACATTCTTCCAGCTCAATGTGCTTTGTAAGTCCAGAATCACTGGTGCATTTCCTTCTTTTCCAGGGTGTTCATTTCTTTCTTTCTCTTTGGTGAATGACCAAGAGATGTGGTTTTGCATAATTCGCAAATGATGCATGCTGATCAGTAATGGCGGGCATGAAAACTGCTTTGCTGGTGTACTTTTGCAGTACGCGTTTTTTTTTTTCGTTTGTTTACTGGAAACCTTTGTTGTTGTGATTTGTGGGTCTGTTGAGCTCTGCGGCTGTGTGTCCTAATTGTGCATTTGCTTTGCTGCATGGCCATGTTTGTCTTTGATGCCATTTCACAGGCAGCAGCCAGCCACTGCTTCAAAGCTTGGTACTGTGTATGAGCATGAAGGAATGTCACTGTGTGTTTGTGCGGAGCTGCAGTTGGACAACAGTACTGTCACTCGTCGTTTTAATGCCTGTCCCTCTCCCTCCCGCGCTGCTTTACTCCCCCGTCGTCTAAGTGTGTGAAGTTGGTTAGATGTGGAATTATTGGGGGGGATGTCGGCTTTCTACTGGTTTAACTCTCATTAGTGTGTCTTATTGCTTTCATGCTCAACATGTTTCGTGTGTCTTTGCGCTCGCTCTTGCTGGTTCCGTGGGTCTGAAGTTTGTATCCTTGTCTCTGCTCATATATTGTTCTGGTGTAAATCCAACTTACTGTACTGTAATTCTGTGATTCCTCTGCGTCAGACCCGCCAGAGTTCAGCCCAGACCAGCCAGCAGAGGTCCAGGTGGTGGAGGATGACATGGCAACCATCCCACTGCTGGTCTCAGCTAACCCAGAAGAGGTCTCCTGCATTTGGCTGCACCGCAGGGAGAAGCTGGTCAAAGGTGATCCAGGGCTGTGTGATGGCTCTATAAACCAGGTCCTAGTTGAGCTGAGCCAGCAAGTAAGCACTCAGCTCTGCCATTCAGGGTCTGAATAAAACATGGCAGGTTAGCCAGCATGGGACCCTGCCAAATGTGATTCTCATTACGGCTCTAATGTATGCAGTCTAAATGAGGATTGCTGTCTCCCTGAATACAACACAACGGTTCTAAACCTGGCTTCTCCTCCAGGCCGGTGTCATCAGGGCCCTGCTGCACCCACTCGCTTTTTTTGTTAACTCTGTTAGCTCCATTATACACAGCAGACATTATAATTTGACTGTAACTTGAATGCAGGAAACCCACCTCTTACATTTTGAGTGCTGTGGTACAGAAGGTGTCTCTCATGCAGCCTATTGTTAGGTTGATGTGGGAATCCAGCCAGGCCAATCAATAATGCAGGATTAGATGTCACTTAGAGACCAGTGGCCAGAGGACATGCAGTTGATGAGCATGTAATGAATACTTAATTGACCATTGGTTTGCATGTGTGTGTGTGTGTGTTTTTGTAAAGAGGGCGATTGGCGCTACCACTGGTCAGACGACTACTCGCTGGAGATCAAGAACGTGACGAGGAAAGATGCCGGAGTTTACTCTGTCGAGTGTGCAAATGAAGAAGGTGTCAACCGAACCTCAATCAAACTGGACGTTCAGTGTAAGACCCTGAACTCGGAGAATAGCTGAGCAGACACGTGCATCTTCTCACCCACACCAACTTTTAGTGCTATACTTCTGTAGACAGAACTAGCTAATAGTTTGGAGGGATTAATGGAGGAAATGGGAAAAAGAGAAAAAAAGTTCAAATGAAAGAAAGAATGAGAGAGAAACTAAAAACAGTGCTTTTATTATAATCATTGCCTGCAGTCTATTCATTATTTATCTATCTTTTCAGCAGTTTAACAGTTGTACCTGTGGGTCCTGTAGGTCAACTACATCATTTATCTCCATTGAACTGCGTTCTACTTTTAAATAAGGAGAATGGGAAGAATTTCTCCTGCTAATAATTGTCCATTTTGTGCCCTGAATTAGAATCTCTAGGCTGCTAACGGCATGTTCTTGAACCGTTCTATGCTGAGAAGTATCAGCGTCGTTACTGCATCCAGACTGACAAACTCGAACAACACTGACTTTCAGCTCCTCCCCACCAAACGTGCCTCCTTCATTAGGCCTCCATCCAAGGCCGTCCACCTCCACTGCAGCCCCGGGCCCTGCCTCAAGCTCCAGGCCCTTCTGCCCCGTTACTGATGATTTAATAATGGGAGTGTTGAAAATGTAGGTCTCCCCGATTCACCAAAAGCCCATGGTACATGCCTAATGGATTCTGCCATCCTGATCGGACTGGGCTTGACAGTTGTAGATATTCATTATGTATGGTGGATTGTAGTAGCTTTTATGTGTGGCGGTGTAGCCCACTTAACAATGTCGGTCTTGGTTAGGAGGCCGACATGGGTGGATTCCACTCACCCAGAGGTCTGTGTCTTGCTAGTGTTTCCCACCACTGTTCTTCAAGAGGAACACAGGTTTCGACAAGTAGGCACTAATGGCCTTACTGTTGCAAGTACATGGCACCCGTGGGAAGTATAAAAAGTTTCCGAGGTAGAGGCGGACAAAGAAAAGAAGAGGAGCCACGTTGTCAGGGAGGAGAGAAAAAATTAATGGACAGACGGATAAAGGAGAGGCAATTAGTCAGTCTGCTATGTTTGGACTGGAGATGTGCTCTCCTTGGAGGGCTTCATGGGTCACGTGATGAATTTTCAGTTTGGTTGCAGAAGTTCCAACATATAGACAAGTTAATGGTATTGTATCCAAAGCACAGAGTCCGATTACAATGGGGTTATGAACATTTTCAAAGGCAAACAAGTGTAAGAGTAATTACAGCAATGCGGCATGCTTATTTAATGGGTTGCAAAACAATTTGTCTCAGCCTGACATTGTCCCCTTTTCTTTCTCTCAGATGCTCCCAGTGTCAAAGCAGAGAAAGACCCTGTGCTTGTGAACCTGGGGGAAACTGCAGACCTGATATGTGTGGCGGATGCCAACCCCATTATATCTGGCATGTTCTCCTGGAAATGGCTGGTGAGAGCTATGCAGGCCCAGCAACAGCCATCCCCCTAAATTATATTTCCTTTATCTGGCTTCTTTTCTATTATTTTATCCGTTCTTACCGTTTATCACTGGCCTTTTGTAAATGCACAGATGCACCATATTTCACTGGCTCTAACTATCCTTCCACCCCACCTCTTCCTGCTCCGCACTCTGCCCAAATCCAGAAAAATAGCTTTCATTACTGCTGCGTGACTAAAGGGCACATTCGTCAATGTGGCGTGGTCTCTGTATCTACTGATGCTTTCTCCGGTCTAACCCACCCCCTGGCAGTAGAGTGTGTCCCGCTTTCAACCTGCGCTGCCCCTCCTTTTCCTCTTTCCCTGTGGCTCTCCAGCCTTTGGCATTATCCTTCTCCGTCCTTAGAGCTTGTTCCATCGGACGCCCTTCCCATCCAGTCCTCAAGCCCTGATGGTTTCCGGCTCAACTCCCTCCCTACCCCTCCTCCGTCTACCTGTCTCGCTCTCACACAGCAAGACAGGTAGACAGCTATCACCCCAGAGGAGGGGAGTGTGTGTTGAGGGATAGCGGCTGTCTTCTGCTTGTTCCCCCTCACTCTGTCTTCCGCAGGGAGAAGGGGAGGTGGAGCTGGAAGAGGAGACCCAGGAAGATGAATCAGGCCTTCTGACCATCCGTGATGTGACTCGGGCTCACGCTGGTCTTTACCAGTGCACGGCGAATAATGGCATTGCACTCCCTGCCAGTGTGGAAGTGCGGCTGGTGGTGCAGTGTGAGTTCGCTGTATTTATTTTCAGTGTCACAGCGGAACAGAACGTTCGCAGAGATTTGTTGAGGACATGCACATGTTTGTGTACCTGTCAATACGTGCACATTCACTCTTGTGCCGTGTCGTGGATCTGCGCGATTAATCTCGGCGCCTATCTCGTCTTGTGCAGTTAAACCCCAGCTTCAGAAAGCACCGCAGTGGAGGAAGGTTGCAAGCAGAGGGGATGGCACTACTACAGCCGAGGTCGTGTGTCAGGCTGAGGGCATTCCTCGTGTCGACTTCTCTTGGGAAAAAAATGGCGTGCGCTTAGATTTTGCAAACCCCAGGTCAGGAAGAAGTAGTTTTCCATTATGTTTGTTACATATTGATGAGTCCTTACAGCTTAACCCAAACATTTTACTATTTCTTGCCATTCCACCGTGCTACTAAATCCAGATTTAGTGCATTTTGTACTCTGCTTTTCACTATGCAAATACCTGTTTAATGCTTCTTTGATGTGTGAAATTGGATGACATAGTGCAATCTGCAGGACATCACAATCCCCGCTGTCTGTCTGCTCAGGATTTGTCTTTCTCCCTATGTGTGTGTGTGTGTGGGCGTGCATATGTTTGTGCTGCAGGTATGAGGAGTGGACGGTGAGGGAGGGCTCCTTCCACACCAGCACGGTTCGAGTGGTAAATGTGAGCGCAGCCCTGGACTATGCTGTCTTCAGCTGCACTGCTCGCAACTCACTTGGGGAAGACAAGCTCGACATCCAGCTCGTCAGCACAAGTACTGTATCTGTGTACATTTCTGGGGTTTTTTTGTGTGTGCGTGTGTGTGTGTGTGTGTGTGTGTCTCGGTGACTGCAGTTCTCTCTCCACAGCAGCCTTTGTCAGTGTGCTGCAAAAACCACAAATTGCTATAATGTCCACTTTTCACAAGCCAAGAAAAACAGCCCTGGTTCAGCTTTGTGCCAGCATGTTTTTAAGATAATCCAGCAGGTTTTTTCAGTCCTCTGAACCCCCAAAACTCAGCGGCCAGTTTGAAAGGCATGTTATCTTTAAAGAAATTACACCATTTATCACAGCCAGACACTGTACAAACAGAAAGAGTGATTGGATTTTTAACTTTCAGACGGTCCGTGAAACTATTATGTGTCTCATTTGAGAAAATAAACCAACCAAAAATAAACTGTTTGCATCATATGCTGTGAAAAACAAAACTTTCTGTGCTCCTCGGCACAACCGAGAAGTCACGAAGGACAAAAAATTCAGGGTGTGTTCAGCAGTGCTTATAGAGAGCAGAGAGGAGACAAGTGTGGGAACAAATTGAAGAGACTAGGGGGAAAATTAAACACGCTTGATCAATGGAATAAATGCGGCTCGGCTCGAAAACGGTATACAGAGGAGCAAGTTTGGAGATACATTCAGCATGGTGAAACATCTTTCTGGAGCTGATGTGCAGAGTAGTGTGAAAAACACAAGTAGTAAAATGTCTTCAGTATGTAGAGCAATCGCTTTTTCTAGAATTGGTCACGGCTGTTGAAAATATATTAGCTTTTTTCCATGATTTACAGCATTGTAACTGTGCCATACAGTCCAAAAGACATTTTTTTAGTTCTCTTTCCTGTTCCCATAGAGGTGCAGGACTTTATATTGAAGTAAAAGAAAAATTAAATGGTTTATTTAGCTTCAGATGTCGGGGAATTTTCTCATTTCACAAACATTTAATCCTTCAGTTTCAAAATGTTTGTAGCTCTGTTATCTGGCCACCACAAGCACTTCATGATTTAGTCTGATTGTTCTCGTCAGCACAGAAAAGAGGCGGATTAATAGCTGTTAGAAAGTCAGGCATCTAATAAGATACAAATCCAGATAAAAGAATGAACCACAGTAAAAAGGTATATTGTTTGTTCACTCGCTTTGGCTTCTGTATCTACTCCACACAGTCTTTTTGCCCCCTAGTGGACAAAACTCACCCACGACTGCTTTAAATAAGTGGCAAATGATCAAAGTCAGTGGTTATGGCACACAACATGTAGGGATTATGCATATCACATGCTTGGCAGTGGAGCGCTAATGTTTCCTTTGGTTCTAATTTGGCAGCATTTCAAAAATAACTGAATCTGTGCCTCTTTGTCCAATTTTTTATCAGCCTTTTTCAGCAGCATTACAATAGTTTTGCTCCGACCATTGAACATCCAGATTGCTGTAAACTGGAGAGAGTTGTTGCTCCTGAGAGTCAGCCCTTTAAGTAAACTTATTCCACCGCTCTATCTATCTCCACCTTATCATTTAGCCCGTAGCACTACTTCACTTCTTCCTCAGATAATGCCGCAGTGATATGCTTTACTCTCCCGGCATGCTTAGACTTTTCTACCTTCCAGCTACCAGTGTATCTGTGCACTACCTCCATTATCAACACAGTCCAGCTCTCAGCAACAGCCCAAAGCCATCGTTGGACACGTTTAGTGTTTACTGTAAAAACCATAAAATACAATCCAATATTGGCCCTGTTTTTTCCCCAGTCATTTTTTTTTCAAGCTGTGAATATTCATAATTAATCTGACGCAGTGATAATAAATTTTATATGCTTCCTTATCATTTTAGAGCCCGAGAGGAAGAGAGTGTTTTTTTTCTGTCTCCTTAGCATGGTGCTTTTTTGGATTTGACGGAGACGAGATCCACATAAGGCTGACCTCTTTGCCCTGGAATTTTATGAGTGGAGCTGATAGTGGGAATTATTTACTTTGCAAACTGGGCTGCAGCCCGGAGCCACAGACGAGTAGAGCATCTCCTTCTTATGTTGCCACTCGACTATCTCTCCTCCTTCTCTCCTTGACTATCTCTCCCTCTGCCCCAACAACCACCCTTCCTTTTTTTTCCCTCCGATGCTCCAAATGCAAAATAATCCACTTTCCCTTCGCTACTCTGACTGAAGTAGTGCCTTGTGTCAGACTGAAGGCCTGGATATAGGCTCCTTTGATCTTTGTTCACAATATTGATAATAATCTAGGCACTTTATCCTTCATTGCATAACTTTGGGTGGATAAATTGGACAAATCAGTCACTTTGTTCTGCGAGGGATCAGCCAAAGCTTTGCCCGTGTTACCCGATCATTCATACAACAAAGCGCAACCCTAAGCAAAAGCAAATGAGGAGCAATGCAAAGCTGTTGCTGTCAAAAAGATTTTTTTTTCCTTGAAGAAGCCCTTGGAATAAACTGTGATTAAGACGATATAAACTGTTGAGGAAACAAAGCAGCGTCGCAGGCTCACTGACAGGTTTTGACCACGGCGATCATCTCATAGAATTTTACTCGCTGTTTTTCATTATTTGTCGTCGGTGGTTGTTATCAGTTTTTCTCATTAAATGTTTCGTATTGCAGCACTTGAAATGATGTGTTGTGAGTCACAGCCTGAAATCATACAATTATACAACAACAGCAAAGTCCACCCACAAATCAAACATTTTTCTGTGAGGTAAACAGTTATTACCAGCCGTTCTGACATGTAAATCTTACAAAAATTGTTTTTGAAAACAGAGAATATCTTGATTTTCTAGCAAGAAAAACATCCCTGCACTTGCATTCAGCAATTTCATTTTGTCTGTTTATACCAACTCCATAGCAAAGAGGCAGGCCTAAAGAAGGTACAAGCCTATAGACCTCATGTGGTATTTCAGAGACTGCAAATATAATCACTCGACTATATAATGGCACACTTCTCAGTTTCTTAGCACCCAAAGTCTTTTCAAATAGCCTCCTGCTTAGTGAAGGCACTCAAATCTCGAACACATTTGCTTTTTCCACTGCTCTTCATTCCTTTCGCTTTCAGATCACCCAGATCCTCCTTCATCGTTTCGCCAAGTCGGCGTTACCCACGACTCTGTCACGCTGGAGTGGATCCCCGGCTTCAGTGGAGGCTTGCAGCAAAGATTCCGCATAAGGTGAAAAGCCAAGAAATGACACCCCCTTTCATAGTCAGAAGAACTGTGCCTGACAGAGCCTTTTCGGGTTGACAGGTACCGTTGGGATCAGTCAATCAGTTCGCTGTACATGGACGTCTTTCCTCCCAGTGCAACCACCTTCACTGTTACTGGTCTGCAGCCCCTCACCACCTACAACTTCTCTGTCAACGCCCTCAATGCAATCGGAGAGAGTGGCTATGCGGACAACAATGCAGTACTGACCATCACCACCAAGGGTCAGTTTGGAGTAACCCCAGTTTGAGAGGGCTGAGCAGCACAAGCATCTGCCTTTAATAAATTTAACATGAGCTTATTATGCATAGACGTGTGCTTTTGTTATCTTTTTTTCCTCTATAGAGAGAACAGAGCCAGAAGAAGTCCCATCAGATGAAGACTCAGTCTCACAGAGTGAGTCTTTAACTACAACTCCCTGGAAAAAGCTCTTAAGGGCAGTTGGAAATTGATGTTTGCAGAGCAGCTAGCTTCATTTGGCTAAATCATGTTAATGTATGCACCTCCAAGGCTGTTAATGTTTGCTCTACAGGAGTAGTGGTTGTCATGGCACCCACCCATACTTTTTCTCCTCTGCTAGTTTTTAATCAATAAAGACAATTGAGAGACTGGTTGGGTCTGTCTCAGCTGGTTTTATCTCCACAAATTTCCATATTACTTCCTCTTAAACTTTCATTGTTACACACTGAGATAATGCTTCTAATGCTTTGCAAACTAGGTGCAAGTGTGCTGCCGGCGTATCTCACTGTAGCGCTCACAGTGGTGGCTGGAGTCGTGCTGGCGTTGAATTCGCTGGGCTGCTTCTTTGGACTGAGGTGGAAACGGAGGCGAGGCCAGACAGGTAACCATAATTACCTTTTCATCCGTGGAAGTGAGGGTGTTTCTTCCATCACTTTCTGTCATTGAAAATGTTCTGATTCCTCAACAAAAAACTCCAAAGAGATTACACTGAACCATGATGCAATTGTCAGCTCAGCATCTCACTCTCCCCTCATCTCTCCATGTCCCTCTTTCTATTCGTCTACCCTGTCTCCTCTCCTTTTGCTCATTCTCTAAGCCTCTACCTCCCACCACATTCATCCTTCAAAGCTGTCACTTCTGCGTTTCATCCATATCTTTTATCTCATTTGCTTGCTTTATGTCCTTCCTCTATCCCTCCTTTTGTCTCTTTCAATTTGTTCTTCGGTGTAAGTGTCAAGGTTTCTCGCTCAATCTTGTACTTTTTTATTCCTCACCTTCCTCTGCCCTCTGATTTTTTTTTGCATAGAATTTCCCTTTTTCCTCAGCTTACTCGTCTTTCATTCACTCTCCTTCTCCAGCCTTTTTATTGCCTGATCAATTTCATTATCAAGGATGCGATGCTCCTCTCCTCGAGCTCTAATTTTCCTGATGCTAAGCCTCTTTCCCTCCTGTTTCTGTATACCCCCAGCAGGGGGTAGAGAGGGCAGTGTATTGGATGGAAAGAAGAATGAAGAGGAGGGGTAAGTTAAGGCCCTGCAGTGGAAGTAATAAAGATACACACATCCAATCTACCCCAGTAAGTCTGAGACCTGATCCACTGGCTGATCGAAACAGCCAGGCAGGCAAAATAACAAGCTTCTGTCAATATCCATTTATATTAGTGTCATCAAACTTGCACCACAATCCTGCAATAAATGGGCATTGAGAACTTAATGTATGCAGGAAGCATGTTGCCATGTGTGCTGAGTGCTTTATATCTCCCTGAATCCTCACTGGAGGCTAATTATTAAGTGTTTCTGGGAAATAAATCATGTTGATGACAAAATCTGATTTGCAGGTCAAGTCAATCAACTGTAAGAAACTCCAATGAGTATGAGAGCAGAGAAAAGATCAACGCCGCAGCCCAGCGCACCCTCCTCATTGACTCGGGATCCGAAGCAGACAGCAATGCCTACGAGAGCTATGCGGCGGTAAGAGCCGGAGGGAGGAGAGGGAGAGGGAAGAGCGGGTTGAGGGAGAGAAAAGGGCAATTGAAAAAATATGCGGAGAAGCGGGGAAGGTTGAGTAAACAGATGAGGGGAGGAAAGAGGTTAGGCAGAGGGTGAAGGGATCTGGCAGGAGAGGAAGTGGAGAATTCAGCCATAACAAGGAAAATGGATAGATAAACTAATGAAACCTTTAGCTGTGCACAGGGATGGAACATAGATCAATACCTCACAATTAGCATTCAAAATACACATCGATCCGGGAGAAATTATCATTTTGTACTTTAAGAAAGGCCAACGAGGATTTGAACCTTGAAGAAAACTGTTTAGTGAGCTAAAAGAAAACAGATAACACTGTTCTATCAGGAGAGGACGAATCCTCAAAGTCCCACCGAGGCACATTCACCTCTAATTTACCTGTGTTTCCTTATTTACCTGTAGAGATTTCTAGTCTTTACTGGAAACAGTTTGTTTTTCTTATATCTGTGCAGCGGCAACAGTTGAGGCCTGAGACATTATGCTTTCGGGGTTGTCCGTCCATCCGTCCTAATCTCACGAACATGATATCTCTTAAACGCCCCGAGGGAATTTCTTCAAATTGGACAAAAACGTTCTCTTAGATTCGAGGATGACCTGATTAGATTTTGGTGGTCAAAGATCACTGTGATCTCACGTCCATCCGTCCCATTCTTATGAATACAATAGATCAGGAATGTCTGGAGGGAATTTCATTACATCCTTTACAAATAATTCCCATGGACTCAACAATGAACAGATTAGAATTTAGTGAAAAGGTCACTATGGTCTATCAAAACACGTTTTCGGCCATCAATCAAGAAGTCATGCGCAAATGAGAACGGAATTTCACACAGAGGTCTGAAAGAATAAGATGATAAAGGTGAAGTGTCAGGTCTGGAGTTGTCTGACTCACCAGCATAGACTTTCGGTATCAGCCTACCATTTGTGCTGTATATTTCACAAGGCTTTCATCTACCCTTCCTTTCTTTGCACATCACCATTTTCAAAATCCCCTTTGCTAAAGTCCTCTGAGCAGCTATTTACACACTGAAGTGTTTTGCAGAAGATTTGGATCAAGTAGTATGTCAGGCCTACTTGGTTCTTCCAGTAAATTATCCATTTTATTGACGGTGTTCACCTCTCTGCATGCAGAACAATTGCCCCGTCACTATTTTGGAGGGTTCCCATCTCTACATCCTGGGCTTTGAACCGCCTGAGACGATTGTGAATGGTTTAAAAAAGTACAAAAAAGCATGAGCATTTCTTTTCCTCTGTAGCAAAATGCTAATAAGTTGCTGCCAGACCATCGCCAGCACAGACACAGCTCTGTGGATATAGAGCTGACTATGCAAGACTGAGCCTGGACACACATCGATGTAAGCTGCAACTTCATTGGTTAGCAGAGGCATACAACCGTGAGGCAGTAAATCTATTTTGGCCAGCTTTTGAGATGTCCGTCTGCACAATTTCTGCCTATTGCCAGTATAATAAAGCCAGGCTTCACAGTATCAGAAACAGCAACAGTCCCTATTACTGTGAAATGTGCCAGGAACTTCACCTATCACCCATTTTGATGCTGCTGTCTTTCCTCATTCACTTAGGCTTGGAATATAAAACAATATGTGCCAGAGATAGACATTATATTAATTAATTAAGCCATTTATGAGTAAATCTGAATGGTCGCCTCCTTCTAGAGGCCAGTGGGGAAAAAAAACTTGAATGAAATGACTTTCCAAGAATGCCGTGCAAACCCCTCTGCACCCATTAAAAAAAAAAGGGAATTGCCATTTAATAAGAAGTCACTTCAGGTCTAAGCTGACCAGATGCTATCTCTTCTGTTTTACTCATTTCAGGAAAGTTCCCATTATTATTATCCCACTGGTGACTACATGCCGCCTCTCAGTCCACACTATGAGGAAACATGTGGGCTTGGTGAGACGCAAATGCACCTTCAGAGTAAACAAGGCAACAATAAACACACTTGTGTCCAAAATGTGATGCAATCTGTGCCGATGCTGTATCTGTCCTAGTTTAACCTTGTCATAAAATAGTTTACCAGATATTCAAGTGCATCAAATTTGAGTTACTGATTCATATGTATGTTTCCATCATAAGATGTAACCCAACCCGTGGACTCTCAAAGCCATTTGTATGAAGAAGTAAGAGATGCTGGTCCGCACCAGGACATACCGGCTTTTCTGCCTCAACAAAGGAACAACTGGAGACCACCAACCTACCCTCAGGTCTGTAAATAAACCCCCAACCTATGATTATTTACATGACTTAATATCACAGTTTAGATAAAAGATAAATGCATGTAATGGTGACTGAGATGCAATCTGTCTCTCAGCAGGGCACTGAGAGACTGAGGCACTTCATGGAGGTTCAACAGTCACGGAAAGATTCTGATCTTCCCTTTGAACTACGAGGAGAGTTAGTTTAGAACGAGAAGATAAGGTTAAGCGCATAAACTATGGCAGGGCTTATGACTCAACAGCAGTCATTAAGTAGAGACTTGTATAGCAGATATTCAGCACCGAGTGATTTTTTCCCTCTCTTAATTCTTTTCATACGGTTTCTCTTGAGTCAACTTGCATGAACCTCTCGAGAGCTGAACTGAACAGGAGCGCTTGGTGTAAAATGCCACATAAAGCAGAATTTCACCTTTCAAGGGTTCTGAGTTTTCACCGCGCATATTGTGATCATTTAACATCACTTTCTTCAAAGGATTGAGTTGACCTAATGTACAGCGACGAATGACAACGTGAACAAGACGAGCAGAGGCAAGAATGGCAGGTTGATTTGGAATAAATAAGGAGATTTGAACGCCTCGGTGACCTTGTGCAATCGGGAATGTCATAATGATGCTATACTGCGTGCCTTTTCTTTTAATACACTTCTGAACCTTGTATTTTCAAGCCACCTACTTATTTTCTTCTGCATCTTCTATCCACTTTTACCTATACCCTCCTTTCATTTGCTTTGCCCTGCAAGGAGACATGAATCAGTCACTTAAAGACAAAAATGGATCTCCATGGTTAGCGCTGGGGCACAAGCAGCACCAACTCACAGTGCCACCCATTCAGATATCCTCCCTCTGAGCCGCCCGACATCAGAATTTTCGAGCATGTATCTAGAAGAGATCCCAACGACAGAGGCCAGTCCCTCCCCTCCCGTCTGCCACCGAGAGTTTTCAGATCTCGCAGTTAGTCTGCGGGAATCCCTACAATGGGATCGTGCTGAGTGGTATTTAGCACAGTAATGTCTTCAGGAGGTAAAGCCACATCTAGGGCCAGGCTCTAATCCTGTTTTCTCTCGGATTGAAGTTCAGCTCACAACATCAGTGACAGAGAGAAACCATGCAGGGAATTTGTCTCACTGAGAGTGGGCAGTCAGAGCGAGATAGAGACCAGCAGAAGAGAGGGTTAGGCTAAGCTCTGGCTGTGGCCACCGCTATAAAAAATCTTCTCTTCCCTAGTTCAAGGAAAAGCAGTTTACTGTGTTTACTCAACAGCCTGGACACCCTGTGTTTATTTATGGGGCATTTCTCCCGACCAAAATTGCTTTCCACAAAACGACAAATCGACAAATTGTGAAAATTACATACAAGATCTAATAAAATTACATATTAAAGTGGATATAACCAGTTTTAGTAATCTTAGTTAAGGAAATACTGTAATGCTCTACAGTCATGCTACTAGCTATGTAAAGCTGCACACAGCACTGCTTTGAGCCAAATTCTTAGATCAACATACAATTATTCTCACAGTGACAACGCTGATATTTAGCATGTGTAGTGTTTACCCAGCTCAACGTCTTGGTTTAGCCCAAAAGAAAGCTAATATTTGCTAATTAGCACTAAACACAAAGTGCAGCTGAGGCTGGAGGTTTCTTACAGTTCTCTTTCATAATCTTGACAATGCATTTTTGACCTGTTGATGGAGCTAAATGATAGCTCAGTCTGACATTTGCAGATGAATGCCATCACCTGAAAGAGAAGAAAAGGCCCAATATTCTTTATGACACAAGTAAACTTTATAGAAGATGTTTAATAATATGTTGCTGACTCAGATAGTCTTATTTGGTCGGGCAGGTCATTGCTGAGCATCAAGACTTTGACAAAACACACTGAAGGAAAAATGTAAACGCAGCATTTCATGTCTAATTAAATTCCATCTATTTTTTACAACACAGGGGAATAAGTACTTGCTCTTCCAACACGTATCATGAAACCACCAAGTATGCAATATAATAAAAATTATAATGGGCAGATGGAGATGAGGTCATACACCAATACACCAGTAATGAAACTGTCCACTATTAACATTGTGTAGTACCACACATTTGTGACAGATGGAGCCAATTAAGTTGTCAGTGCTGTTTGTGGAATATTCCTGAAGGGTTTGGTGAAGTTGACAGACATTTTCGTGGACGAGATCATGTTGTGAGTTGTTGGATGGGAGCCGTGGTAGGACTGGAACATTTTCAGCTGCTATAGATGGGCGGTGCACATGTTGGCATCATGAGGATGAACGTTGTCTTATTGGATTGTCAAGCGATGGGGAGAATTGAATGGGATAGGTTTCATCTCAATATCGTTGCGTTTTGAGATTACCATCGATGAAATAAAGACATATCATCACTTCCCTGCCGTGGGCCGGACGCCATGTGACATTGACGTCAGCTAAAGGCCACATCTGCCACTTGCTCTATAAGGTGAAAATGAGATTCAGCAATGAAAGAAAAAATATCCCTCATCTTGTTAGTGTCAAGTGAACATGAGTGGTTGCCCACTGGAGATAATTACAACACTGTTTGGCCATCATCAATATGATACTTTACCTTATTCTTTATCTGAACGTATTCCATTTTAATTTTTTTTTATTTATCCTATTTTAACTACCACCTGGCTGCTACTACTATTGTATAGTTGTTGCTAACATTATGTGTCAAACTGCCTTTTCATTGCCCCCCAGGGGATGAATAAAGTTTTTGAATTGAACTGAACTGGATCAAGGTCTTGGTGTTGGCGACAAAATGGCAAATCAGCTGCCCTCAGACGATTTCTTTCCGCTTGAGCAGATATTTTCTCATTTTCTCAACCACTTTTATAGATGGACATACCAGACATGGAGATCCAGGACTTGGGTGGTGTCATGTGTTCTTCGGTCGTCTGACGCGTTGTCGGACAGAGCTGTAAATGAGATGCCAGCATCCCATTCTCGAGTTTGTTACAGTGTCATTTGAATAAAGCTGTATTTTAAGGCAATAACTTCATAGTTACATGTCAAAAGAGTGTTGGATCCAAGGCTGTAGATTAACTCAATCGTCAAGAATTTTTCACCACCTGAACAGCTCATAAACCTTACGTGCACAATTTTTCTAAAGCCTTTTCTAATCGCAACAATGAAAATGAGATTTCTAACTTTTCCTCTAAGTCAAAGAAGAAGGCCATTTGCAAGCTGCGATTATTTTTTCTTCATTTTGACTTATTGATGTGTATTAATCTGAAGATCGGCGCCGTCATTCGAATGCCACCATGAGAATGCGCAGAGCACAAATCAGATACTTTTTTCCCTTTTTGTGCTGGGTATTTGTGTAGCTTTACCTTTTAATGTTTACTGAGAAGAGATCAGAAACTTCCTCAAAGTTTTCACGGTGCTTTCAGGTTCCGCTGCCTTGTAGTATACACAAATACACTGGGCTCTTGCTAAGTTTGTACACAGAGCTGTTACGCATACAGCCTGTTTCCGCTTCCAGCTTCTCCTTTTTCCTCAAGTGCGATTCGTCACATCAGTGTCACACGTGGGTATCCCAGACATCACATACAGCACATACAGAGAAAATAGGCTCTAATCTAAATTTACTGTTCTCCAATAGAAATGTCCCCCTTTTCCCTTTTTCATGATTAAGATGTTGTATCCTGCTGTTATTACTCCGGTAATGTCCAATGCATTATTTCTGTGGAAATATTTACTTACATACAAGATGTGAGGTGATATTTAGATCCCGGAGAGGTTGTTAATGTCCACACATTTGTCAGACCTGCAAGATTGTGTTTCCTCAGTAGGGCCTGACTGCCTGGAGATAAATCTGAACGTTTCACTGAGCTGTGTTCCCTCAGTTAGGCTTTCTATTCTCCATCACGAGCTGTCAAGGTATGTTTGTCTCATTACTGAACAATTGTTTAAGTTCCTGTCTCGCTGACTGCTGTTTTCATACCAAAGCCTGCTCATAATGCATCATTTCAGCTCAGGCAGGAGCGGTAATCTGCTAAACTGAAGGCTTGACAGCTCAATACTGTATGTCAACTCCGATTTTTCCTCCCTTGCCTCATGAACATTTTGATATGTTGTTTTCAGAAGAATCTCAAGGGAGCGCAAACAGACAGGCTGCACGAGTGCACAATTAAGTCAAAAGAGAAACAAATAGGAGACTTTAATTACCTCATCTCCAGGAGAGTTTTCACATCCTTCTTTCCCTTCCGCAGAATGCGTTTGAGAGAGAAAAAAATGCAAGATTGAATAATGGTTCAATAATACTCCTTCATCACTTGAACAGGTTGTAATACCAGCAGGAGGGTAGCTCAAATTTACCTCAGATTTGTGCAAACTCCGTCGTCGCTCTCGTTACTCAGAATTTTCAATTTGAGCTAAATAGAAATCAAATCAAAAGCAACCGCAGGTTTTACAAATTAGAACATGATTTTACTGGCAATTATTATGACTCGCTTTGTGGCTCCTCACTCCCGTTGTTAGTAATGAGGATGCGATTTGCCCTTCAGCGTGGATGAAAGAATACAACTGAATAAACACAACAGTAGCTCATGAAAGATAGAAGCACAGTGAGTTGCTAATGCTGATAAAGGCTGAAGTGAAAGCATACTGGACAGTGTACACACAGGACTGCAGTGCAAGACTGCGTGAGAAGGCAGAAGTCAAAGTAGAACCCAACTACAGAAAAGTGGATGTACTTATAGAGACTGACGTGTGAAGAAAAACCACAAGAAGTTTAGTTTGGCAGTTTTTACTATTATTGAAACTCTGCATTCTTACAGTCCTTGTCCTTCTTTAATATTGTGTGTCCTTTACTTAGAAAAAGAAATCCATACAACCACTATTCGTCTGGTATTTTTGTCCAATGGTGTACAAATATCAAAAGAAAAAAAATACCTTCTTTGTTTTCAGTCCTTTTTAAGCTACATGCATTTGTTGTTGTTGTTTGCCACCATATTTGAAATCGCACAGCCTCAGCCTCACAAATTATTTTCACTAGCAAAGCTGTCATTTATCTAGCGTTTATCTACACGAATATGTAAAGGTATGCACGATTAATATTATTAATATTAATAATAATGCATAATACTTATATGGTCCTTTTCAAGACGCTCAAAGATGCTTAACAAAGTAGATATGAAGATAAAAAATACAATAGAATAGATAAATAGAATATTGTTTGTTTGGGAGGAAATAAAATGCAGAAGTGAAATCTTGGAAGTGAGCAATCAAAATGCCCAGTGAGAATGATTATTAAATTCATAAAGATGCACGTTGTGATTGGTCACTCACATTATAACTTGGGGGGGCACCTTATATTGTGATTGGTTGGAGAAGTGATGAGGGAGGGAATGATGGACAGAAAACTGAGTTTGTTAATATTTTCTATATGACACTCCGACAAAGGAAGACCTTCACTCAGGAGGGCATTCATGAAGTCATGTCGACTGGGGTTACTTAATGTAAATATTAATAGTTTCTTTAGAAAATGAAAAAAAAAGAAATGTGACAAGTTGATCCTAAAGCAGCTCAAACACTGCTGACAAAGGCTGTCCTCAGCGAGGGCAGAAGAATCGTGAGCTTTGTCTGGTATAACAGTGCAAGTTTGTACTTCTCGGTTTGGTAATGCGGTTGCGTCACAATCGCAGCCTCAATTCCTTAAGCCTTGAAGCAAAAAGCTGAAAAAAGTCTGTTAAGAAAAAGCATTTATTCAAGAAGGTGGCAATTTCTTACACCTTCAGTTCATCGTGATTGATGATGGTAATGTGCAATGCAGTTAACTTTGACTACGACCTTTTAAAGAGCTTTTGTATAAACTCTATTTGTAAAATAAAGAACATCCAAACTGTACACAGCACTGCTTCTTTGGCTCTTGAAAAGGTTAGTATTTAAAGTGAATAATAGATTGCGCTGGAGAGTCACGCATATTTTATAACACTCTTCAGCGTGTTCAAGGAAGAATATTTAATACATGCCTGCACCAATAACAAGGAGCCGTATAATTGAAATTTCCTCCCGTGTGTGTGCTGCACATCCGAGTGAATGTAAACATACCAACAATCTCTCATTACAAGGTCATTCGCTTTTTGTTTGTGAGTCTGCAACAGGGACGCGGGTGACAGATGGAGCTGAATGCAGAGGAAACATGTGTAAACGTGGGGGAAAGATGGATAAGGAAGGAGGAGAAGCCATCGTCCTGAGAGATCTTAGCGGGAGAAAGAGCGAACGACTGGAGGGGCAAGAAGGAGGAGGCCATGTCATGAGGAAGAGTGGGTGAGAGAGAGAGAATGAAAGACTGAAACAGAGTTCAGGCAACTGGATGAGGAAGTGGTGAGCACATGGGTGTGGTTGGTTAGCAGTTTCTTCATCAGCCTTTCAGCAGTGACACACAGAGGAGACGGCTGTGGATGATGAGGCTGTGGATAAATCTCTGGACTCAGGCTCCTTGCAGGATGGATACTAAGGTAAGCAATAATAGCCCCGGATGAAAGGCTAAATATTCCAGGGCTGAGGGCTGTTCTGGTCGCCGCCGACCCGAGAGGAGATTGATGGAGGATGACAGACAAATGGATGAACAGACAAACGGAGAGTGAGGGAGAGTGCTGGATGTGACAAACAGGCAGGCGGGTCAGGCTAGGGGAAGGGGGAGAGACGCCTGTACAGCCCAAGGGAAACAGGCCTCATCTTGACATATGCTCCGGAGTGAAATGAAGATTGGCACGACCTGCTAATCTGAGCTGTCAAAGCTCATGACGACCACAGACGCTCACCTGTCACGCTGGTCCCGGCCCCCGGAGGATGAGCTGCCACCAGGATAGGTCAAAGATCGAGATTCATTTTCTGCTGGGGGGCTGGATTCAAACCCAATCCCGGGCCCCAGACTCCCATCCGTCACCCTACCTGCCTCTGTTCTACCTGTTGTCTGTATTGCCATAAAAATCAGACAACACGGGGCAGTTTTTATTTCCTGCCTTTCTATAGCATTTTGTTTCAAGCTATGAGCAATATGTTGAGGGGGAGGAAGAAGCAGGTTTCTTCTCCTCTGATTCAGAGATTGCTTTTCGGCGGTACCGGATTTCCATTATGTTAAAAAAAAAAAGTTGTTTTGACACATCCTCCAATGCCATTTTTTTTTAATTGGTGACAGCTAACAAAATATGATGAAGTTAGATCTATGGTGGCACAAAGTTCAGCACAGACATGCGTGGGAGGACTGCACACACAATATGTGGCCTCAATCACTCATTTTTTTTTTAGAAATAAAATACCATCTCCTATAAAGTTCGGCACTCAAAGTAAGAATCTGTGTTCTGTCATGCCACGTGAGGAGTGTGGGTGATGCAGCCGTTTGCTGTAGGAGGAAGCAGAAGTGGCCATGTGGTGCTAACCTCAATGAGTACTTCTTCCTGTCTGCTAGATTTGTGTTGCACAAAATGTTCCAGAGTCAATTCCGTCTTCCCTGAATCATCCATTTCTGATCCATTTATGCCTCGCTAATGCTCTGGCCCAACAATTATATGATCATTCATGACTAAAGAGACACTCAAAGTTGTTTTTCTGTGTAAAAATGAGCAGGCATTTTGTTTTGAATCTGCTGTTTCTTCTCCAGCCCTCTGTGACAAAGTGTTTACATACTGTACTGTATGTATGATCAATCATCATTAATAGAATCATCTCTGCTATCTGAGAGACTCTGGATTACTTAGCAGATATTAGAGGTTATATTTATCATGGAACAGATTGCATTCAAACTGCAAACAGCTTGCTAATGCAGTAGCTGAGAAACAACCCTGCATCGTTGCTTCACCTCTTCTTCTTCTTATTTGTTTCTTTCAGATTTATTTGGCCTCCTTCTTCTTCCTGTTTGCTATGGTACAAGGTGAGTGCTGAAGAATTTTTCCACTTGTGCCGAAATGACTCGTGGTGAAGTCATGTGACGCGAGTTAAATGTGACTTTGCTGAACAAGTGAATCGCCCGCTGACAAATCACAATGACAAGATATTCATATGTTAAGATGTGAATGCTTAAAAAAATCTTTATTTTCACAACCCTCAATGACTTTTCTAATCATGTAGATAAAGAAATATCCACCTAATGATGATTATTTGAACCCATTGTCCCAAGTTTCCAAATCAAACTACACATGCAGGACACCACTTACCTGCATTTACTTGTTAGCATTGTTGCCTCACAGCTAGAAGATCGTCGGTTCGCATCCCGGTTAGGACGCCTGGGATCTTTCTGTGTGCAGTTTGCATGTTCTCCCTGTGCATGCATGGGATTTCACTGGGTACTCCGGCTTCCTTCCTACAGTCCAAAAAAATGCTGAGGTTAACTGATGATCGTAAATTTTCCATAGGTGTGAATGACAGTGTGCTTGATTGTCAGTCTCTGTGTGTAGCCCAGTGATAGACTGGCGACCTCTGCAGGGTGTCCTTAACCTTCGCCCAAGTTGGCTGAGATAGGCTCCAGCCACCCACCCCCCACCCCCCTGTTGAAGTCAATGTGTCTTTCTTTAGGCAGTGCACAGATCTAGCATAAGAGTCTAACTCATTCTGCCCAAGGTCCCTTGGGAGTGCATCTCCTTCCTTGGCGGTCCCCACCACACATTCCACCTCGGTTGACGTCATTCTATCTTATCTGGCGGATGCAACTCTTTCCTTAAGGCTACCTACATCTTCTCACAGACCTTTTGACTGATTCAAAACAAGTAACACAATTCACCAATATTTAACTTTATATTAGTTTTTTTTTTACATCACATGGCTATAAGAGTATTTGATGATTTTGTAATTAATATTAAATTAAAACAGCGGTAAGTGCTTTTAAAATTACCTTCTAGGTAACTGCCTTTAAAAGAAACCCCTGGTTTCTCATTACACTTGAATATATGAGGGGCACAAAGTGGCAGTACTGATAGTAAAAGACTATAAATTCAACAAACTGGCTCAATAATGTTACACAGAGATATCTATGAGGATTTAAACATTTTCTAGCATTAGCCACGATGAGCTACAGTCCATATTGTATTGGTAGAGGTGTGTTTAATTGCTTCTCCATTTAAAGTTTCATTCATAAGAGGAAGAATGTGCAGTTTCAGCTTTCAAAAGTTGCACTTTGTGGCTCCGAGCTGCAGCCTGTGGAATAGCAACTCAAACAGATACAGCAATTTAATAGGCGGCGTTAAATAAGTTTAAAAAATGATTTGGTCTGAATCAGATCTTGAGTTTTAGCTCCATGTAGTGTCCCTGCACTACAGAAGACATTACCCTACAGGCTGAGCAGTAATCCTTGTTATTGTAAAACAGATTCTTGCACTCTAAATGCTGAAATTTTTAAATAAAGGCGTACACATTTAACAGCAAGGTCATTTAATATACATGGGTGTGATAATGTAGTTATAATAACTCTAGGTATACACTGTAATGAGCCGGGGAAAGATGCATCACATATCTTATTTAGCAGCCACAAGCTAAGAGATAAACTCATAATAAACATCTTAAGCTATGAACATCAGGTTTACACTCTAAACAGAATAGAGTCTTTTTATGTTCACGGAACAAATCTGACAAATCAAAACTGGTAAATATTAGAGTCAGCTATAAATCATGACCCCTTTAATCAACTGGCCTCATACGGGTTCATTAAAGTAGTCGGAATCACAGCATTAGCTCAGGAAAGTGGTGGTTTTGTGGAGCTGCAGCACTAATTGGAAGGTGCTGAGTGAGTAAACAGACAACGGGTCTTCTGTCCTGTACTCTCACACAACAATCTGGCTCTGTTGTAGTCAGAGGTTGCCTCGCAGCCCCACTCACTGCACTATTACTGGGACATACTCAGTGCATCTGCAGGCCTCTCTCCCCCTGCATGGCCAGACACATTCTGAAGTCTGGCCCCTGCCAGGAATACATCACAGCATTGTTTGAGAAAATCGCTGGCATAAACAAGACAGCGCTTTGTTCTTGCCGTAAAGTGGACTGTACCGAGGCCTTTGCTTTTGCTGTGAGGTTTCATCTGACTTCTGTGGGTTTTTTTGTGATTAAAATGTGTCTTTTCTTTACTCCTGCAGTGTCAGTTAGAGCTCAGGCTTCCACACACGCAGTTCAAGAAGTTCCTGTGAACGCCAGTGTGACTGCCCCGACTCTCAGTGGTACAGTACTCTGGCTATTCTCAGAAATGCCACTTCTTAGCCTTTTCAGTCTCAAGCCCCCTTCACTTTTATCACTTTTACAGTTACTGTCTATGATCATAAATGTTAGGGCTTCATTCTAAACACAGAACACAGTGCTCTATCTATCTATCTATCTATCTATCTATCTATCTATTTATCTATCTATCTATCTATCTATCTATCTATCTATCTATCTATCTATCTATCTATCTATCTATCTATCTATCCATCTATCCATCTATCCATCTATCTATCTATCTATCTATCTATCTATCTATCTATCTATCTATCTATACATACATACATACATACATACATACATACATACATACATACATACATACATATATAACCATCTATCTAACTATTTATCTAATCTATCTATCTATCTAACCATCTATCTATCCAACCAGTCTTCTTGCTAAAGGTCACGTCTTTCAGTTTCAGATCATTCTGTGTCTTTCTGTGTCTAACAGGCGACAGAGTGGAAACCAGAGTCACCAGAGAGGCTGACTCCTCTCCGGAAGCCGCCCCTGCTGCTGAACAAACCACAAAACAGAACATTAACAGCACAGACAAGACTTCATCAGAAAGCAAGACTCCAGCAGGTAGTCTGGTGTGTGTCGCTGTGTAAAACAACCCATCATTTCCCTCACTTAAACCTGATGTGACTCCTATCCATGTCCTTCCCTTTAGCTCCCAGCGAGGGCACAACAAAACCAAAAACAAATCTCACATCCACTCCAGGTAACACTCTCATTTCACCTTCTTCCTCGCATGCTTCAACACCCAGCCGCTGGAGTTCGGCTCATAGATGAACCGACGAAGCTCTCACGCAGACTATAACATCCCCTCACAGCTACAGAGAAAAGGCTTAGAGTACGCTTTTCCCCCCATCACAAATGCAGAAACTAATTATGAGGTAATTAGAAAATGTTAAACTCCCTGTCCTTGTTGAGATATATACGGAAGTATTTCTGCTGCATTTTACAGCACTGGGGAGAAAGAGAGAGTGATAGAGACAAAGAGAGCGCTGATAAACTTTGAAAAGCCTAAATTTCCTCTGAGAGTCATTCCACAGGAATATTCAGAAATTCAATTAAAAATTTACTTAAGCATTGAATTATAAACTTGTGTATTATAAATATTAGACTACATAAATATTAAATAAAGAGATAAAAGAGGGCCAAAAAGGCATTTTTAAAAAAAAAAAGAAGTCAAAGGAAGTAATGTTTTTACTCTTTTTCCAGCATCCATGGTGACATCTTCTCCATCTGCAACTAAGAAAACCACCAAAACCGCTCCACCTGCTGCCTGGGGTAACTCATTTTTTTCCCTGCTCCATAGTTACCTTACACGCCACAGGCGCTGCGGTTCTATTGTTATCTCGCGGCAGACTGACAGTATCACAATTCCCTGTCTTCTTAAACAAAACCCATGGCAGAGTGGTAGAATAGAGCACCTCACTTCCTCTCTTGCCAACAGATTAATGCTTGATTGTACCTTATGCAAGACGAGATAAGATATTTGTGTCCTCACGCTGTGCTGGCTTAGCATAGATAGGGGTTTGATACACCATCAACAGCGTGTCAGCAGAGCCAGTAGATCTGTCATGCCATCTCTGACAGTCGTTCCCCAGTGATCCTTGCGCTTTTTTGTTCTTGTAGATGCTTCTTCTGTTCAGCAGTCAAACTTGAGTCAATACTTTTCTTTCTACTTTTGCTTCTTATAGATCGGCGATGGGACCAAGGCTTCACCTATGGTAAGAAGCTTTTCCAGAGTGTTTTCTGTGCTGTTACTTGTTGCATGTGGTTGACTGTTTGATTTGCATTGTCCAGATTATGAGTCCCTTCGGTACGCTGGGCTGATCATCGCTGGAGTGCTCTTCATCTTGGGTATAATGGTCATTAGCTGTAAGTATGTGATGAAAATCTGATTTCTGCGTGTTGTCTCTTCTAATATTGATCTTCCCTTCTATTTATTTCTTATGACAGCTAAAAACACTCGACCACAGGATCCGTCAGTTTCCCGCTTTCCATTCATCATCTATGTGAAACGCCCCACACTGCATTCTGGTCGCGTCGTGTTTCGAACGATGAGGCATAGTGTTGCCCACTAGCTGCCTGCAGTTTATTTGCATAAAGTAGCCTAGACCTCAGCTTTATGCAAACGAGGTGCGTTAGCCATTGCTAAACTAAAATATGGACAGGTTCAGCAACTGCATAGCTTATTTCTCGTCTAAGATATTTTCAGAAGTACTTTTCCCTGAACTGTTTTCGTAACAAAAGAGAAAGTGTGCGTCCAAGCTGCCATGTTGGTCCGACGCCTCTACAGGACTGAAGGTAAAGCAGTTGCCATGTGACCTGCTAGTGACACACCCACCAAGCGGGCAATGCTGGGAGGTGGCACGTTGTCTTGTGTGTAAAAAAAAACAACCCTGAAATCTGTCAGTGTCTCACTTTCCATTCACTGTGCATGTTAAACGCCCCACATTGCATTCTGGCAGTGTCGCGTCACGTTTCGAGCAACGGGGCGACGCCTATCAACGCCCCAGTGAACATGTATCCTACAACAATATGAACATCATTTGACATTTCATTTAACGTACAATATGTAATGTGCAGGGCTGCACAGTGGCTCGGTGGTTAGCAGCGTCGCCTCACAGCTAGAAGATCCCCGGTTCGCATCCCGGTTAGGACGCCTGGGATCTTTCTGTGTGGAGTTTGCATGTTCTTCCTGTGCGTGCATGGGTTCTCACCTGGTACTCCGGCTTCCTCCCACAGTCCAAAAACATGCTGAGGTTAATTGATTATTCTAAAAATTGTCCGTAGGTGTGAATGAGAGTGTGCTTCTATATGTAGCCCTGTGTCCCCTGCCTTCGCCCTGAGTCGACTGGGATTGGCTCCAGTCCCCCCGCGACCCTACAGAGGATTAAGCGGTGTACAGATAATGGATGGATGGATGGATGTAATGTACAATGTTTGATCTTTTCATTTCAGTTTCATGTGGAAAATTTCATTATTATGTCTAACATCTCATATTCTTTTGCAGCATTTTAATTACATGCATGATATTTCACTTTCACATACATCACTGACAATATTTCATTCTCACTTATTCAATTCAATTAAAAAAAAATTATTTGTCCCCTGGGGGCAATTTAATGCACGAAGAGCAGTTGGATTGACAAATAACAAATAGTTTAAGGTGCAACATAATGTTCAGTGCCATGTCCATTGTATTTATATCTTGTTTTTCAGGTGCAATATTTTATTATCATGTGTGATATGACTTAATACCTCAGTATATCTTGCAGCATTACTTTTTGCTGTTCTATTCTAGTCTTATTAAAGCTCATTTATTTTATTTTAGCCTTATATCATACTTATATCTTATTGCTTTACTACTTTTTAGGCTCTGCTTTTCTTATGTTCTGTCATTTTGCTTTTTCTAAGCAATATCTGGCATAAGAATTTCCTTTGTAATTAATAAAGTTTGATCTTATCTGATCTGATCTTATTTTATCTTATCTCTCTGTGACTGTAGGTGGTAGGGTCTGCAGGCTGCCCAGGTGTCAAAAGAAGCCCCCAAAGTAAGTCTTGATACCATTAACTTTCCTTGATACCAGCTCATGTTCAAATTTTTATGAACAGAAATTTAAGGTAAAGAAATCTGTCACACAGAAGTGACATCTGAATATATTGTCATCCGCCGAGCGAGCTGTGCAGTTGGAAGGCTGCAGTTGAACGATTTCAATAATTTATATCACAGGCTACCGGATGATATATGGCAAACAATAGCTCGACAGAATGCTGACTGAAATGTCTGTGATGATTAATAGATCAAAAGAATTATGATTAAGCTATTTGTTGGGCAAAACTGCAACAGCGCAGCATTGTTTGCTCGCCTTATATTTAATAAATATCACTGATGGCTGAAACGGCGCTCGATTCTTTCAACGCGATGCCTGTTTATTTTCCCAGATCGTACAGAGAGGTCCAAGGATAAGGCGACAAAAGCACCAGCGCCAAGGAGTCCATCAAGAGAAGAAAGAAAGAAGAAAATAAAACACTCAACACCTGGCAGCGTGTGCGTGCGTGTTGACTGACGGGCCGTACGCTGCTTAGCAACCGTGTCATAGAAAAACAATAAGGAAGCACTGAAAACATGATTCATTCTGACAAGTAGAGAAAAGAAAAAAGAACAAGTGGAACATCACCTGTTTAAATGAAATGGTATTTCTATAGTTGCCAAACCTGCGCTAAAAGTGATTATTTATCTTGGCCAATAATGGATTGAAGAGATGATTCATATTTTAATCACACCTTTGGCCATGAAGCAGGCTTGCTCCTAATGACCTTTGTATCTTGTAACTGATAACACAGCCACAGGCACAGTCTCACAGCTAGGATTATTATTAAAGGTTATGAGGAATAAACCCCACAGCGTCTCATATTTGACAATCTCCTTTTACACCGTTCTGTGACGGTATGAAAAAACGAAGCTGCGTCGCCTTCCTTCTTCCTCGCACATTCTTCTTTACACTTTCAATCTCAACGAAAACTGATGTTTAGTAAGAGTGTCTAAGCCTCTTAGTGGCTCTATGCTTGTGAGTGAGTAAAGCCCTAGATTAAACGGCATCCATTGGCACATTATCTTCGCATCCATATGGCATCAAACATTATTCAAACAACAAACTGGGAGGAAACCGAGCAGATTTTTTCATAACATATTTAATGTCAAAATAAAAACGGCATCCAGAGTTCGGCATAGCTACATATTATGCAGTAGTATTCACTGTTTTTAACTGCTATCAGAACAGAGTCAAAGTGGCTGCAGCTGTGCAAACGAAACAAGCTTTACAGTCCAGTACTGCAACAGTTTCCTGGTGAGATATCAGGTTGTGTATTAAAGAATTTGCAAATTATTAAACGAGAAGAAACCACTGTCAAGAGTTAATACGGAAAGCAAAGTGCATACATGAGTGTAAGTATTTAACATTAAGTTCAAATTTAACATTTTTTGGCTTTAATGTGTCATTAAAATACAACTATTTTACATAAAAAGAGTTTTTTGGCCAGTTACCGACTCCCACCCACAAGAAATAAGTAAAAAAGACAATTTATCCAAATATTTTTCCATCAAGAGACACAATGCAAATGCCTCTCAGTGAATCTTTAATTCATACAATATATTATATATTTCAAAAAGCTAGAACAGAATAGTTGCACAGAGAGACAATACATTTAACAGATAACATATCTGTCGGTTTAAAATAGAAAATAAAAGCTTTTCCACATACATCGCTTTGAGATAGAATTAAAAAAAAAGCTACGCGTTACATTTTGTGCATAAGTAGTGTCACAACAGTGAGGCTTTTTACAAAAAAAAACAAAGGAAGTAACAGTAGGGTTTGATTACAAGCGTGGAGCAGAGTGGACCAAATGCTCTCTTTGGATTTCTGCTTACATCTGTTTGCTTTTTTTTAGGAAAACGCATTCAAAGAGGAGCACTCAAATGTTGTTGCGCTGCGATTTATTTGTCCAACAGAAATAGTGAGTATCAGTAAATATGACTATACAGATATATTTATATATATAAAAACTGAAATGTTTTGTACTGCAATTTTTTTGTCAAACTGTCCTCCCTTTGAAATGCCGATCTATATTGAGGGCTTTATTGAGCAATGCTACACTTTTGAGGAATCGCACACTCCGATATGAACAGGAGAAACAGATGCACAGACAATAATCACATCCGCCAGTTTTGTCTGCGTTGCATCAACTGGGAAGTGCCGCTCGGAAGACGGCAGAACCCAGTGGTCGCTGTCCACAATGATAAAGACGTAAATGCACAACTTTTCCTTTTGCTCTCGGATGGGGCTGGAGTGCAGCCAAGCCCTTCCCCCGGTGGCAAGAGTAGCTGCAAAATTGAGTGGAGGAGCAAGTGACATCCTGCTTTGACAAATCCAGTTTTTAACTGCATGCAGCTATCTGTTCCTGTTATCAGTGGAAAAAACCGACACGTCAAACACTCCTGCTCCCCTTTAACCTTTGCTGACTGACAAACAAACAAACAAGAAGGCAACCAGTGCCTTAAGTTCCTGGATGAAGAGCCTTCCTTCACACGGCGTGATTGATTTCATTTAAATGCAATCGGAGAAGCCTTCATGCTCCACATGAATGAAACAAAGGCAATTGTTGGTATTTTCCCAATCATCAGATTTTATCCCTGCCTCACACCAAGCGTCTCTCCACCAGTGTGGGAGGCATTAATCTAATTCTCCACAGCATTCAGAGAGCTATTTACAATCTGCGGGACTAAAGTGAAAGCCTTTCAAAACCAAGAAGAGAGAAGAAGGTGGGGGCGAGGGGGGGAGAAAAGAAAACATCATCATTCACGGTGGTCGATTAATTTGCAGTATTCGGAGGGGAGAAAAAAAAAAGGTGTTCACACTGGTTATTTCCACTTGTTACTTTTCTTTCTTCTGACTGAGGTTGAGAAGAGGGGGAACAGGTTTTTAATCTTTCCATGGCGCTGCCGCCTGTCACTCCTAATGGGCCAGGAACAGAAGATGTCAGACAAGTGAATAAGAGAATCAAGTGAGTGCTGGGCTGGCTTAGTGTGGATTAGCATGGTTTTTCTAACTCAACGACCATTTCACAGAGACAGGTCTGTTCCACATGCACCAAATCAAATACAGTTTCTCTGCATAGCTAGTGGGAATAATTTCTTGTTTCAGGCAGCAAAAAAAAAAGAAAGGGGGAGCTCTAGCTGTTCTAAATTATCCCTTTTAACAAAAGAAGCTTCAAGCCATATTCACAGGCTTTGATTTGGATTCCTCAAATAGAATCCAATTAGAAGGTTTGAATGTATTCCAAATGTCCCAGGCTAAATTGTGTGTATGTGGAGTACAAACAGCGGGGACAAACACAAAAGTATACAACGGGAGAAAGAAAAAAAACACACGGATTGCATAGTTACACGTGTATAGGAGGCTGTGTAGGAGTGAACCGAGCAGTGAGAAGCAGGCTATTGTGCAAAGAAGTGTCCTGAGTCAAAGAGGAGGAGATAACATAGCCTGATGCATCGCTCCTCTCTTGCCTGTGTGTTATATTGCTGCTGCTGCTGCTCCTCCAGGAATTAGACGGCCCCTTTCTGGTCCTGTTCTGTCGGCACAGAGTAGATCCTGGAGAGAGAGAGAGTAAGGACAAGGCCACAGAGGGGGTATGAGGTGAGAGAGGGCAAAAAGCAAAAAAGTATGTCATGTTTAAGATATTTTTAGGTTCTTTCTCAGCTTTTTAGCAGAATAATAATAAAAAAAACAACATCCCTGTGTGGCAGAACTCAGGAAACAGCATGTCTGCCTCATGCTGCAGGGGCTTTGACAGGTGCACGGTGACTGCATCACCTCAAAAACACAGCTCATCCCCAGGTGGGACTTATAAAACTGGCAAGGCACTGTTGATCCAACAAGCCAGAGGTTGCTGTGTGATTAAGCCTCTTTTCAACAGAGCGATCAGTCAGCACCAAACACTGCCAGAGCTGACTGCAGCCCCGGGAGACAGCCGGTAATCCTGCAGAGGAATTTAACCCCTTGCAGATTGACTTGGGTGTCTGCTCCACAGTGCTCGCTCTCCCGCTGCGAGAGGAGCTCCGGAGACTAATTTGAACTCTGTTGCCCTTCTGACCCAACTCACAGGTCATGTTGTACTGCACCTCTAGAACAAAAGAAATTGATTACTCTGCAAAAAAAAAAAGCCTCCCTGCTGCTAACTGCGGTTAAGCAGACAAAGTGTGGAAGGGAGGCCAAGTGCGAGGAGAGTGCTTCTCTGTATAACTGGTTTAGGCTGTTCTGCTGTCTGATTGCCGTTGGCCGATTGTTGTCAGGTGGCCAGGATCATGTTTACGGGGTTTGTCTCATTTTCTCAACAGAGTTGTCTTTTCAGGCCTCAATCCATGAGGTAAGCATCTGAACAGGTTAGATCTTGTCCCATTCCGTCATACAGACCCATTGGCACTGTCTTAAGGCTATTGTTTGATGGCTAAGACGGATAGGCGGGGAGCGTTCACTGGTGGCGATGAAGGACTTGAGCTGTAATACTAATTGCCGTACAAGTTCAGACGGGCTCAAATGGGTGGATGCTGGTTGTGTGTGTTATTTCTGGTGAGTGTTTTTTCTCTGGGTTTTGATGAGCTGGATGAACTGGGGCAAATTGACAAGGCAGCAAAAAAAAAAAGGCTGTTACCCACCAGACTGGTTCTGCCACTTGGAGGCTGACTTGGCGTAAAGTGAAACATGCATTTCTTAACAAGGCACAGTACGCACAGGGGCCATACGAAGATGTGCTCTTCATGCTCCTTGAACTCAAGGACGTGGATACAAAAAGATACGCAGAAAATGACAGTCAAAACATCAGCTCTGATGGTGAAGTAATATGACCTTACCCTTGCTGCCTCTTGTGCATTCGGCGTCTTACTAATATCACGGCTGCGAGTGGAAAAAAAGAAAAATGGAAAAAGGTCAAACTCCACAAGAGAAAGGTTCATATTTGCTTAGGTATTAACAGCTTCACAAGGCACACAGGGGACTACAATAATTCTGGCCAAGCACTGACAGGCTTTACACCAATACATTTGTCAACTATGAGAATGAAACAGGCACTACTTCACTATACCGAATACTTACTGACAATTGCTGCGACTGAAAGAGCCAACACTGTTGCAGCTACAATAATGATGATCAAGGTCAACTTATCTAAAAGACAAAACATATAAAGGGTTACTATAAGTTAGTGTATTAACCAAGCAGTGATAAGTCATCACTTTAATACGTTGCTTCATATTAATAATTAGAATAAATATGCTTCTCTCACCTGAGCCGGCGTCTGCACCTTTAGTTTTATCTACAGCGCCAGGACCAGACTGGCCATCAAAATGGGAAATCACTGCAAGAGAGAACAAGAAGTTACGCCGATTTCAGGTGTAGCGCACATTTCAAACCCCGACATAACACCTAATTTATCCTTTCTTTACATCACAATCATTTTGACTTGTGTGGTGCTCGAAACATTTCAAATGCACTTGAAAGAAAATTTTGATAAACGTCCACAGAGAGCGCGAGAGGTTGCGGCTTCGGAGGAGTCGGTAGCCGTTCTGCAGAAACGCTGCGAACAGCGAGGCAGGCTGCAGCCCCGGTTCTCAGCAGATCTGTAATTCTATCAAATGTCCGTCGACGCGAAGATGAGGAGTGACAGGGCGAGGCGTGGGGAGGGGATGAGAATGCCAGTGCTGATTAGCTGACCGGTGGGACGGCGGAGATGTCGACGTGCTCATTGGCCTTTCAGCAGAATCCGCGGGGCCCACTCCAGAGAGCTAATTGATTCCATTCAGGACCTAATGGTTGGGGGGGGGTAAAAGCCAACAGGGGCCACAGTCCTTCCAGCGTCTCACTGGACTACAACGCCCTATACACACCGACAGTAACTGCAGAAGCCATAACCTCCGCATACTCTCCTTTGGAAACATACTACACAACCCAACCCTCTTATCCACCCCTGGGAACTGAAGTAATGAACTCACCGCTTTTCCGGTAGAAATCCTCATCGTCCGAATCTGTGAAATAAGGAGAAATCAGATCTGTGAGAGGACATTAGAGGAAAAGCTTCCAAATAATAACAGTCTCAGTCAGGATATAGACAGCCCCTTTAATCTTTTAGCAACACTATCGATTGGAGGGGGGATTATGAAGTCAGTTTAAGGCCAAAAAAAAAAAAATGAAAGCTATAAATAAGAGTCAATATTGCACACACACAGAAAAAAAAACATACATGAGAAATCCACACTATAGACAATAACAAACCAGAAAACAAGAAGACCAAATGACCGAAACTGGGAGTAAACAACAAAACTAAGAATGAGGAAGAAAAACCATTAGAGAGTCATTCAAACGAAACCATGCAGCTCCTGTGTGGTGAAGCCGAGTGCACGTGTGGAGATGGATGAGGATCAAACGCAGAGCAAATTAGGCTCTATTTTTTTTTCTTTTATTTTTACAAAGCAGACTGCATTATGAAGTTACGTTTCGAGGTTGATCCATTCACAGTCCAGCAAGGCCCTGCGAAGCTCAACTCAGAGCCAAAGCAAGAACCAAACACTGGAACGGACAACAATAGAACATGTAGAAACAAGAAAATGACCTCGGAATCTGACGGGGTGATTTCAAAACACATTAGCAGAAAAAATATCCTTTGTTGCAGCGTGTGGGTGTGGTCTCGGTTAATCTAAGTGCTTGTATTTAAAATGCAACTAATGCGTTGTAATCCCCTTAATTGACGTCATGCAAAAAAGTCAGTTGTGACCCGGTTGAGTCACAGGTTTCATAAAGTCCAGCTGCATTTCTTTATTTCAACCAAATGATACGTACCGCCATCAGCTGATCCTTCATTATCGTCTGACACAGCTGCAAAGAAAAAGAAAAAGCAGAAAGTTATATTACAATCACAGTGAAGTTTTTTAAATGTTCATATTCACACAGTATATTGCAACATTCAGATGATCAATACAGGCACACAAAGTAAGTTTAATTGCACACTTGTGTCTACTACATCTGGGTTTTTCTAACATCTTCTAGCCGCTGCTAATCTCACCGTGCATGTTATTCTTACACTGTACGTGTGAACACTTTCCTTCACTTCTCTTTAAGGTGGTAGCGAATGCATACATTAAATCCCCGTCTCACGCAGCGCAGGGCCGTGCACATGTGTAGGTAGTTGAGGAAAAGCATGCACAGGCTCCTGATTAGATGTTTATCGCCTGAAAGTGTCACCAAGATGAGAACGTACCAGAAGCAGCTGGCAGCAGCAGCAGCAGACACAGGAATGGCAATCGCATCATCTTCAAATGCTGCAGGGGGGAGAGAGAGAGAGGGAGAAAAAGAAATTTAAAAATATCTGCTATTAATATTCCGCCATTGATGTGTGTGAAATCTCGGTGTTTTGGTTTAGAAGACGGCGCTGTGATGGAAAGCAGAAGCGCCGTCTATTATTGGGGCCTCGTCTGACACTTTAGTAGTTTCAGGATCACATCTTGCTAGTCGGGTGGAAAAAAAAAAAAGCTAGGAAATTCCACACCAACCAGTCCTGTTTTAACTAGCTGAAATGCAATCATGCAAATCTAGATTGTAATCTGAAACAGGTGGAGGGAAGAGGGTCAGATGTGACAAACTTCTTTCCCATAATGCTCAGCAGAAAACAAAGTTCTTCTGAGAATTCTGACGCGCTCAACTGGCAACAAGTGTCTATTCAACATTTTCCCCTCCCTACGCGGAACCTGAGTGCGATGCCAGTTGTTGAGCAAGAGATAGATTTTTTACTGGCAAAAACAAAAAGGAGTCAAATAAATCTGTTTCTTTTTTTTTGTTGTTGTTGTTTATTGCACTCTGTTAAGCAATATTCTTGTCATGCTAATTGAGAGCGAGGAAAAATATGAGCCCAATTTCGCTCGAACACACACACACACGCACTCATCTGTCACTTTAATCTCATCACAGGGACCAAGTGGCACGCTTACATTAGCTGGGGTTTTCTTTGTGGCGTGTGTGTTGTTATTCTGAAAGGCGGGGGAAGAAAGAAAAAGAGCTCGCAACTTCCTCGTGGCACGGGGCCCAAAACAAACCCTACCTCCGCTCTCCGTTACCACCACTTAGATGTGAAACGCAGATGTTTTGTAAGCCCGTCAAACAAAGCCCCAGCTGTTTCCAACACAATGTGGATGTTGGTATTTTTAAATCATGGGAAATCACGGGAATGAACTCTCTTCCAGTGCCGGAGGAAGCCTCGCCGGTCCGATTTAGCCGCCGAAACTGGCGTAGAATCAGGAGCCAATAGTCGATGTTTGATACTTTACAATGAGGAAAGCTCTCTTGTTGACTTTTGTGCCACATGTAGGCGCCTTTTCATTGTTAGCCATGCACATTGTGTCCCAGTTTCCTCCAGAGTTAATGACTAAGTGGAAAGAACTGAGGTGACCCGCATTGTGAAGATGGAGACTATCAAACTTGGGCTCTGAGGGACACGAGCAAACCCCTGAGCACTCACTGTTTCCGACAATTTAAGGAAGTGATATATGCCAGCTGTATGGCAGGTCAATTCCACTTGCCAAATTTGGTGAATGGAAGTGAAAAAGAAAGATGCTAGGGCATTGAGAAGGGTATTAGTCAGCTTCACTTAGGTCTTGCTGTAAGATTTCTACCAGCTTTATAAAAGAATCTCTATGTGCTCTCATCTCAGCTTTGGAAATAATTATTAGAGTACCTGTTGTTTTTTTTTCCAGACCTTCAGCACTGATAACTTTATTTGAATTTTATCAGCGGTTAAATAATTACAGCCTCTTCTAAAAGATGTGAAGGAGTCTAATAATAGTCCAATACATACAATAAATTATGTTCACACCAGATGGCTGAAAACATTTTTTGAGACAGTTTTTTTTTTTTTTTTTAAATATAAGCTGTGGATGTAAAGTCAACAGATGATCCAAATTAAATTAGCACTCACAAAGAAGAAGAGAAGAAGGAATCTCGACGCCTAATGAGGAGGAATAAAGCGAGGGAGTGTGTTGGAATCTGCGAAAACTGCTGTTCTTTGCGGGGTTAAGGGGAAAACACAGCAGGGCTTAACTAAGAACAGCAAAGGAACAGGCAGAAAACAGTGGTCACGGTGGCCACATTGTTGAAGTTCACAACCTAGATACTGACCAGTTATCAGTTTGGGCGACTGTTGGATACGATATTTAAAGATTATTATCAGTGTTGTTATTTTATTTCCCCAGATTTCCAATAAAATGATATAAAAATACATGGCTTTGGCTCCATCTGTAAAAGACATTTCATTTAAGTTTTGTGTTATTCTGAATTTTGACATCATTTACTGCAAACGTATTTCAGTTCTTAACATTTTCTATTAATCTCCTGTTAGCATCAGCTCTGAAATAACACAGCAATACATCAATCTATTATACAGTCTGTGATGCAAGACAAATGTTCATCATGTACATTTGCGCAGGTATGGGTACACCTCGGCCTGCAGCAAGATAATCCTCGAGATAAAATGGAAGAACATCAAGAACTATTCTGGTTGATTATATTGGCGGGAGGAGAGAGGGGGGACAAAAAAAAGATGTTAATCATACAACTGAGGCTGATTGGAGAGGGAGTGTAGTGTGTGCTGTTCTGGCCTCTTGAAAAGCTGAAGTAAATCTCCAAACGCAACCAACCTAAGAAGCTGCAAATAAAATCCCCTTCTGTATCCAATTTGCTTTTCAGAGTCGCTTTGGGTGAAATAATAAGCTGATCCAATTTGGAAATATTTATCAACCCAGTCCGCTGCCTCTGCATCAAAATGGCTCCTGACGCCTGTATTATTTCTCAAATTGGGTAATATATTCTCCTGCATCTGAATGGCGACTGAATCCGCTCTTTTACACCACACCCAATTTGCAACATATAATAACCAGTGGCCTGCTTATAAACTAGACAGGCCAGCTGCCTCCTGGCTAGAGAGGCAGAGATCAGAGACAGTAAATGAAGAAATCGACAAATCATGAAAACCACAGTGCGGTGCTGCGAGTCAGGCATATGCTACTCTGCTGCTGGAGGGAGGAATATGTCTTGTCTTTGTTCCCTTAAATGCAGTTTTCCACTGACAGGATTAACCCTGAACCTCATACCTGTCTGGCCACGTTAGCACACCTAAGAGCACCTAAATCTTGTTTACCAGGGCTAAGTCTGAATGAGCGCCCTCCACTCCTTCTAATCCAATCTATATCAACAAAACGCACAAAACAGAGGTTCGCTTGATGCGCGGAAACAGAATTACGGAACTGCATAGACCACTACTATCGGTTTCTTATCTGCGTGCACAGAATACAGCCCTGCGCTCAACCTCTGTGCATCACTGGCAAGACTTTGACACCGAGCGATAATGATCGCAAATGGGTATCAGAAGCAAGTCGGCCCCGAGAGTTCACGGGAGAACAAAATGTGGATATGAACGAGGACAGCAGAGACAAACTTTATGACAAGCCCGCTTTAAAAAGCACAACAATAAGGAAAAGGAGTGAGTGAGGAAGAGAAGTGGGAGGGAGGGGGAGCACTTAGATCATTTGTTATTCATTGCCATTCAATTTCCTAAAAGTGGATGCTTATTCTGGTTCAGTGAAGACAGAAAATATTCTTATTGAAATGTTTACTCAGCTCTGGCATCACTACAGCTGCTGTTTACCTAAGTGAGGTTGATGCAAATTTCTCCTCTTTTTTTCCCCCCCTTACTCCCTCCTCCCTATAACATAACATACTGCGTTATCCCACTGGACCGCAAATGAAGTGACAAGAAAACTAATAAGATAGAAAAATAATAATAAAATAAAGCAAAACTCACATTACCTCAGTTGGTGTCATGCATACCAGCGATCCGACAATGAGTGTGACAACTATGAAAAGGGTTTGTGTAACTAAGAGGATATGAGAGTGCGTCTCGCAATGACACACTGCCGTCTCGGAGACCCGTATCCTGTATTTGTCTGCCCCCCCTCCTTCTGCTCCCTGTGCATGTGTGTAAAACTATGAATCCTCTAACACACACAGACAAGAAATGAAGCAGATAGGATTCTGTAGTTGCGCCACAATGCAGGTATTTCCAACCTGACCAAAACATCAACAGCCAGAATAAGGACAAACAGGACTCTGGGCACGTACACCTCAGGTTTACTTTTTATCAGATGGAGACAAAGCTGTTGTTCTTTGTTTTGTTAACAACACTATCACCAGACCTATCCCAGTCACATCGAGGGTTTTCAAAAATCCAATCTGTCTGAGATGCAGCTTCCTGCAATAAACACGTTTTTTGGGGGGTTTTTTTTTAGAAAAATAAAAACGCAAAATCTGGTGCTCCTGTGCCGCCTCTTGCAATTCCAAGGCAAGCAGCTTGGTTGTTGAAAGCAGAGAAGAGAATTTCTGGACTAATTTTAAGGCAAAAAAAAAAAAAACAGAAAGAGAGACACCCAGCAGCTCACTGTCTGAACGTTATAACAACCGCACACACAGGATGCGAGATAAGATGATGCATGTGTGCCAAGTCAGGTTTCTGAAAGCACCTGTTTCTGTAAAGAAGCAGTCTGCACATTTGAACTGATAAAATAAAAAGTTATTGACATTGACTTATGCAGTATAACAAACACAACTGCTGTTGTTTAGAGTCAGGCTCAGAGAACTGCAGAGACGTTTAAAAAAAAAGAAAGAAAATCAAGATATGGAGGAAGGGGGAAAAGAGATGAGCACACGGAAAGAAAAATGCCCTTTTGTAGTATTTGTGAATTGCATTCCACATGTAGCAACAGTTCAACTACTTACCAGTTCAGGAGAGAGTCGGATCTACTGCAAGATGTGTGCTCCGTTTGTAGAAAATAAGGTTTTATTAATATATATCCTCCGTTTCTTCACCTCTGCTCTGAAAAGTGACGCACTCGCCACAGCTTTAACAGGAAAAGCCGACTGCTGCTGTGTGGGCCAAGTTCAGTTCAAGCTCTACCTCTCAACTACAAGGGGATTCACAGCCACCTCATTTGACGCTGAACTGCCCCTCAGTGCTGGTCCCGCAGTTTATTTTTCAGCTGCTGTGGGAAAACACCTTCCGTGTTTGCGCGTAACAGCTGTCAAGACAAATTTCCTGGTAATGCTCAAATGCGAGATAACGTGTGACAAATGATAACTTGCCACAACTTCACAACAACTGTGTGAACTGGACCCACAAGTTGCAACATGAGGTACCTGACTTGTTTCTCAGTGCAGGTGACTTCGGCTGCAGCCTAATTGGTCCACGAGTGATGACACACTGCTGATTGACAGGCTCATATTAGCCACAGGTGGGCAATCAGGTGTGTGTTGCCCTCTTTCTTTTTCTCTCTTGCAGCAGCTCAATAGATTTTGATGTTTAGTGTTTTCCGAGGCATGCAAGCAGCCTGAAGTATACTAACTGCTGGGAAAACATTACTGACCTTGTTGCTCCATGCATGCAGGTTGTCTTGTTTCAGTGCAATAATGCATTTTGTGCTGGTGCTCCACTTGTGCCTCTTAGGACTTGGTGAGTGGTTTGGTTTACTGGCTGGGCATTAGTTAACCTGCATTCAAAGGTCATTTCCACAAACACCCGGCTAGTTTTTCAGCTCGTTACTCCTCTCTGCACTCAGGTTGGACACGCTTGCATTAGTGTGTCTCTGCCTTGAGCAGTTCTGTTTGCCTAGTTTTGAGTGACTGACGTGCAGCTATGTCCTCACCCCTTAAAACAACTAAAGATAGTAATCTGTACAGCCGTGGAGGGAACTTTGAGTTCAGTCTTCACGCTGTCGTTTGCATGCATCAGCTTGTGCATTACACCAGCAATCAGTTTGTATTTGTTGAATTATTATCATTAGACTTTGTTTTTAGAAAGTTTTGCAACTTTTTGCAGTGACAATCGATACAGCACAAACTTAAGGATAATCAACAGAAGAGACAACAATAGAGTACTTTTAAGCAAGTAACCCTTATCTAGAGTATTGACTCAAAGAAGAACTCACATTTAAACAAGCTGTTGTTCAGAGTAGTTTCTGTACACTGCTGGTATGTTGTTGCTCCCACGCCAAGATCCTGGTTATCATGGAAACTGCCTGTGTGTGTGCACATTAATACAGGTGTACTCCGTTTGTCATTGGCTGCTGAGCTGGTTGAAATATGACACCACCCGTTTTTATCTGTTCTGCAAGTACACTTGCTGTGCATATTGTGAAACTCACTCGCTGCTCCCAGTGAATAGCTCTACTGTAATCACTTTAGTGCCAGTGTGTTGTTTTGCTGTTATAAAATCATCTGCTGCTGTCAGGGTAGTTCATCTTTGTTTGTTAATCATGTTACCACTCACTCTGTATGCACATTTCCTGCAGTTGTGATTTGGGAGCATATTCAAATGCTGCATATTGAATAAAAAGCGTAACTCAATTTTATATTCTCCCTTGCAGGCCTGTCCGTGGCCAGTCCTGGTAGGAGGTTTCTGATGATGTTTCCTCCCTTTAATGGCCCTACAGCAAATGTTCGTCATCAATTAACTATCACAGCCGCTGATGTCTGGACCGCAGTTTCTGTGGAGGTTCTGGAAAGTAGCTTCAAGCATCACATCTTCATCTCTGCTAACCAGTCCAAGACAATCCACCTGCCGCTGTCGGTGGGAATCACCAGTGATCACTCTTCCCACGTCCTCAGTGTGACGTCTGTGCGGCCTGCCACAGTCCTCGCTTCATTCTGTACTCAGAATGGCTGCGACCACAGCCTCCTTCATGATGTGTCCTCCTGGGGGACAAACTACTACCCCATTACCCCTCACTTCCCCAACCAGACTGCTGTCAGCCAGATGGTGATCACCAGCTCCGACCATGGCACATCAGTGGATCTCTTCCTCTCGGGGGAAGTGCTCTTTAAAGGCACTGTGTACCCCAGGGGTAGTGTCCTTAAGCTATATTTAGGGGCTCTGCAGAGTGTTTACCTCCAGAGCAACTCCAGCCTCTCAGGTTCCGAGTTAAACTCCCAAGAAGCCGTCGGTGTTGTTGTTGGCTTCACCTGCTCCAAACACTCACCTGGGGGTTGTTCATATGGATTTGCTGAATTAAAACCAGTCTCTCACTGGAGTTTTGATTATGTTATCCCTCCACTGATGGACACAGGAATGAGTTCCAGTTTCCTGCTGGCAATGGCTAGTGTGAACTCTGATATGGACGTCGCCACAAGCGCTTGGAGAGAGAATGTGTCTCTTGTTGGGGGTGTTATGAAGGTCATCCCAGTGAAATCTTCAGATAGCATCCACATTACTAATGACAGCCCTCTTCAACTTGTTTACTTCAGATATTATGACAGACAGCGTCCTTCAGCTCTCACAGTGCTGCCTTCTGTAGATGATATCTGCCAGCCTGTGCTTATGTTCGATTCAGGTGATATGAGTCAGTGGGAAGATAAGAGTATTAACACAGAAGATTTAAAGTCTGATGTTAAATTGTCCCAGGAGCCCGTCTTTACTGAGCTGCCTGATAATTCAGAGCCCAGTTCTCTTCACGCACACCCAGATGTAGGACGCTACTTGAGCAGCATGAACAGACAACTATATCCAGCAGTATGTGAGAAAAGTGTGTACTGTGACTTTTTGAGTAACTTTGTGTTACATGTTTCATAATTTGTGGCATTTACTGTAAACTTCTCTTTTTTTTTAGCCGCCGCTTCTTGTGAAGAGCTTCGCTGTGGTCACAAACGGAAGTGCTCTCTCAAAGATGGAAAACCACTCTGTTCTTTAAAAGCTAAAATATGCTCTGCATGGGGTGACTCCTTTTATCGCACTTTTAATGGAAGAGATTTTGTCCTACAGGGAAACTGTAACTACACTTTAGTTCAGACTTCCTGTCCTGGCTCAAATGCTTCTGTTCCACTTCAGATTCATATAGACAGAGCATATTTGAACAGTGCAGCCATCTCCACCATCCACACAGTGCACATTAGCATCCTGGGCTTTAATATCTCCATAGTTAGAGATGAGAAAAATCAAGTCAGGGTAAGTAATATTAACTTATTATCTAAATTAAATATGCACTATTTGTAGCTGTTTACATGGTTTATTCTCATCTTTAAACTCAGATTGATGGACTGAAGAGGAACCTGCCCTTAACTTTGGGGAAAGGGGCCCTCAACTTTTACCCGAGTGGCTCCAGCGTCATCTTAGACACTACTTTTGGCCTCTCTCTGCAGTATGACTGGCAGCACCTTCTTCAGGTTGAAGTTGGCCCAGCATTATATGGAGCACTGTGCGGTTTGTGTGGAAATGCAAATCACAGCTCCCCAGGGAGCATAATTTCTCCTGATGGTAATGATAAGACTGTGAATTTTACCCTCCCATGGGTGGTGAAGGGTGACACAGACTCCTGTATTGAGAACTGCGGTGGTGGTGCCTATTGTGAAGTGTGCAGTCGAAGCCAAACCAAAACTTTTACTGGAGCTAAAGTCAACCCATTTGAGATTGGGTGCACTCTACTGCGGAGGAGCGGTGGACCCTTTGCAAACTGTCACTCGTATGTCGATCCTGAGCCATTTGTTCGTAGCTGTCTAGACAACTTGTGTGTGAATGGAGCTGCTTCTTCTATGTGCAAGGTCTTGACGGCTTACGCCAACATTTGCCAGAAGCTTGGGGCCAGAATCCCAAACTGGAGAACCATCTCTAAGTGCCGTGAGTTTTGAAACACTTCTCAAAAATAACATTGTTTTCTGAAAATAAAAAATGCTAAGTGTGTTGTTTTTTTGTTTTTTTTACAGGTAAGACATGTCCACCAAATAGCCACTATGAGATTTGTGGTTCGGCCTGCCCAGCTACCTGCAAAAACCCGGAGGCCCATCATAACTGCATGCTACCATGTGTGGAGTCATGCCAGTGCAACAGGGGATATTTGCTGAGTGGTGGGAATTGCGTACCACAGAGCGACTGTGGTTGTGTTCACCAAAGTTCCTACTATCTCCCCAAAGAGAACTTCTGGAATGGCGAACAGTGCCAGGAGAAATGTGTCTGCCAGCCTAACTCCAAGACGGTTATGTGCGCTCCATCTGGTTGCAAGGACGGTGGAGTGTGCAAAGTTCTGAATGGAGTCCTGGGTTGTCACGTGGATAGCCCTGGGTTGTGCATCGCCAAAGGAGATCCTCACTATACCACCTTTGATGGGCGTAACTTTGACGTCACTGGCAACTGTGCATACCTGCTGACTTCTCACTGCCCTTCCTGGGGAGGCTTGGAGGACTTTAACGTGGAGGTCCAGAACCAGATGAAGGATGCTGCCAATGTTTCCTTTCGCCGCATTAAAATGATTGTCTCCGGTTATTCCATTGAGTTGTCAAATGACTGGAGTAACAAAGTTAAGGTAGGTTTGTTTATTTACCACACTGACATTTAAACAAACTGGTTTGAATTTTCAGTGTAAACACGACTCCACTTCTTTCAGGTAAATGGTCTGCTTCTGCATTTTCCTTTTATTTTGAGTCGAGGCAAAGTAAAGCTGTATATGGTCGGACAGTCAAAGACTATAGAGACTGACTTTGGAGTCATTCTGACGTACAGCTCTCATGTCCTCACTGTTCACATGCCGAGGATCTACTCTGGCACTCTCTGTGGCCTGTGTGGGAACTTTAACGCCGATCCACAGGATGATCTGGTGCCCGAGGATGGATCTGATATCTCTCAGGCCATTAGCTACTGGAGAACCAGCGGAGAGCAGGAATGTGTGGCTACACCTACAAACACCTCAGGCTGCAGTTCGCGAGATGTGGCTCTTTATCAGGGGAAAGATTTCTGTGGACGGTTACTGGATACAAATGGAGCATTCCAGAGCTGTCACAAAATAGTTAATGTACAAGATTTCTATGATAACTGTGTTCATGATCTCTGTTATGGCAACCAGACTACCTTATGTCAGAGTCTGTCCAACTATGTTGTTGTATGCCAGGAAATGGGAGCCACAGTGGATGATTGGAGGAGTTCTAGCTTTTGTAGTAAGTAACCACCATGAAATGTTAGATATTGTCTAAAACGTGTGAACAGAATTGCAATATTTTGAATAATTATCTCCTCTCTCCAACCTAGATCTCTCCTGTCCACCTAACAGTGAATACCACCTGTGCTCCAGTCACATGTCTGACTGTGCAGAAAACCCAGGTCCTCGAGCGCTAAAATGCAAAGAGGGCTGTTTCTGCAAACCTGGGTTTTTCCACAGTGGCGGCGAATGTGTACAAAGCTCTCAGTGTGGTTGCATTCACAGCGATGGTTACCACGAAATCCACGAGAGCTTCTACCCTGATGAGCACTGTCAGCAGCACTGTGTCTGCGTGGGCCACAACACAGTGCAATGCACCAACTTCACATGTCCAGATGGAACAAAATGTGCCATCCAAGACGGCCAGAGGGCATGCCACACATTACAGCCTGTTAAATGCACAGTCATGGGTGGCAGACACTTCAGGAGTTATGATGGGCACAGCTTTGACTTTAATGTGGGAAGATGCCGTTATGTTCTATCACAGGTTTGTGATGAAGAAGAGTCTGACCCCATTGTTGTTATCCAGCAAGGTCAGCTGCACCTCCGGGTCCGTGGAGTGAATATATCATTAGAGAGGGAGCATTTGGGGAAAGTTAAGGTAAGCAGCTGCACATTTACAAAAACAAATGCTTTAGTTTACCTTACTTAAATCTTAAAATTTAAAATTTCCAGGTTGACGGTGTCCTGAGGGGTCTTCCTGTCCAAATGGCTCACGTAGCAGTACTGCATTCCAGCATGCTGACTCGTGTTGTTGTAGACAATGGGGTCATTGTCACGTACGGCGGGCCAAATCTGATACAAATCGTAATTCCTGCCTTCCATAATAAAATGTGCGGCTTGTGTGGAAACGTCAAAGGAGTTGCAAAACATGACAAATGGAATAGTAGTTTTGTAAGTGATGTTTCCACGTTTGCGTCTTCCTGGTCACTTTCACCACCCGGAATGAGCTGCTCTGAGGAATGTGACCTGTGTTCGGCGTGTAACTCCACCATGACAGCTGCATTTGCATCTGATAACCTCTGTGGCATGTTGCTTGCTGCAGCAGGAGCGTTCAGTGGCTGTCACTCCGTCGTAGATCCCTGGCCCTTCTTTCAGAGCTGTGTGAATGACTCGTGTATGTCTAATGGGAGTGAGGAATTGTTTTGCAGCAGGTTGAGAGAGTACACGTTTGCATGCCAGGAGGCAGGTGCTAAGGTCAAACCATGGAGGGGTGAGAAGTGCTGTGAGTATAATTAATCTGGAGTCTCTTACATGTACATGTGTTGTTTCATTAGTTTGTCATTGTGTGCCAGCGCATATAAATCAAACAGGTCTGCACACATGCTGCTGTTGTGCTTGCTCAGACTCTGGCAAGCTCTATACAGTGGAGTTGCCAGAGTGATGTAAGGCCAGCTCAACTCTGTTCAGTGTATAAACTCCTTTTTCTCCCCCCTTCCCCTCCCACAGCGCTCTCATGCCCTGAAAACTCTCACTACAATATATGTGTTGATGCATGCCCTGAGTCCTGTGGTATTTTATCTGATATCCCCTGCCCCTGGCCCTGTCATGAGGGGTGTCAGTGTGACTCTGGATACATGCAGAGTGGAAATGGTTGCATCAAATCTGAGCAATGTGGTTGCTTCTACTGTGGCCACTATTATGAGGTGAGTAGACACACATTATTAGCTTTATAGCTGTTAATTCTCTGAACCCCAAGCAGTTTCTGGGCTTTTTTTTCTCCACTTGTCACATTTTTTTTTTTTCATTCTCTGTAAGATCATTTTCACTGCAATGTTAAATCCTGCAGCTCTATGGAAACGGCACAACCACGGATAGAAGTACAGGATGTCTGATGTGCAGTATAGTGTAGTTATGATGCCCAAAATCATAAATAATAAAACTGAATCTGTTATTTGTATTTTAGAAAAATTAAAAAAACCTGAATCAACATGTACAATATTTTGTACCTACAAGTGTACATATATCATACAACTTATATTTTTGATTCGTTTCCATCTGCTCTTTGTAAACAACTTGTAGTTCAGCCCGCTTCAACTGAAAAGTAACTGAATTTTTCTTATGTGACTTCCAGTCACAGCTGAGTCCTTAATAAGTTCCTGGTTGTGTTGAGGAGCACAGAATTTTTTGTTTTTTGCAGAATCTGGTTAGAGAGGATGGCTTATTTTGGGCGAATTTTTAAATGAGGCATGTAGAATATTGATTTTGATGAAATGTAGGTTAGGTTTGGGTTATTTCTTTTAATGGAACTGCACACATGATATGTTCAAAGGCTGTTGGAAAGTTACAAATCTAATTTTTCTTTCAGTTTTAACAGTTTCAGGCTCCACAAAATGATATAATTTTGTTGTTGACATTTGATTTGGCCACAAACCTGCTGATTGTTTCACCTCTGGTAAACCTGCTGGTTCACTGAGGATGTGTTTTGTAACTGCACTCAGGTGTGTGGCACAGTGACATGTCTTTGTTATTCCATGCACAGTTAAAAACATGACTCATTAATATCCCGGCCAAACGTACATATGCCTCACTTGCACATGTGACACATGACTAATTGCTAAATCCTGGGCCTTTGTGTTATCCTGAGTTGTTTGTGTGCTCGCCTGTTTGGAGAACAGTTGTGTAATGCACACAGTGACTCACTGTTGTCTGTAGATCGGGGCGATATCGTGGGCTGAGGGATGCTCTGAGCGCTGTAACTGCTCTGCCACTGCCACCATGTGCTGTGAGCCAGCCTCTTGCCCCGAGGGAGAGAGCTGCACCCTTAACAACACCTGGGGCTGTTCAAGGAAAGGTAGGCATAGCTGGTTCTGCTGGGTTGGGTGACATTTACTCATAGGGTAACTGTCAGTCGCTCAGATGCACCACCCGTTTTATTTTATTAAATTGTGTCACTTTGTTTTTGTGTCAGGGCTGTTTTGCAATGTTGTACAGGTAACAAAGGTTTTTTTTTCTTTTTGGCTGCATCCTGTCATTTTACCTAGAATGAAGTTGACCCCTGACCTTTTTGAATAGTCCATTATGTGCTCAAATTCTCTAGTCTGCCTGAGGGCTTCAGCATGATTGTACTGCTTATCAAACCTAAGTAATAATGGGCTTTTTTATAATTTAACTTTTCCTCTAACATTAAATTTTAATGTGATGTGTCACAAAAGATTGAATGTGTATTTACATTTATTGCCATCCAACTAATTAGGCATTTCTTTCACGGCTTGAATATAGAATATCTGCTTTTAAACTAACTACTCTGCTAATTTATGAACTTTACCAAATCCATTTGCTTTATTTACAGCAGTGCTGTGAGTTCAGCTTGTCTGCAGATGTCCTCTACATAAATTGCCATTGATTTAATACTTGTTCCCTTTATTGTTTCAGATGAAAATAATACAATTTGTAAGAATGGAGAGACCTGTGTCCAGAGCCAGTGCTGGGTACTGGGAGGTGCCCACTTCTACACTTTTGATGGACAAGTGTTTGAGTTTCAAGGAAATTGCACTTACACTCTGATCCAAAACAATAATGACACCAGTGAGAATAATACATTTTGGGTCGGGGTGCAAAAAGACAGAACCTTGAACCAGGCTTCGTCTATCAAAGCTATTCATGTGAAAGTGGCTGGAGACAATATTACAATCTACAGAGGGGAAGGAGGCTCAGTTTGGGTAAGTTTGAACCTGCACAGCTCGAGTTTTACTTTCATTTTGTAATTCAATTTTATCCTGCACTGTGTAAAAAAATAATAAATAAAAATCTGTTATTTTATAGAATTGTTTTCTTTTAATTTGACATTTTCTTTATGTATTTTTAAAATGCACAAAATTACAAAAAAAAAAAAAAATGTTTTTTTTACATAGATTGTTAAAAAAAATCTAAATTTATCATAATTTTACAAATATTTCCTTACTGATAGATGGAGCTGTTAAATTTAATCTAACGCTGTAAATATATTTGTAAATTAAATCCAATAGATGACAATTAACAGGCAAAGAAGTATGATTCTGTTAATTTGCATCGGCTTTTTAAATTTTCATTGAATAAGACATATCTAGTATAATTACAAATGTTTTTTACAAGAAAAAATGTAATTGTGTATATCAGAGTAAAATATCTGTGAGCTTTGGTACTGTCAAAGCACAGTTTATGTCTAGCTATTGTAATTTCATTGTTTTTGCACATGTAAAAGTCCTTAATTAAACATGAACTCATGTAATATTAAGGCTAGAAAATGTATTTTAATCAAGGAAGTCACTATATTATAAATATATATATATATATATAGAGAGAGAGAGAGAGAGAGAAAGTATTGACACTTCTTTTTTGATTTTTTTCTGTGATTATTTTTTTTTACAGTGTAGATGGCAGTCGACTACAACTGATTTCCTTTTTCAAAATAGCCTTAGATATGCTATTATTTGTGTTTTGTCACAGTGTAGGTTAAGAGAAAACACAGGAGATGAAATTTCACCAGAAAAGATGCGTTCTGAAATAACTCACAACATGTTTGTGTTTTCTCCCCAGGTAAATAATGAGAAGAAGCAGCTTCCTGTGACTCTACAGTTTGAACTCATAAAGATTCATCGGAGTGGCGTGTTTGTTGTTGTGGACACTAATCTTGGGCTCCAGGTTAAATACGACGGCTCTCATATTGCCACTGTCCTCCTGTCTAATAAAACACAAGTCCACGGTCTGTGTGGGAATAATAACGGCATCAAAGAGGACGACTTCAGGACCCCACAGGGAGCGACTGTTGATGCCGCCGCATTTGGCTGGAGCTGGAGAGTTTCTGAAGGGGAGGCTCGGTGCTCAGCAGATTGTGGAGACACGTGCCCACGCTGCTCTGTTCAACAGCTACTGGAGAAAAAAGTGGCGAATAAATGGATCTCTCTACATGAATCCTACTTTTGGTCACCGCAAAGTCCTTTCTACCTCTGCAAAGAAGCTGTCAACTACACTGAAATCTCCTCGACACTGAGTATATTTGATCTCTGCTCTAGTAATGACACTCAGAGGGCCCTCTGCTCGATGCTGGAGGCCTACGCTGCCGCCTGCCAGAAAGCTGCAATTCAGATCAGACAGTGGAGGAACATCACCTTCTGTCGTGAGTGAATTTATGTTGCTTAAAACGTCTTTCAGAATTCGACACAATCCGGTGATTACAGGTGTTCTGTTTTTTTTTAATGCAGACATGCTTTCACACACGACTACACTGACACCTTCCTTAAATCCTACTCATTATACTTTAACAGTCCAACAGCTTCTTCTATTGCAACATATGTACATTATGTCAGCAAATTTAGAAGCTGACGTGTGCATCATTCTCCCTCTCTCTTATCAGCCATGTCCTGCAAACCGAACAGCCACCATGAGGCCTGCGGCACTGCCTGCCCCGCCACCTGTAAGGCCCCGTCCAGGTCAACCCCCTGCCCCCTCCCTTGTGTGGAAACCTGCCAGTGCAACCCAGGGTTTGTCCTGGAAGACGACACCTGTGTCCCCTTGTCCCAATGTGGCTGCAATCAAAACGGCAGCTATTACCGCAGCAACCAGACCTACTGGGCTGATGAAAGCTGCACCGTACAGTGTGTTTGTGAACCCCAAACTCACCAGATAAGGTGCTACTCAGCTTCTTGTGACCCCGATGAATCCTGCGGTCTTGAAGATGGAGTTAGAACCTGCGTGCAGGACCCCAAACAGACATGCATGTACACCAGTCAACACATAATCACCTTCGATCGGTGGGACTATGATTTCCGTGGCACCTGTTGGTATCAGTTACTGGGCTTGTGTGGACAGAACCAAGGCCTGGATCAAATTCAGGTTCTTGTACAGACAGACGGACATGCCGAGTCTGAGCTTAATGTCCTCGTAAATGTGAGCGGTGCACTTGTGAAGCTGAGCAGCAAAAACACCGAGAGCATAGAGGTGAGTTCTTGAATTTCGTTCTTACGGCACTGTAATAAAATCACATAATTGACAAACAAAACTCTCTCCTCAAATGCAATTTTGGCACCCCCTACAGGTCAACGGGGTCAAGAGGAACATGCCCTGCCACTTCAGGCCTTCTGCACTGGCTTTCTCATTGCACCTGCACACTTATATTTACACAGACACGGGTTTTGAATTTAGTCTCAGCATTGAGGGAATTGTGAGCATACGTCTCTCTAAAAAATATGCTAATTCCACATGCGGCCTGTGTGGCAATTTCAACTCCGACCCCGCAGATGACCTCTTGACGAACGGCACACAGGGGCACCTCAGTCCTGACCTGTTTGGAAAGCACTGGAGAAGCGGGCCGGATCCTCGGTGTGTGGAGGGCTGCCTGGGTGGAAGTTGTCCACAATGTTCATCCGCAGATCTCTCTGACCCAGGGGCTTGCGGGAAGATTCTAGAAGTTAATGGACCATTCAGACACTGTCATGGCAAAGTGGACCCCTCCAGCTTTTACAAGCGCTGCGTCAGTGACCTGTGTCTCCACGGAGGTCTCCAGCCGGCACTGTGTCACTCCCTGGCAGATTATACCGCCGTCTGCTTCTCCCGCAAGGCTCCGGTTTATGCCTGGAGGACTCCTGGATTCTGCTGTGAGTGTTACTGCGCTCCCAGCTCTGTCTGCCATGCGAGTGAATTAAATTAATATCCTTCCTACAATTGCAACGGTGCTGTTTGGGGTTCGGCATCATCGCACAGCAAATGAAATATGGAGAGACTGCAGATGCCTCTACGAGCACGTACCATTTCATCATGTTTAGATTGTTGATATTGATCGTGAAAAGAAAAAAAACACAAGGAAAAGAGAGAGGATTATTTGCATACAAATCAGATATAGGCCTGTAGGTACTTACTGTAAAGTCTGCTTCCTTGTGTATCTGTAGGAAATTGAAAATTGTAGTGTAAATTAGATGGTGTGCTGTGACTCGTACAGTATTGAGGCCACAACCTTTCAGGTGCCATTGAGCCACTAGATGGTACTAATGCATCACTGGTCAACCCTAACCTTTACAACATTTTCCTGTCCTCCTGTCCTAAGTGACTGGTGTCTCTGTGTATCTCTGCAGACCCGTCCTGTCCCTCCAGTGCCGGCTACAACTCGAGTTCTGCCTCTGTTCACCTCTGCCTCGGCTGGCAGAACTACACATTCGAGTTGCCCCTAAGCATCGGGGAGAACTGCCTCTGTGAATCAGGTTTAGCTCACAGCGGCAACATGTGTGTCAGTCCGGAAAGCTGCGGCTGCTTCCACCATGGAGAATACCTGAAGGCAGGGCAGGAGGTGTCCTCATGCAAACAAAGCTGTTTATGTCTCGCTGGGGGGCACGTGGCTTGTCGTAACGTTTCCTGTGGTGAGGATGAGGAGTGTAAGATCATCAGGGGTGTTCAAGGTTGCCACCCCAAACGCAAAGTGGCGCAGTGCTCCGTTGATGGATCCCAGTACGCCACATTTGATGGAAAAGAATTTGAATTTTACGGCTCATGTAATTACACCTTGGTGCAGACATGCTCTCTGCAGAAAGCGGGTGTGGAGCCGGTTTTGATAGCGGCAAGAGGCAACCACAGTCGAGGCAGGCAGATCTACCTGCAAGTCAATAACATGCATTTTGAGACGTCAAGAGCTTTTCATGGCAAAATTCAGGTAATTTGTGCAACCTTCAATGTGATTTATGCATCTCTTCCAGCATACGTTCTGTAGTGTGAACTTTCTCCCTCCAGGTAAATGGAGTTTATGAGAACTTGCCATTCTCCCGAAACAACATCACTGTACACGAAGAAAATAATGGCTGGATAAGCATCAAGGTCCCTCAGTCAATTGAGATGAGGTCCAACCTACGTAATCACATTCTGGTCAAGATCCCAGACGTCTACCACCAGACAACCTGTGGCCTCTGCGGGAACTACAACGATGATCCCTCAGACGACCTGCAGCTGCCCAATGGCACCGTGACCTCCGATCCCAACATATTTGGCCCGTCGTGGAAGCTGTTTGATGTCGACTCGTCCTGCAGAGACACATGTAACCGAAACTGTCAAATATGTCAGGCACCTACGCCAGGCTTCACCCCTGACCCGTCCTGTGGCGTCCTCACCCATCCCAGGGGGCCGTTCTCCTCTTGTCACCATTTAGTGTGCCCACAAAAATACTACTCATTGTGCATAAAAAGTCTTTGTTTTGGAGAGGGACAACGCTGGGCCCTGTGTGACGCACTGCAGGCCTATGAAGCAGCATGTAAGGGGGCAGGAGGAGCAGTTGACCTCTGGATGAACACAACAGGATGCGGTAAGCCTGACACACTGTTAATTGTATTTTCAGTGTCATTAAAACGTTGCTAAACTATTACACTGATGAACTCTGATGTTTGTTTGCTTTGCAGCTTATCAATGTCCTCAGTTCAGCCACTACAGCCAGTGTGCCAATGCTTGCTCCTCGCTGTGTCCTGAGATTAGCCAGGTCGTGCGGTGCTCCCGGGACTGTGAGGAAGGCTGCCAGTGTGATACGGGACGCCTTTATGATGGTCATGCCTGCGTACCGGCAGGGCAGTGTGGCTGCATACAGGATGGGAGGAGCTTTAAGGTCAGAAATACTGTTTTGTGTGGAGAAGAGGGTCATTCCATATAGAATCAACCAAATCTAAAAAAAAAAGTTCCTGACTACTAGAATCAGATGATTTTGAGGGGGTCTGAAATGACTGTAATGCATTTTTCTAATATGACTACATTAGGAAATTGTTTTGACGCAGATGGAATCATGGGTAGAAATCAAAAATGAGTCCTTTTCATTTGTTGTAACTTGCTTTGACCAACCACCTATCCCACATGCTGATATGACCCCTAAACATTTACCCAAAGTTGACTTTTTAAAGTTTTCTCTGGTGAATTGTCAAAAAACAGGTACCGTTTCTAACAGAGATCAGATGTGCTTTCAACTTTTTCCTATAAATTATGAGAAAACTGATGACACATCAGGGGCAATGCTACTCGTTTCTATCTAACAGACATAAAATTAGTAAAGTTTTGCTATTGAAACTATAATATATCCTATGATATTGATTCTCAAAGTTGGCTATAGAAAACGGTGCTGAAACAGAGCTAGATTTTGGCTTTAAATAGAGACACCTGAAGTGAACACAGAATTGGTTGCATGTGTGGTTTTTATCTCTTAAAATTTCATATGGACATCTCCTGGACTTTAACTCCTTCATACTTAAAAATGCTGGAAAAATGCCTCAAATTGTGTATTTCGAGGGCCTGTAACTCAAAAAATGTGATAGTATCAAGGTAAAAAAAAATTGCATAACTTTAGTAAATGTACTAAAGTTATTGTACAAAAGGAATCAGCTGATTCTGAGGTGGTCAGGTGGGAGGCACTGATTGATTTTCACAGAATGAAAATTCTATACATTTACTTGAGTTGTGTCATAAGGTTGCAAGATTGTAAGGAAAAAAAGTTAATATTTAACCTACTCAGTAAATGTGTTCAGTTCATTTTTATTGGCTGTTTTTATGTTGTTTTTTTTTTCATTATTTTATTTTCAGGCCTCTGAGAGCAAACTTTTACACAACTGTACCGTTAACTGCACTTGTGGGCCTCCCCTTCTCTGCAAGAATTACTCCTGTCCTCCACTGCACAGCTGTGTAGTTTCTGATGGAGTTATGGGCTGTCGTAAAGATGGTGAGCATTTAAGTTTAAGAAACCTTTTCAGATGCAGATTTGTTGCTGGTGCATTTATTATTTTTTATGATGTCTAAGCTAATATTGTTGTGTTTTTGTCTAAGTGGAGCAAACCACAGATACTTGCGAAGGAAAATGCGATGAAACGGAAAAATGTTACCTGAGCGATGGTGAGCCTGTCTGTGAGAGCCGCCAGGGTCTGTGCTGGGTCTGGGGAGGCCAGCGCTACCACACCTTCGATGGGTTTGACTATAACATTGAGGGAACCTGTACCTATCTGCTGGCAGCCAGCAGAGGGGCAGCATGTGGTCTGACACCCTTCAGTGTGTCCAAGAAAAATGACTGCAGCGGAAGCCGAACTGAATCCTCCACACTGGTGGTAACTGTGAAAGCTTATGGCTTCATCATCCAGCTCAGTGGTGAAAAGGGCAGCATTCGTGTAAGTAAAAGTCATTTTGTGAATGAGAAAGCAGCTCAGGTTTGACTTATTAATGAGTCCTCTCTTTTATTTTCAGGTTAATGGTAAAGTGACTTATATTCCTGTTAATCTGATGCGACGTAAGATCCAGGTCTCTCAAAAAGAAGGCGAAGTCCTGCTGAAAACTGACTTTGGCATGCATGTAGTCTTCGACTGGAACTCTACTGTGCTCATCACACTGGATCCACACTACAAGGGCAAAGTTTATGGGCTGTGTGGCAATTTTAATGGCGATCCTCAAGATGAATATCCTGCAACTGCACCTGGTTCCCCTCCGATTAAGACAAGCGTGGAGCTCGCTCAGGCTTACCAGCTCTTTGATGGAGACCAGAACTGCTGCACTGGCTGTAAGCAGAAGCAGGATGAGGAGGACTTGCCTGAAGATTTTATTTCAGAGGTTTCTTCTCATTACAGGACGCTTTGTGCAGTGCTATTGAGTCAGAACAGTCAGATGGCTCACTGTCACAATCGTGTTGATCCAGATTCCTTCTACCAAAGCTGTATTGTCAACTGCATGCATCTTCAAGGGTTAAAAGCTCTTGAGCAGGCCATGAATTTCTACTCCATAGTCTGTGATGAAGCCAGTGAAGCCTACCACAGCAAAATGGCATTTTGTGAGTAATCATGTAATAGATTATAACACAAGTAACTGAAATCTGTTGTGATGTGAATCTGTAATTGACAGACAAGTAAATAATTTCAGATGCACACTGTCCACCAAACAGCCACTACAAGACCTGTGGCTCAGCCTGTCCGCCGACTTGTGAACAGAGTGTCACTATCTGCATAAAGGTCTGCATTTTTAGTGTCTTGTTACTATCAAAATTCTCTTTACATTTACATTAATAGATTAAAACAGACAGACACAAAATATTACAGCTTGGAAATGACTCATAATGAAAGTAATAAACGACAGAAATTGGTTTCAAACAAAATACAACCAAACCAATGTGGTTACAGAGGAGAAAGAAAAGCCTCCACTTTAATTAAAATCAAAAGTCAATATACGTTTAGTAATTAAGTATTTGCTCTGTCTTTTCTGTTGTCAATATTTTCCAAATTAACGTTTTCATTAAATGCTTTCAAATCCATCTGTGCCACTAATGTTCAGTTTTATCTGCTTAGGTCTGTGTCCAGGGCTGCTTCTGTAACCCTGGTTTCATCAGGAGTCCGGAGGGTTGCGTTCGTCCGCATCAGTGCGGCTGTAGAGACTCCAGAGCTAAATACCACAGCCTCAACTCGACTTTCTGGATCCCCGACAACTGTGGTCAGCGCGGCGTCTGTGGACCTGCTGCTGGAGAGGTTCAATACAGACCCGACCAGTGCCCCAGAGGAATGATCTGCAAGCAGCTACATCACAAGAGGGTGTGTCAACCTGAGAACCCCCTGAACTGTACCGTTGTCACTGGCCTGCATTTTACAACGTTTGATGGACACAAGTTTGACTTTAGAGACAGCTGCACGTATTCATTAGTTGAAAGCAACCTAACTGGAGTTACGCCATTTAATATCAAGATGTCTGATGCAAGTTGCAGCAAAAGGTTTACTCCTAGCCTTACCTTAACACTCTCAATCTATGGTTTGGAGGTGGTGGTCAAAAAAGACGACCCAAGAAAGGTTTTGGTGAGTATTTCATTAGTACAGTCCTAAAATTGGACCACTATGTGTCATTCTAATGTGTTTTTGTTCCTCCTCATTCTCAGGTTGATGGATTATATAAGCACTTGCCATATTCTCACCAATCAGGCCGTATAAATGCCTACAACACACCTTCATCGCTCATCATCCAAACTGATCTGGGGTTACAGCTGATTGTGTACAACACCGGCACTCTGATGGTGATCCTGCCCAGCAGTTATGGCTCCGCCGTCTCTGGTCTTTGTGGAAACGCCAACAGTGACCCACACGACGACCGAATGATGCCCACCGGCGAACTTGCCCAAAACGCTCTCGAGTTCGCCCACAGTTGGAGGTCCCAACCAGAGCTCTGTAGGCCCCGCTGTCCCTCCAGATCGAGGCGTTGTCCCGTTGAGGTACAAAAGCTTTTTGAAGGCAGCGACTTTTGCGGGGTGCTGTTGAATGAGCTGGGACCATTTGCAGATTGTGCGTTAGTGTTAAGTCCCCGGCCTTACTTTCACAACTGTGTAGTAGATACCTGCTCGTACAACGGACACTGCTCGGCTCTCTGCAGTTCTATCGCATCTTATGCTGCTGCCTGCCAAGCAGCTCAGTTGCCTGTCAGGCAGTGGAGGAGTGACACTTTCTGTGGTGAGTACACAGTTCATTCATTTTTTTTAAAATCCCTGAGCCCTGACAGGGAGAATTGGCAAGTAGCTGAGGGTGCACTTGTTGATTTTTCAAGCTTTTATGAACATTTTATGCAAGGCAGCAATCATGCAGACTTTGAGGGGGGAATGCAAATAATTGATAGCAATTTCCCACAATTTTAACAGTAATGGTGGGAATGACTGAAGTGTGGGAAAGGCACCACACACATCCAAAATGAATAAATAACACTTTTATACATGTACAGAGCACCAGTGTCATTACATCACAGCCAAGCTATCTTCTGCTCCACCGCTCTCAGAAAAATCATCGTTCTTAAAAGGTTCTTCAGTAGGCTTTCTGGTCTTTCTTCAAAGTGCCATTACTAATATAAACACCTCTTAATCTTGTTCATGGACTTTATATGGCTCTTTAAAGTAATGGAGGTTCTACATTTTTACTGGTAAGTATTTGGTTTGGTGGCAGGAAATGGCAGACATTTAAGAGAATAAAAATATTAAAGAGTCGATGTATTACAGAAAGGAGCCAGAAATGCAGGAATATTTGACTTTTTTTGATTAAAAATTAGTTAAATGATTGTCAGATCCTGTAATCAAAATAAAACCATCTTGAAAATGGTTTCTTAAAGAACTGATTGTTGCCAAAGTAGTGCTATTTACCATGTCTAAGGGAAACATTTTTTTGATGGTTGTTTTAGGTACTTTTGGGGTTCTTTAAATAACTGTTTGAAGAAATAGTCTTTTGTGGAACTAAAACAGTTTTTCTATGCTGTCACTGCAAAGAACCATAGTCGGTTCCAGTCAGCACCTTCATTTTTCAGTGTAGCCTCAGTAGTCTCGTATGTGATATGTCAATCATCACTATTTGTGGAAAAATGAAGTGTCCTGGGAAGTTTTTTTCATATTCTAAGACCAATTGGCACTACAACAGTTATTGCAAGAAATTCAAACCCTTTTGATTGTAACAGAAGGCCATTTTTTTACTGCAGGAACTTGCAGGCTGTTTTTTAAAGTGGCTCAAGCCTTTAAGCTTGTTCTGTCCTCAAAACCCTTCACTCTTTCATGGCCATTTTTGGGGGAGGAAAAAATAGCTAGTCCAGGGGTGATATTTTTGAGCAGTCCTGAAAGCTGCTGTGCATTTCTTTACGCTGATGTTGGTTGAACTCAGAGAGGACTCCTTGTCTCGTAACAGTCTTTTCCTCTTCATTACCGCCATCAGCAACATAAAATTCACCATATACAGTGACCAGCTACAACATTAAAACCACTGACGGGTGAAGTGAATAACATTGATCATATTGGTAGTATGTGTTGTTCTGCTGGAAAACCTTGGATTTTAACATCCATGTTGATGAAACATCCAAATAAACACTGTCCCAGAACAAGCACATTCCCACATGCAAATGTAAATCCAAAATGTCACTGGACTACCCCCACAGGAAAATGCACCCCAAGACATGGCAAAAACATCAAACAATCAGGAACATGTTGGGGAACAATGCAATGGCCCAACTTGTTGATTTGACCTCCAACCTTTCTAGACCCCATTCTGATCAAGCATCAACAGGATGCAGTATAACAAGTTTGATTGACAGAGGCCCCACTGCACAAACCCAAAGAATCCAATGCCAACGTCCTGGTGCCAGACCCCAATGGTTCAGAGCATATTGAGCACATAAGGTTAACCAACACAATGTTATGCAGGTGGTCATAATGTTATGCCTGATTGGTGTATAACATAAAAACAGACAAAACTCCATTGTTGTATTCCCATTTTGCCTCCAGAACTGGCGCTAGATTCAGGAACCACTATTTGTCGTCATTTTTGATGCACTTGACGTTGGATTCTACACCGCAATAGAAACAGAAAATCTAAAAGGGCTGATTATGGAGCCATTACCTTTACTATTTGTGCCATCTTGTGTTTGCCCCAAGTCGCTGCAGTGGAAAGCTGCCTAGAGTATTTGAACCTTCTTAAATGACCACAGAAATGATACCGTTCTCAAAGTTTTGTCCATTCCACATTTAACATTTTGAGGCTTTGTTCTGCCTTGCATTATGTTACACAAAACATGCTGAGATTTAGATGGGGAACCTTTGGATGGGCTTATGTATTTAAAAAACAATATAATGTTGGATGAAAGTATATTTATTGCAGATTATTAGATCTACTGTATTCTCAGAAAGCAGGAAATTGTATTGAAAATGCATCACAACAAAGTACCCTCTCTCCTGCCGTAGGTTTGTCTTGCCCTGAGAACAGCCACTATGAGCTCTGTGGGCCTCGATGTCCTGTCGTGTGCGCTGACCTGTCTTCTCCAGCAAACTGCAGTGGAGGCTGCGAGGAGGGCTGCCAGTGTGATCCCGGCTACGTCCTCAGCGACGGACGGTGTGTGCTGCTTTCTGACTGCGGCTGCATGCATGAGGGTCAATATTACCCCGTTGGCCACTTCTACTCGGAGAAAAGCTGCCAAAAGTGTGACTGTAAAAGAGGAGAAGTGACCTGTACCCCGCTGGAGAGCTGTTCAGCGAAGAATAGCCCTGATTTGCAGTATGGGGTGTGCCAGGTGTTTGCTGGCTTTGGCTATATCACTTTTGATGGTGTTATTCTGCCTCACCATGGAGCTTGTACCTATGTATTGTCAGCTCTCTCCTCCTCTAAAACCATGCATGACTATTCTCTGCAGCTTAGCTTTACAAAGGACAGCAATGGCTTTTTGAAAATTAGCAAAATAGTATTTTGCTTTCTTTCACTGAAAGTGTCCATTGACCCTGAGTCTCTTTGGAAAGTGCAAGTAAGTTTTGTAAGTGTGTGAGTTCATGTGCCAAGGCTGCAAAGATTTTCCTAGAAGTTACCTAACTGCCTCTGTGCTTTCAGATAAATGAAGAAGAACACAGCTTGCCTTTTGACAATGGAGAACTTAAAGCATACCAAGTTGGCAGTAAACTGAAAATCAGGACACAATCTAGGATGGAAATCGACTTGTCCTCCACCCAATACCTCAGGCTGACCGTCCCACAGGTGTATGACGCTGCACCTTCAGGCCTCTGTGGAAACTTCAACGGGGACAGATCCGATGACTTGCAGTTGAGAAATGATCGTCTCACCAAAGACTTCTCAGAGTTTCTGCACAGCTGGGCGGTTGTATCTCCCGGACAGCAATGCACCGGCACCTGTGGGAGAGAGTGTGTTGAGTGCACTTTGTCTCCCCGGAACAGAACAATCTGCAGTGATCTGCTGGTTGGGAGCATTGGATTCCACCATTGCTGGAAGAGCGGTGTGGAACTGGATATTTACACGCAGATGTGCATGAGGGCAGTTTGTGCTGGGGCAGGGCACGTGGCTGCATGTTTAGCACTGGAAGCATATTCTGCAGCCTGCCAGGATAAAGGGATATCAGTGGGAGCGTGGAGGGAGGACACCCTTTGCTGTAAGGGAATCACTTTGATCAGTTTCAATCAAGTGTATAAGCCACTCAAAATCATTTGCATTTTCTGCCACCAGCTCTCCAGTGTCCTGACCGCAGCAACCCAAGAGACTGTGTCGACTCCAGCTCTAACTCATGCCCTGCTCTGCTGCACCCTGGTTCTTCGGCACCCGACTGTGCAGAAGGTTGCCAGTGCAGCTATGGAAGTGTGTTTGATGGGGGCGAGTGTGTCCCTTACAGTCAGTGTGGCTGTGCTCTTCATGATACATACATCAAGGTAATCGCAAGGTGAACAAACAATAATGCTGTGCACATTCTCAGGGGAAAATCTGTGTTTACACTAGGGGTCGACTGATAATCAGTTTGGCCAATATTTGTAATTTTTCCAAGTATCTGTATTTTTATTCACCAATTATTGATAAATTAAATGCACTACTTTAGAAACACAAGCCGTTGCCACAAACCATGAAATTAACTTCTCTCAGGGTGGCTAAAGGTATGTTAACAGCCAGCTGCTAAGTTAGAAGGCAGCCACAAATTACCCTGAAACAGTCTGGAAAACGAAAATTAAGAGTGCCTTTGAATCTGGACCTTAGTGACCTTAGAAAACAGAGAAGAACAGCAGATGAAACTGCAATAGACAAACTGATCAATCTCAGTTTATCCTGCATAAACAGAGGAGAGCATCCTAATTTAACCACTCCTATTTCTATTTTATGTTTTCAGTTATAGTCACAATTAATAATGCAGAAGCCTAGTTATGAATGACAAGTTCCTGCTATCACAAGCTGGTAAAACATTACATTCAATGTATATCAGGTCTGAATATCAGTTATCGATCTTTCTTGATTACCAATAATCGGCATAACCCGCCAATATCGGTTGATCTCTAGTTCACACAGAGCTGGATGGCCCATTAGGCTATATAGGTAAATGCTAAGGGCGCTGTGGCCTCCAGGGGGTGCCACAAAATAGGGGGAAAAAAATCACCTTCAATATAATTATATTAAAACTAGTTATTACTACTAGCTCTTAAAATGGAAACACTCACATTGATTCAAACGTAAAGCAATGCCCAATTAATATTACTACAAAACAATGCTATTTGATTTCTTTTGTAAGCGTATGTCAGTCGTCAATGGAGGGGGGTGCCATGTAAAATCTCGCCTAGGTCGCCACTTTGGGTAGGGCCGACTCTGAGTTCACATGTAGTATTTCAGACCAGTTGCATAATTTGTTTCCTTTCCTTGTTAGATGGATGAGCAGCTGTATATTAAAGACTGCACCCAGAGATGCTGGTGCCACCCGCTAGGTGGGGTGATCTGTGAGGCGGTGAGCTGCAGCCCGGGGCAGCACTGTGCTCTGAAGAATGCTACCTGGGGCTGTTATGACAAACCTGAAGTTTGTGAGCTCAGGAGCAGTCGCCACGTTTCCACTCTCAGCGGGCAACAGCTGAGCTTGGAGCCTCGGTTTTCTTACAGCCTGATGTCCCTCTGCGACGAGGCCAGCGTGCAGTGGTTCAACTTGATCTCTTACCACGGACCTTGCGACGGCAGCTCCTCCAGGCTTGTCACCGTGTTTCAAATCCTCCTGCATGGGTCATCAATTGCAATACAGGATGGTACAGTGAAGGTATGACTGCACAGAGCTGAAACATATTTAGTAAACTCCCGGTGTTTGACCTCACTAACTCAATGCTGCATCCCAAAGGTGAACGGAGACTTTGTGGCGCTCCCTCACTCTTTGACCTCGGGGTTGTCCCTGTCGTCCGGCGTGAACCAGGATAAATCGGAGGTCACTGTGGTCCTGAGGAGAGACGCCGGGTCGGAGTCAGAGCTGGAGATAGAGATTGGTGTTACCATGGCGACGGTCAAGGTGCCTCTCTGGTATGCAGGAAAATTGTGTGGTCTCTGCGGAAACCTTAATGACCTCCACTCACACAATGTCAAGTCGTGGGTTCTCCCCGACTTTCCTGGCTGGTAAGTGATGCTCTCTGCAACAATGTGTTTTCACTCAGTGTAGATGTTTAAAAAATCTTTTTAATAATGTAATAATTTTTCTCTTTTCACAGTGGCTTCACTGGATGAAGACTGGTCATTTTAATGTTCTGAGCTGAATGTGTTCTTAAATGTTGAAATACAATAACAAAAGTTTAAACGGCTTTGCGTAGTCTGTCATTTAAACTCTGAACTCATTTTACATAACATTGGCTGCACTCTGAGTAGTTAGGCCCATAAAATTTGAAAATAAGGTTATCTCCAGCCATGACTGAATAGGCCCTAACAGAAAAGGCATTAATGAGGGCGCACCTTTATCTAAATCCAATCATGCAATATGTGTACAACAACGAAACCAGGCTTACCGCTGCCCTGCCCTGCCCAGCACCTTCTGAACACCATTTCAATATTTGAGTTTTTAATCACTATTTTTATAAAAGAAACTCCAATGCAAACTTTTGACAGCCAAGTTCTATTTACTTTCTCTCCAACACAAATGATTGTTGTGCCCTCCACCACACGCTGTCATTCTTTGTGTGCCACACAAAACCAACAGAAACCGCCCGTTCAGCCAAACCAACGCCGTTCCACAGAAATGTTGGTTTAATACTTGATGCTTCAGCTCCATGCAATCATCCCACACCTTCTGCAAGCTTCAACCAGGACACGGCAAATAAGCATGAACTGGCTTAAAATTGTGGTTTCTGCATTGAGACGGGCTTACAGGCTAACAATACACTGGACACGTAACATAAACCGCTGAATAGCAAAAAAAAAAAAAAGTATTTTGAGAAAGCAAAAGAATTAAGAATAGAAAGGAGGAATTAACACGCAGTCACTTTGGGTTGAAATGTCAATATGTAATATTTAGCATTTGCAAAAAATGTATGTGACATTGGATTTCTTTGCAGTGGACATCTTAAAAGAAGCACATTCTTTCACAAGGAAACCAGCATTAAGGAACCTGCACTGTAAAATACACACACACACACACACACACACACACACACACACATATATATATACATATATATATATATATATATATATATACACACACACACACACACACACACACACACACACACACACACACACACACACACACACACACTCTGGCAGCAAGAGTGCCAAAAGAATATTTTAAGAAAAATAATTAACACATTTAAAATGCACTTTCTAGCCTTATATTTGATTAATTAATTAATGTATATTTAGTTTTCATTTATTTGTTTGTTTCCTTTTTGATGTGTAATGAATGTTTTTTTGATTGTTTGTTTGTTTTTTTAAAAAGCACAAATAATATTCTGGCAGCTAGTGTGCCAAAAAGTAAAATACCAGAGTAAGCATGCTTAATTTCCCATACTTAAAAAAAACTTAGTCGAGATATTATATACTGAAGAAGACACACTTTTGTTAATTTTCATTAATTATCTAAGTAGAAATATATTTACAGTATTAAACTTCACTTGAACAGATTCAATTCTTAAAAAAAAAAGAAATATTTGTGAAAAAAAAATCTGAATTTACTTTAAAAATCCGAATTTTAATGGTTATTCTCAGTTGCAAGTTTTTGATGTTATTTTAAATGAGACATGCACATTTTGCTTTTGTAATTTTTCTTGGACATATTGTTGTATTTAAAGTATGTGGGGGGGGGGGAGTAAAATAAAAAGGAAAAATTCTTACATTTTTTTACAATGTGTTTGATATCAAAGGTATACAAATATTTTCCATATCGCCTGCAATCTTATCAAACTGGACTGCTAGGTGTCCACCTATTCATGAAACCTTTGGGTATCTTTGAAGATAAGTCAGGGGTTTTGGTCTTATCACAGTCTTGCCTTGCCCCGACTAAAATGGATAGTAATGTTTGGTTACGCCAGAATATACAATACAGCTGAGTGTGGGCGAATAATCAAACTGACCTATTTCTGTCTGGTGGTAAATATCGACATGCAAGGGGACTTTTTCTGATTAATAAAGCAGACAAAAAAGTGGGTCGTGTTATATAAATCTAAATAAAATTGATGTATTGTCAAAATGTATTTTTTTAGTATTTTGTGAATTATCTACTTAAAATTTCTTCTGATGAAGATATTTTTTACCACTTTCCCCTCACATACAACATTTTTCATGAGCTATATCTATAGATGTCTCGTTCTGCACTAATACTAACTATTAAAGAGGTCGTCTAATGATTTTCAGTAGGTCTTATGACAGGATGTACCTGTCACGGGGTGTGTTGCTGCTTCCAGTAGAACACAAATGCATGTAGTTTGTATTAGACCTCACGCCTATGTCAACATACAGCAGGACCTATAAGTCAGTGCCAAGTTCTGCCTTAATTTGTTTTAGAGGAAGGGTATTGTTTTTCGAAGTCATAAGGTTTTTTTTTTTTCTGGCTGGTTTTTTTGTCCATCAGTGTATAAAAGGATGCAACCGCAAAAAAACTTGTAATCATACCTGTGCCTCTGTGCAGGTAAGCACTGTTCTGTTTAAGGTGTTGGAGACTTTTTGGTGAAGCTAATGCGTTTATATCACTCAAATAACTAAATATAAAATGCTCTCTTTCAGCCATGGGGACCCTGTTGCTGCTTTGTGCACTGGGGGCTTTACTCAGCTGTAAGTACATTTTTCTTCATGCTCATATTTTGCTTTTTTTTTTTTTTTTTTTTAAATAGTGACAGCTGAATTGCAGCAAACTAAATCCAGTTGGCTGCAGCTTCTTTAATGTTTCAAACTGAGCAAACACAGTTGCAGTGATTACAATGTTTTCTCAATTTCAATTCAAGAAAAACCCTTCTTTTCTCTAATATCTATCAAAATTCCTGCCTACAATTAACACCTATTAAATCCAACTAGCTCAGAAATGCCATTGCAGCATGTGCAGCGAAGTGATAGTTCAATCTGAGGCAATTTATCCAGGTTGTCAACCCCATCGGCTGAGAGCATTGTTGTGCGGCCATACCAGGTGCTTGTGTGAATGCGGCAGAATGTTAAACAGACGAAGAATTTGAGAGAGCAGCACATAAAGGATAGCCATCTAAATTGAAATTTGCTTTTGTTGGGGAATAGCATTTACCTTTCGCTGCTATTGAGTTGGAACTATTAAAACTGAATGGGTGAAACAGGAGTGTAATCTAAATCCCTCAGGCCCTGACTGAGCCCAGAAAGTGGTCTTTTCACAGCAAAAGCGCAGATATTGATAATATTTCCATTATGCAATTATATTGTCTGCGCAAGTGACTTATTGAGTGCCGCTGAGAAGCAGTCAAGTGACTATTCCTCCGTCTAAATCTCTCACAATGGTTATCAAGCAAAAAAGCAATCCATTCATTATAGACCAGCATTCATCCCCGCTTCTTAACTTTGAAATGGAGGCATTTTTCAGTCTTTTTCTCTTTGGTGTCATATTGTTTCTTTGTACTGTGTATGCTATCCAAGAAGTCGCAAGCCAAGTTTTTGTATTGCCAGTCTGTGAATCCTTTGATTGCCTTGGCACAAATAGTCTCATTAATTTCCTAATGCTTTTTTTGACATATTTTCATCATACACGCGATTTGTGAAGCACAGTTGTGCCTGACACCTTCATTTTTAGAGGAGCCTAGGAAAAAAAAGCCCTTCTTTTGACATGTGTTTTTCTTGTTCCTTGCTCTCTCTCCATCTGTCAGGTCCATCTAGCGCAAGATGGGCAGGGAGGGAGTTTGCGCTGTCATTTATGCAGAATTATGCTCCACACTATGATTCTCCTCGCTTTCAGCTATACATCACGGCTGTTCAGGCGAATGCTAAAGTGACAGTGCAAGTGACTCCCTTAAACTTCAAGCAAGAAAAAGCTCTAAATGCCGGCGAGGGGGTCACCATCACTCTCCCCACTAGTGTTGAGATGTATGAAAGCAAGAAATCTTCCAATACGGTTCGCATCGAAGCCTCAGCAGACGTGACTGTAACCTCCTACAACTACAAGCAGTACACAGCAGACACCTCTGTAGTGTATCCAACCACTCAATGGGGTACAGAATACTTCATCTTTACACCTGCTGGAACCCCGTATGGTGCCTATAAAGAGTTCGCTGTGACTAATGGAAAAGAGAGCAACAAAGTGGAGATTTTCCCAAAAGGGCAGATCAGGTTTCAAGACCGTCTCTATAGCACTGGCAGCAAAATGGTAATCGATCTGCAGCCATACGAGAGCGTCCAGCTCCAGAGCAGTTATGAGCTCACTGGCACCAGAGTTTCCTCCCAGCACCCTGTCGCTGTTTTCACAGGTCACACATGTACCTGGAAATTCTCAAAATGCAACCACGTTTTTGAGCAGCTAATGCCAGTGAGCAGCTGGGGATCCAGCTTCATCGTGGCCCCTCTAAGCTTTCAAACGAATTATGATAGTGTCTACCTCCAGGCCTCCCAGCCTACCAAAGTAACCGTCCAATATGGCAACCATAAAGAGGATTTCACTTTGACCAGGGGCAAGACAAAGGAGCTCCACTCCCGCAGTCCTGAAACACTGTCCATTCAGGCTGATCATGGCATCCAGGTCCTCATGCTCTTTAATGGTGTCAGACCAAACTGGATCCAATACTACGACCCTTTCTTGATGACCATTCTGCCCACAAGCCGCTTCTGCTCTTCTTACTCACTAGAAGCTCTGGAGGGTTTTGAAAACCAAGCTGTGATTGTAGCACAAACCAGTGCAACGGCAGCGTTGCGTATGGATGGCGCAAACTTACCTCGTAACATCCAGTGGAAAAAGGTTGCAGGGACAGATTTCTCTTATGCAGAGATTTCCTATAAACTAAACCCTGGCAAAAATAGACACACTGTGTCCAGCTCTGGTTCCCTTTTTGCTCTCTACAGTCTAGGAGTCAGTCAGATGAATGGCTATGGTGCCCCAGCACAATGTATACAGCCAGGTAAGGCGCACACACAATACTGAGAACATTTCACATAGCATTACAACAACAATGCAGACATTCATTTTAGTTGTTTTTTTCAGGAAGTGGATCCTTGTCTTGCAGCAGCATCACCTGCAGTCAAAATGAGGTGTGTGAGATGAAGGGTGGCTATGCCTCCTGCGTCCCCAAGCCAGTGACCCACAAGCCTGGTAACTGCTGGGCCATGGGAGACCCTCACTATCGTACTTTTGACGGGCTACGCTATGACTTCATGGGCACCTGCACATATGTCATTGCTAAAAACTGTGGAAAAGATGATAATCTCCCAGCCTTTGAAGTCCTTGCCCAGAACGAGAACAGAGGAAGCCTCCGGGTGTCCTATGTTGCCTTGGTCACAGTGAAGGTGTATGGCTTCACCATCACAATAGCTCGGTCTGAGACAGGGCGTGTGAGGGTAAGGTTCCCAGTTTTCTGTTTTATATTCTGAGTATTTTCCTGATTTCCATCTCTTCATGATGTGTTTTCTGTTCTCACTTGTTGCAGATTGACAACAGTCTGTGGAATTTGCCAATATCCTTGAACAATGACAAACTTCAAATGTTTCAAAGCGGTCGCACTGTTATCATTGAGACTGATTTTGGTCTGGCAGTCAGTTATGATTGGGAGCACTATCTTGTGGTGACTGTGAGTGGCGAATATGCCGGTAAGACTTGTGGTCTGTGTGGGAACTTCAATGGAAATCCCAGTGATGATTTCACCACACCCTCTGGCACTCGGGCAGACGGGGTTGTGGCCTTTGCGAACAGCTGGAAGGTGCCGGGTTTGGTGAAAGACGACGCTTGCAGAGATGACTGTGTGGGAGGGTGTGAGCGCTGTGAAAGCAGTATGATGAAAAAGTGGGAAGGAGACTTGTTTTGTGGGCTCGTCACTCGGATAGTAAATGGCCCATTTAGCAAATGCCATGCCGTCATTGACCCACAAGCATACCTGGAGAACTGTAAATATGATGTATGCATGGGAGGTGGTCTTCGACATTTCCTTTGCAGGGCGCTAGAGGCTTACACTGAAGCCTGCCAGGCTGCTGGAATCCAAGTTAAAGACTGGAGGAATATAGCACGATGCCGTAAGTAATGCTGTCAAAATTAATGATGAAGTTATTATCATTGTTACTTGTACTGACATTTGTCACACACTATTCTTGTTTTTCTCCCTAAAGCTGCCAAATGTCCCGCCAACAGCCACTATGAGCTCTGTGGCAACGCCTGTCCGGCCACTTGTTCTGACCCCAATGCTCCATCCAAATGCAAACGCCACTGTGTGGAGACCTGCACTTGTAACGCTGGCTTTGTTTTAAGCGGAAGTAAGTGTGTGCCTGCCACTCAGTGCGGTTGTACCTATGAGGGTCGATACGTTCCTGCCGGGGAGGAATTCTGGGCCGACCAGAACTGTCGGCGACGGTGTAAATGTGTTGCCGGAAGCAGGCGCATTGAGTGCAAGGATAAAGGCTGTGGGACTGGGCGGCAGTGCCAGGTGGTTGATGGCATAAGAAAGTGCCAAGCAGTGTCCCATAGCACTTGCCAGGCAACAGGTGATCCTCATTATAAGACCTTTGACAAGAAGAAGTTTAACTTCCAGGGCACTTGTGTGTACCAGCTGGTTGCACTCTGCTCCAAGGACCCAGAGTTGGTGCCCTTTGAAGTGCTGGTGCAGAATGATCACAGGGGCAGCAAGGTGGTTTCTTACACCAAGTTAGTAGAGATCAAGGTGTACTCCCTCAGCATCGTCATTACTAAGACACACAAAGGCCGGATTATGGTAAGAAGAACATAAAATGTAACCAAATTCTGTACTATACTGAATATTTCACCTTTGCATGTAAATACCACTGCGTGTTCTCCTTCAGGTGAATGGTGAGCTGGTTAACCTGCCCATCACACTGGATGAAGGGAAGGTGTCTGTGCAAAAGAGCGGCTGCTATGCTGTTGTTACCACAGACTTTGGCCTCAGTGTCTCCTTCAACTGGATAAGTGCTGTGTTTGTGACACTGCCAAGCAACTACATGGGGGCTGTCTGTGGCCTCTGTGGCAACTACAACGGCAAAGCCCAGGACGACCTGACTCCAAAGAATGGCGACAGACCCGTCTCACCAGCACAGTTCGGTGCCAGCTGGCGAGTGGCCGAGATCCCGGGCTGCGTTGAGGGCTGTAAAGGGGTGTGTCCTGATTGTGACATTACCCAGAAGGTTAACTATGAAAAGGGAGATTTCTGCGGTATAATAAGAGATCCAAAAGGGCCTTTCCGTGACTGCCATGCCAAGGTGGATCCAGCTGACTACTTTGAAGACTGTGTTTATGATGTGTGCTTGTATAAGGGCAGGAAGGATGTGCTGTGTGATGCTCTTGGATCTTACACAGCTGCCTGCCAGGCTGCAGGAGCCAAGGTGTACAGCTGGAGAACCAGTCAGTTCTGCGGTGAGAAACGCATTCAGTTTAAAAACATCATTTTTAGAAGAGAAAAAGTCAGGATTGGGTCAGTCTTTGTCAATTCCAACAGAAATAAGGAAATATGTCGCAACACAGTCTTAGATTTTGTTCATAGTTTACTTATTTGAGACCTAGCGCCTACAGTAAGGCAGAATAAGCCTAATGTGTTGTTAAGTTTCAGCATGAAGACAACATGGAAGCAATTTGTAACTTTGCACATATACTGACAATACACAGATCGCTATGTATACTAGTTTTTGTGTCTTACCAATGTGCCCACATCACTATCTTGGAATGTCAGAACAGCAAAATACTGGTACCTTAACTTATCATACTTGCTATACATCAGATTCTACTGATGTTTGAGGCCTTTAACATTGGTAAAAGGTCAACCAAAGAATACATTTTTAGCATTAAACATGGATGCATCCATATATTTTTCTTTTCTGGGGTGCCAGTACCACCCCTTGAACGCTTGAAAATGTGCAATTTTTTTGCAGATTTTTATTTCTGGAGATGTTGAACAGTTAAAATTGCTTTCCGGGTAAGACGCCAGGTATGAAAACATAAAAAAAAAAATGAAAATTCAGCCAAAAATATTTTCCAAAACTTAGATTTGGGTTCCAAATAACAAATCAGTAAACTCTGAACAAAATCTGAAACAGTGGAGCAACACTGCTCTTTAAAAGGATGTGGACTAACCCTGTTATTTGTTCTAATTTAGCAAGAGGAAAATGCACAATAAACATAAATAATGGCTGTCTTTTGTGCATTAAAAAAATGTCTGCAGTGAATGAAAAATTAACATGGTCTTTTATGTCCCTCTTGCACAGCGATGAAATGTCTCGCTCACAGCCACTATGAAATTTGTGCAACGGCCTGTCCAGCAACTTGCCAGAGTCTGGCTCCTCCTAAAGACTGCCAGAATCACTGTGTGGAGGGCTGCTCCTGTGATGAAGGATACATCCTCAGTGGAGATAAATGTGTTCCCTTCTCAGAGTGCGGCTGCACCCACAACGACCGCTACTACTACATCGGCCAAGTCTTTTATCCAAATGGGAAGTGTGAGGAGGAGTGCAAGTGTACACAAGATGGAGAGGTAATAAATTACTAAACTGAACAATTAAAATATAGCTTGTTACTGATTTGTGACTGATAACACTTCTCTTGTTCCTGTGTTGTTGTTTTTTTCTTAGGTTCAGTGCAAGAAGTTCACATGTGGCCCCAATGAGAAGTGTAAAATAGAAAATGGCGTCCAAAAATGTCACCCTGTCGGAAAGGGTGTGTGTCAGGCCTCCGGTGACCCACATTATCTCTCCTTTGATGGGCGAAAGTTTGATTTCCAGGGCACCTGCACCTATATACTATCTGAGAGCTGTGGGCTGGAAGGAACCCACCTGGTGGCATTTTCTGTCGAGGTGGAGAACGTGAAGTGGGACAAAGTAATGGGCAACAAGGTGGTGTCCGTCACCAAGCTGGTCGCTGTGAAGGTCTACGGCTACACGCTTATCATGAGGAGAGACATGTTTGGAGTTCTGGTGAGCAACATAAAAAAAATAAAATAAAACTATCTATCTAAAATCTGTAAAAAAAAAAAAAATTTCATTTTAAAAAATTAAAAAGGAATATGGTAATTTTTACAAAACTAAAAACCGTTAGAATAACAGCAAATATTTGTAAAATACTTATAAAAAATATTTAAGTATAGACAAACTGTTAAAAAAAATACCATCAAACATTGTAAAAGAAATAAGTATTTGTAAAAATACAGATTTTTTTGATGTGGACATTATGTACGTTTTTGTAATATTTTATAAATTTAATTTAAAGCTTTTTTCTGTTATTAGCAAAGCAAATCTGAAAAAATATTAGAACTGTTTACTATTTTTTGTCCTTGACATATATATATATTTAAATAATGGTAAATACCTCGACAACAATCAGATTTTGCTGATTTAAATACAATTAAAATTGCAATTTTACTGTCATTCATTGACTAACAGTCAACATGTAAAGGAATTCTTTCTCTTTTCTGATTTTACTAGATACTATTTGTAATTTAACAAAAAAGAAAAATATGTAGAATAAAATCAATTGATTTTTTAAAAAATAATGGCAAATATCTGTGACATATTAAGATTTTTGCTGTTTTACTACAATAAAAAAAAGTGTAATTTTACAGTCAAATGTTGCAAAATACAAAGTGCAATGTTTAAGAATATAGATTTGTGATGAAGAAATTATTGTACAGTTTTGGCCTGTTGTCTTTTTAGATATTATCTCTAATTTAGCAAAACAGGGAAATCTTAAAGATAATTTGAAAAAACATTTTTCAAATCCTTGAATACAAAATTTTTCTTTCAAATATCTGTAAAAAATATATATTTTTGCTGATTTAATTAGAGTAGAAATTGTGTGTTTTTATAGTCAAATTACCATTTGTAAAAAAATAAAAATAAAAAAATCTTCTTTTTTTACTGGATATGTAAAATAGGGAAAATTTACAAAATAATAACTTCAATTACAGATCTTTTTTTTCTACTAGAATTATTTAGATACATGTGTACACCTTTTCATCTAATCATAAACAAGACATATGCACAGATAAGTGTGATCACATTTAATATTCTTGTCTTAAGTGATTATTTCTTTAATCAACACCTGGGCTGTTCTTCCAGATAAATGGAGTGTTTAACTACGTCCCTGTGAATCTCAACGATGGAGAGGTGCAGGTCTACAAAGAAGGCTACCACTATGTTATTGAAACAAACTTCGGACTGCGTGTCACATATGACCTGGTCTACCACGTGACGGTCACGGTACCTGGAAACTATCGCGGCAAGGTCTGCGGCCTGTGCGGCAACTTCAACGGTAACCAGAAGGATGACTTCCAGATGCCCAACCGTCAGCTCACAAACAACGTGAACGTGTTTGGAAAATCCTGGAAGGTCACCATTCCTAATGTGGTGTGTGCGAATGGCTGCGAAGGGAACTACTGTCCTAAATGTGACCCAGCTCGCAAGGCCGTGCTTTCAGGCTCCGCTTATTGCGGTATTATTACAGCACCCAAAGGTCCTTTTGCAGCGTGCTACAGTGTACTGGACCCACAACCATACTTTGATGACTGTGTGTTTGATGTGTGTGCTTCCAATGGCAATGGAAAAGTGATGTGTAACAGCGTGGCAGCGTATGCCTTCAACTGTCACATGGCGGGAGTGGATATCAAAAACTGGAGGACGGCCTCCTTCTGTCGTAAGAAAAATACACTTTATGCCTCCAAATTAGCCTCATTTTCTCATCAGCCCAGTCTTAAATGTCAGCTGTGGGTTCTTCTATAACATATTAATCCTTTTCTTCTTTATTTTAGCCATGAAATGCCCCGCCAACAGTCACTACGAGGTGTGTGCCGAGGCCTGCTCTGCCTCCTGCCCTGGCCTCACAGAGATTGTCGAATGCCCCACCAGATGCACAGAAGGCTGCGAATGCGATGCCGGCTTCTTATTCAACGGAGAGACATGTGTCAAAGAGACCGAGTGTGGCTGCTATGACAACGGAAGAAGTTACAAGGTCAAATTTAGCACTTCTGTCTGTGCAAAAAGGCCACTCTATATATAGTATCATGGACCTTTTTAATTTTTTTTAGAATCAAATCCCCATAGCAGCATTTTTGCAAAAAAAATGGCAGTGAAGTTGCTTTTTCATCCACAGTAGTGGACATCGGCCAGTTTGATTTTTAGAAATGTGCGCTGATGATTTCTCCTGAGGCTTAATTAGCAGATTGGCTAAATTTGTGTGTCTTTAAGGAGGAATAAGCATGAAATAATGTGAACCCTTTTTAACTTATTTCTACTTTTTCCACGTATAATGAACTTGTTGTGCGTCACCAGGCCGGCGAAGTTGTGTACGAGGACGACTGTCACACAAAGTGCACCTGTGATCCGGAGAAAGGCCTCATCTGCGAAAAGCACTCCTGCCCTCAAAGCACCAAATGCATGGTGAAGAAAGGAATCAGGGCATGTTACAACACAGGCAAGACACTAACACTCACTCGTTTTAACTAATCTTATTGAGTGAGGAAATACAGCTTCAGTAAATTTAAAATTCTGCTTTCATTTTATTAACCCTTTGAACCCCAAGCACCAGAATCTGGGTGCTTTTTACTCTCATGACATTTTTACTCACTGTGGACTCATTTTTTTACTAAAATAGGAAGTCCTGCACCTTTATGGAAAGAGCAAAACGATAGCTAGAAGTAGAGAGAACTCAAAAAGGTTTTCTGTGCAGTATGACAAGGTTAAAAAAAAGAAGGAAAAAAGAAAGTTGACTTTTTTTTTTTTATTATTTTTACAAGAATTGTAAATGTTCCCAAGTGCTCACATTGTCACCAACACTGGGGGGAAAAATGGTAACTCTGCATACTATATTAGATATTTTACTGCTTTTCCACTACGACTACTACTACTTTTCCATATTTGTCCCCTCTCTGCTCTGTGCAAACACAACTTACAGTGAAACTGAAAAATCCCTAAATTATTGTCATAAGACTACTGGTTGTAGCTCAGTCATTTTAAATTCATGGTTGCATGGAGGATAGTCATTTTTTTTCCTTTTTTACAGAATCAGGTTAAAGCAAAGTGTTCATTTTTGGAGGAATGAAGTGATTTTAATGTAATATCCCAATTTTAAGATAAGATTTGCTTCATTTTTCCCTCCATGCCACACATGATTAGTTTAAGGACTGTCAGAAAATTGAATATCCAATCATTGTTTATGTTGTTATAGTGCGTGCTTCTAATAATGTTTCAATGCCTTTTGTCAGGTTTTAGGGTTCAGAGCATTAAATCACAAATTCTTTTGCATTTATCCCTTTCAGATCCCTGCAAAGATGCCAACTGTCGGGTCAAGGAGAAGTGTCATGTTGAGAAGGGGGAGGCTGTGTGCGTCCCCACCTACACGGGTGTCTGCTGGGCCTGGGGTGACCCCCACTACCACACGTTTGATGGTTACAACTATAACTTCCAGGGCACCTGCAAGTACGTCATCTCCGAAACTTGCGGCAACCTGGACGGTCTGGTTCCATTCTCGATTACTGAGAAGAATGATAACCGAGGAAACACTGCAGTTTCCTACGTCAGGGAGGTAGATGTGTCTGTGTATGGGTACACCATCACCATCCAGAGGAACCAAGTTGGCAGAGTGACGGTAAGATTTCAGTTTTTTTATCTATTTGTGTATCTTTATGTCAGTGTGTCCAGTTTATATGTATATGTATATTGTTCTGTTCTGTGTTCCTCAGGTGGACGGAGAGCTGCTGAATCTTCCTTTAAACCTCGGTGACGGTCAAGTGTTTGTGTTTCTAAGAGGACACACTGCAGTGGTGGAAACCAACTTCGGCCTGGTTGTCTACTACGACTACAACTCGTACCTCTACATCAAACTTCCCAGCAGCTACTACGGCTTAGTCTGTGGTCTGTGCGGCAACTTCAACGGTAACAGCCGCGATGAACTAAAGAATCCAGCCGGTAAAACGGTCTCCTCCGTGATAGAGTGGGGAAAGAGCTGGCAAACGCCCGATCAGGACAAGGACCACCCTTGCTGGGACACCTGTGAGAAAGACTGCCCTACCTGTGATGATAACACACGGAAACTCTATGAGACTGAGGCTTTCTGTGGGGCTCTCACAGCCAAGGTGAACAGTGTGTTCCAGAAATGCCATGAAAAAGTGGACCCCCAGGCTTTCATGGACAACTGTGTGTATGATATGTGCTTAAATAAAGGCGACAAAAAGATGCTGTGCCAGGCGTTGGACTCCTACAGTAAGGAGTGTCGCGAGGAGGGAATAATAATCAAGGGCTGGAGGAAAAAGTTTGGCTGTCGTAAGTATCTTTTAACTGTTTTTGTTCAAAATTACAGCATTTTTCTTGTTGGGTTAATGCCTGTCTACATATACTTTCTACCCAGCAATGAACTGCCAGCGTCACAGCCACTATGAAGACTGTGCCAGCCCATGCCAGCCGTTCTGCCCATTCCCGGAGCAGAAGCAGGCCTGCAAAGGTGCCTGTGTGGAGAGCTGTGTGTGCGATAAGGGTTACGTCCTCAGTGCTGGGGTCTGTGTTCCCGCTAAAACATGCGGCTGCTCCTATCAGGGCCGCTACTACAAGCCAGGTGAGCATTTCTGGGATGATGAGACCTGCAGTCGCCTGTGTGAGTGCGATTCGACCCTGGCCATGGTGAAGTGCCGCGAGGCCTCCTGCTCTGCCAAAGAGCAGTGCACCGTGGTGGATGGCGTGCGCGCCTGCCGACCCATCAGTCACGCCACGTGCACGGCCTCGGGCGACCCGCACTACCGCACTTTCGACGGCCGCAAGTACGACTTCCAAGGCACGTGCGTGTATCAGCTGGTGGGATTGTGCTCGCAGCAGCCTGGGCTGGTGCCGTTCAAGGTGACTGTGCAGAATGATCACCGGGGAAGCAAAGCCGTGTCCTACACAAGGACTGTCAAGTTCTCCATCTATGACATCACTCTCACCATCAGCAGAGAATACCCCTACAAGGTCTTGGTAAGTGTGGAAAGGTCATAGAAAATCAGCTACATCTGAAAAAAGTTTCCACCTGAACCCCTCAGAACAAGCAGATTTTAAAAAAAGTATTAGCTCCATGCTATGAGTATTTTCTGAGTTAGCACGTAGGGGTGGGTCAAAACTTTGCACCTATCTTTTTAAGCTTTTTTGAGACCTCATAATTTCATACAGAAAGGAAAGCCACATGAAAACTGCTGTTGAAAACTGCAACTAAATCCATTTTACATCCATTCCAGGTGTCACAATCCAAAGCCAAAATCTTGTTTTTGTTCATTTTGTTCAAGTTAGTTATGGATTTTTTTCCATACCCAAGTTGCAGCATTAATATCACGGTGTATATCATAGTTCCAAAATTGCACCAATTTAATGTCTATGGCGTAAAGTAACAGAAACAAGCAGTGATAACCTGGATGTGTTTTCTGTTTTCTGATAATTTACTGGAGAAAACTTTGAAAAAGTGTATTATGGGTAAACTTTCAAAGGTCATATCACCATGTGGGATAGGTCAAAACCAGCTATAGCATATGAAAGGTCTCATTTTTACCGACATATTATTACCAGGCTCATCTTCTAGACCTGATTCCTTTCTGTGTCAAAACTATAGAAGATCAAATTTGGCTTCATTATATTCTAAAGTGTTTGCACAAAACATATCAGCAGATTCTGAGGGGGCCAGGTGGGAGGCACTGATTGATTTTTCATGGCCCAGATGTCAAGGTATGGTTAATGTGGAGCATATAGCGACATAATGAGAGATTGATTGAGCGATCTGCTTTTATGTGGATTTTTGGGGAGAAAATAAATGGGACACAGCATGCAGTCGCGTAATTGAAAATAAAAACAGCACAGCTACTCTGAGTCTCACTCATATGGGTGGATAATAATGCCTTTTGTCATTGTGCTAATTCTGACATCCCTTGTGCTCTTCTGCTTATATATATATTTAATTGCATATTAAAATTTTGATCCAGGCAGACTTAATTAAACTAAGATTTAACTGCACATTAGAATGGATTAGCAAGGTCCACGGAATTATTAAATCTATAATCTCCTAAAAAATATTCCTCTCTCCCTGCCTCGTTTTCTTCTCTTCAGCTTAACGGGCAGCTTGCCTCGCTTCCCCTGGATTACAAAAATGAGCTGGTTGTGTTCCTCAGCGGCTGGACGGCTGTAGTGGAGACAGCTGCTGGGATCACCGTGACCTTTGACTGGCGGAGCACGGTGAGCGTTACTCTGCCCAGCAACTACGAGGGCGCAGTCTGCGGTCTGTGCGGCAACTACAACGGGAAAGCCCAGGACGACCTGACGATGCGGGATGGCAAGACCGCCCCCGATGGAGCCAAGCTGGGGGAGAGCTGGCAGGTGGGGGTCGTACCGGGTTGTTCAGCAGCCTGCCAGGGGGCGTGGTGCAAGGCCTGCTCAGAGTCCCAAAGGAAGGAGTACCAAGCAGGAAAGTACTGTGGCATTATTACTGACAAAGCCGGTCCTTTCAGAGACTGTCATAAGCATGTGGATCCTGCCCCCTACCTGGAGGACTGTGCTTATGATGCTTGTCAATATCACGGGCACCATGGATCAATCTGCGAGGCTGTAGAAGTGTATGTTGCTGCCTGTCAGAGCCGAGGAATCACCATCTACTCCTGGAGAAGAGATAACTTCTGTCGTGAGTTTCACATTGTGTTTTCATTTATTTGTCTGTCTCTCTCCTGATATTCACCTCATTCTCATTCCTCTCTTCTCATTCTATTCAACAGCAATAACCTGTCCCGCTAACAGCCACTACGCCCTGTGTGCCACCGGCTGCCCAGCCACCTGTGCAAGCTTAACCACCTTCACCACCTGCCACAGGCATTGTGCAGAAGCCTGCGAGTGTGATCAAGGCTATCTCCTCAGTGGAGATACCTGTGTGCCTGTAAGAGACTGTGGATGCTCCTATGAAGGTCAATACTACAGGAAAGGAGACGTCTTCTATCCTGAAGACGAATGCGTGGAGCAGTGCTTCTGTGGAGAGAACGGGGCTGTGACTTGCCAAAAGGCCAAGTGCCGTCCAGGAGAAATGTGTAAAATTGTGAATGGAGTGAAAGGCTGCCACCCGAAGGGGCATGGAAAGTGTGTGGCTTCTGGTGACCCTCATTACATTTCTTTCGACGGAAGGAGGTTTGACTTCCAAGGCACTTGTGTTTATGTGCTGGCCAAGGTTTGTGATGACGACGATGGTCATCTGACGCCATTTGAAGTCACTCAGGGGAATGAAAAGTATGGAAACAGCAAAGTGGCTGTTACCAAGTCGGTTGGGGTGAAAGTCTATGGTTACGTCATTTACATCCAACAGGGAATACCATGGAAAGTCCTTGTAAGTTCAACAACTTTATCCAAAACACTTGTGCGGTTACATTTGTGCAAAGTTCTTCGTGATGATTATGTTCTCCCTCTATGTCCAGGTGGATGATGAACTCCTAAACCTCCCTCTCTCCCTGGATAATGGGCGTCTCAGAGTCAACCAGGAAGGCCGCAACATAATTGTCCGAACAGCCTTTGGCCTGACAGTCCTCTACGACACCGTCTACTATGTCGAGGTGATCGTTCCTTCTACATACCAGGGCAAGATGTGCGGTCTTTGTGGCAACTACGACAAAAACGGCGCAGATGATTTCAGACTTCCTGGGGGCAAACAAGCAAAGAACGTGGATGACTTTGGGAAGGCGTGGGTGGTGGACTTGCCTGGGTTTGTGTGTGGCGGCTGCGGAGGACAGTGCCCAGTGTGTGATCAGGCCAAGGCTGCTTTGTATGGAAAAACGGACTCCTGCGGCATCATGAGTGTGCCTAATGGGCCTTTCAAAGCCTGCCACAGCAAAATTGACCCAGCAGCATATGTGTCTCATTGTGTGTTTGATGTTTGTGCTGTGGGTGGCAAGAAAGATACTCTATGCAACAGTGTGCAGGCCTACGCTCTGGCCTGCCAGAGTGAAGGAGTTCAAATCCCGACATGGAGGAGCAGTTCCTTCTGCCGTGAGTTACACACAGAAGCATTTTAGTTGAAAATTTTTTTATATCTCAGGTGCAAATTCAAATTTCTTGCAAATGTCTTTTCTTTTAGCTGCCTCCTGCCCACCACACAGTCACTATGAGGTGTGTGCTGACACCTGCGGTGGGACGTGTGCCAGCTTTATCTTTCCATTTACTTGCACTGAAAGCTGTTTTGAAGGATGCCAGTGTGATGCCGGCTTTGTTTTTGATGGCACCAAGTGTGTCGCCTTGGACAACTGTGGGTGTGTGCACAAGGGCAGATATCTGACGGTAAAACTGCACTGAGATTGCACTGACACATGAACAGAGGTGTAACAAATTCTAAGGGATTTAAACTCTACACACAATGTATGCTTCCAGGTGGGCCAAGCAGTGGTGTGCAAAGATTGTAAGTCCAAGTGTGTGTGCGAGGCGCCTGGCCTGGTAAAGTGTGAGAAGCTGTCCTGCACCAGTGGGGAGGTTTGCAGTGTAAGAGACGGGGTCAGGGGTTGCCACGTCAAACGGGGCCATTGCACCGTCAGCCCAGTCGGACATCTGAGCTCCTTTGATGGCGCGTCTGGAGCAATAGGAGCACAGGGGGCATTTGAAGCGGCGAAACTGTGCGATGAGACCTCTGAGCTGTGGTTCCGTGTGGTCGTGGACGTCAGGATCTGCGGTAATGGAGCTGCTCCCACTGTCGACACTGTGTATGTTTATCTCAAAGAAGCCACTGTGACAGTAAACCGCAGAAGAGAAACCTGGGTGAGCGCTGTTGAAACTCTTCTCTCATGCATTATTTCTCTGTTACTTCTTCTGCTGTCCTTTTCTTTATCCCCTTTACTCTCATCCAATCCAGTCTAGAGTATTTTCTACACTCTAAAAATGATGTTGGGCTCAAAAACAAAAAGTAACACAACAATTTGCATCAGACTTTTTGAGTTTATGACAACTTCTAATGAAATTATGTTCAATCGACAAACTGCGCTGAATTCGGGAAATTAAGTTTTCCTCAACAATCAAAGATATTGTTAATTACCACTACTGTAATGGTGGGCAGCATAAACCCAACTTTTTCAGCAGATTTTTCAAAATAAAGCGGTTAGAACTAGCATACCTATGTTATTTAAAAGGATTTTCTTATTTAGTATAACTATAAACATCATTTTTTAAGCTAACAATTCAAAATTTTGTTGCTCCAATGTCAAGTAGGTACAGGAGGGGACTTCAAAATTCTGAAGAAAAGATGTTTTATGTTATGAAGGCAGTTTTATTAAGTCACCTCACCTTCAATTTAGTTTTACATCAACTGATGCAAACATTTTTAAAGTTGATTTTTCAAAAGATAAAGCTGTTAGAACAGCTTTTCCCATATTATTCAAAAGGGTTTTTTTCTTAAGTGTTGTGTACTTGTTAACCATAACTATGAACACAAGTTTTTAAGTTTGCAGATTCAAAAGTTGCAATGTGAAGTAGGTAGGGGGGGAGTTGAAATCCTGATCTCAAGATGAAGAAAAATGCTGTTATGGGAGCAGTTTTATTAAGTTACCTCAACTTGAACTTAGTTTTACATCAACTCATTTTTTTACAGTTGATTTTTAATAAAAATTAAGTTGTTGGAACTACTATTCCCATCCCCAGTTGCTCTATTGTTAAATAGGTAGGGGAGGGGACCTTAAATCCTGACCTCTAGGTAAAAAAAATGTAGGTACAAAGGCTATTTTCTAATCTTAAATGAAGTTTTAAATCAACTAATGCAGAAATTTGAGTTAAAATTACACACATTATTAAGTTGATGCAATTACCAGCACTATTATATCGGCCCAACCTATCAAAAATAATGTTTTTAACTTACAAGGTTCTTCGAAGTCGGTAAATTATATTTGTTATCTTCCAAACATGCAATTAATTAAGCAGCAGGAAAAGCTCCCTTGAATTACTTTTTAGAGTGTGGTTCTGCCAGAAGTTTATCTCTGTTAGAAAGTATTTTTTTTCTTCCCGCTGTCACCAAAGTGCTTACTCAAAGAGAAAAGTTTTGATTTGTTGGAAATCCCTCTATAATATAGCCAATATGATAAAGTCACCTTGACTGAGACAACATATGCTGTGAATTGGCGCTGTATAAATAAAACTGAATAGATCTTTCTGATGCAGAAGCTGCTTTGTTATTTGTTTTATTTTGCCTGCGTTCATTCTGATTTCCCCTTTCTCCTCTTCTTTTCCCGTCCTTCGTGTCATCCAGATAAACGGCAAGAAAGTGCATCTTCCCAGCATAGTGACGAGCGAGCTATTCGTCCAAATCTCCGAGAGGACTGTGATCATTGAGAGGAAGTCTGCTGTGCGGGTCACCTACTCCATCTCACAGGAGGTCACCGTCATTATTGACAGCAGCCTGTCTGGTAAAATGTGCGGCGCCTGTGGCAACTACAATAACAACTCCAAAGATGATATGAGGACCGCAGATGGGAAAATCACCACTGATGTGTCCGTGGTTGTTGCCTCCTGGAGCGCCGGAGACTTTTCTAGATGGTGAGTTCTGGAGAGACGTGCACTCTGTGTATAAATGTAGTGGGCAAAGATTTACTGCCACATTTAGTGCTGTGATAATGATAGTCCTTTGCTTCACTACTTGCTCTCATCACACCGCTCCTGATGTTAACTTTAATTGTTTTAATACTTTGCCTGCTTGTCTACGCTTTTAACCTCCAATTCCAGTTAGAGCGGAAGTTTTAATCTTGAACTCCATCTTTCCCTTTTATTATGCAAACTGCACACTTAATTTGACCAGCGAAATAATCAAGCACAGATCAGCGAGAGATGGGACGGTGCTATGACCATTCAACCGCTTATTCTCTTAACAGCAAGAACTAAACAAGGACTCCACAGAGCCCTTTTAAAGGAATGAGAGTGTGGTTTTTAATTGCATTTGGTCCAATTTAATTAAGAAATGCCAGAGAATCCCCTATGGTAATTACTGATTAAAAAGCAGGTGAGGCTGACAGGCATGGCCATCAAAAGCTACCAAGCTTGCAATCCAATCACTGCTTGTCATCCAAGGACACTTAAGACTCATCTGGGTGCAATATTAATTTGAGCCCTCATCTTTAGTTTTGTGTCCTAGCCTTAAGTCAATCCTTTGGAGAACCAAGTTTTCTGCATCCCCATTCCTCTCTTTATTCAAAGCAGTTGTCTTTTCGCTGGCATTTTCTCATCACCGCACCCTAAACAGCGCAAGAACCCCCCCCCCCCGAGGATCAGTGTGGCTCTTGACTGTTTGCATATGCCTTTAAAAATGCAATTTTCCAAAGCATTGCTTGTAATCTACGTTGTGCCTGAGCGGACCTGACTTTACTTTGCCTCAGTGCCCTTTGACTGCAATTTTCTTTTTCATTGCAGCGGCCTGTAGAGATGTCGGCTCTGCGCTGATAGCAGCATCTGGTACACAGGTACTAAAAAAAAAAG